>CM021103.1:437644457-438078963 GCA_007115665.2 Sequoiadendron giganteum | reverse complement strand
AATTGAGGGTATAAGGTTGAGGACCTATACAGTTGATGGTTTAGGGTATAGGGTTGAGGGTATAGGATTGTGGGGTTAGGGTTGGGGGTACATATGGTTGAAGGATTAGGGTTGAGGGTCCAATTTATAGGGTAGAGGGTATTGAGGTTTAGGGTTTAGGGTTTGAGGGTTGAGGATTGAAGGATTAAGGGTTGAGGGTTGAGAATTGAGGGTAGAGGATAAAGAGTTTAATGGTTTAGGTTTTAAGGGTTGAGGGTTGAGGGTTGAGGGTTGAAGGATTAAGGTTGATGGTTGATGGTAGAGGATTGAGGTTATAGGGTTGGGGGATTAGGGTTGAGTGTCCAATGTATAGGGTAGAGGGTATAGGGATTGAAGGATTAGGGTTTAAGGGTTGAGGGTTGAGGGATTGGGCTATAGATTTTACTTAGGTTTAAGGGTTTAAAGCTTGAGGGATTAGGATTGAGGGATTAGGGTTGAGGGTAGAGAGGGAGGGATGGAAGGAGGGAGAGATGGAGGGATAAGTGAGATAGAGATGAGAGAAGAGGAGGGAGGGAAAAATATATATGAGGGTTGAGGATCCAATGTATTGGGGAGGGTTGATAATTGAGGGTATAGGGTTGAAGACCTATAGGGTTGATAGTTTAGGGTATTGGGTTGATGGTATAGGGTTGAGGGATGAGGATTGAGGGTAGAGTGTTTAATTTTTAAGGGTTTAGGGTTGAGTGTAGAGGTTTTAGAGTTTAGGGTATAGGTTTGAGGGTACGTGGTTAAAGGATTAGGGTTGAGGGTCCAATGTATAGGGTAGATGGTATACGAGTTGAGGTTTGAGGGATTAAGGGTTGACGGTTGAGAATTGAGGGTTGAGAATTTAATTTATAGGGTAGAGGGTAGAGGGTAGAGAGTTTAAGGGTTGAGGGTTTAGGGTTTAGGGTTTAGGGTATTGGGTTGAGGGTATAGGGTTGAGGAATGAGGGTTCAGGGTAAAGGGTAGAAGGTTTAAGGGTTTACGTTTTAAGGGTTTACGGTTGAGGGTAAAGGGTTTAGGGTTTAAGGTTTAGTTTTGAGGGTATGTGGTTGAAGGATTAGGGTTGAGGGTCCAATATATAGGGTAGAGGGTATAGTGGTTGAGGGTTTAATGTATAAGGTAGAGGGTTGAGGGTTGATGTTTTAATGTATAGGGTAGAGTGTAGAGGGTAGAGGTTTTAAGGTTTTAGGGTTTAAGGGTTGTTGGTTGAGGGTTTATGGTTTAGGGTATAGGGTTGAGGGTATAGGGTTGAGGGATTAGGCTTGACGGTCTATTGTATAGGGTAGAGGGTATAGGGGTTGAGGTATTAGGATTTAAGGGTTGAGGGTTGAGGGTCTATTGTATAGGGTAGAGGGTATAGGGGTTGAGGGATTAGGATTTAAGGGTTGAGGGTTGAGGGTTTAGGGTCTAGGGTTTAAGGGTTGAGGGTTGAGGGATTAGGGTAGATGGTTGAGGGATTAGGGTTGAGCATCCATTGTATAGGGTAGAGGGTAGAGGGGTTGAGTTATTAGCGTTTAAGATTTTATGGTTAGGATAGAAGGTAGAGGGTTGAGGTATTAGGGTTGAGGGATTAGGGTTGAGGGATTAGGGTTGAGGGTCCATTGTATAGGGTAGAGGGTATAGGAGTTGAGGGATTAGGGTTTAAGGGTTTAGGGTTAGGAAAGAGGGTAGAGGGTATAGGGTTGAGGGATGATAGTTGATGGTAGAGGGTATAAGGTTTAATGGTTTATGGTTTAAAAATTTATAGTTGAGGGTTTAGGGTTGAGGGTAGAGGGTCTAGGGTTTAGGTTTGAGGGTTTAGGGTTGAGGGTAGAGGGTTAAGGGTAGAGGGTACAGGGTTTAAGGGTTTAGGGTTTAAGGGCTGAGGGTAGAGGGTAGAAGGTTTAAGGATTTAGGGTTTAAAGGTTTAGGTTTTAGGGTTTAGGGTGTAGGATTGGGGGTCTCTTGTATAGGGTAGAGGGTATATGGGTTGAGGTATTAGGGTTTAAGGGTTTAGGGTTTAGGGTTTAAGGGTTGAGAGTTGAGGGTTTAGGGATTACGGTTGATGATCAATTGTATAGGGTAGAGGGTATAGAGGTTGAGCGATTAGGGTTTAAGGGTTTAGGGTAGAGGGTTGAGGGTAGAGGGTAGAGGGTTGAGGGTTGAGGGTTGAGGGTTGAGGGTTTAAGGGTTTAGGGTTTAAGGGTTGAGGGTTGAGGGTTGAGGGAATAGGGTTGAGGGATTAGGGTTGATGATCCATTATATAAGGTAAAGGGTATAGGGGTTGATGGATTAGGGTTTAACGGTTTAGTTTAATGGATAGAGGGCTAAAGGGTTTAGGGTTTAAGGGATGAGGGTTGAGGTTTTAGGATATAGGTTTGAGGGATTAGGGTTGAGGGTCCGTTGAATAGGGTGGAGCGTATATGGGTTGAAGGATTAAGGTTTAAAGGTTTAGGGTAGAGGGTAGAGGGTTTGAGGGTTTAGTGTTTAAGGGATGGGGGTTGGTTATTTAGGTATGAGGGTTGAGGGTTGATGGTAGAGGGTAGAAGGTTTAAGGGTTAGGGTTGACGGTAGAGGGTTTAATGGTTTAGGGTTTAAGGGTAGAGGATTGAGGGTTTAGGTTATAGGGCTAAGTGATTAGGGTTGAGGGTTTAGGGTTTTAGGGATTAGGGTTTATGGATTTAGGGTTGAGGGTAGATGGTAGAGGTTGAGGGTAGAGGGTTTAAGGGTTGAGGGTTGAGTGTATAGGGTTGAGAGATGAGAGTTGAGGGTAAAGGGTAGAATATTTAAGGGTTTAGAGTTTAAGGGTTTAGGGTTGAGGGTGTAGGTTTGAGGGTTTTGTTGGAAAAAAAGGATAGATAACTGTGAAAGAATGAATCAACAACACATCAAAAACACATAACACCAATATTTTTGCGTTGAAACCCTATTAGGGGAAAAACCATGGTGGAGGTTAATCCACAAGTTATTGTTGGAAAAACAAGAATAGACAATTGAGAGGGGGGGTGAATTAGTTGTCACAAAATTTAACACTTATTTATCCTTATTAACCTTTAATCTCATATTTGATAATTAACAGTTAAAGCATGAATCAACAACACATCAAAAACACAAGAACACCAAGATTTTATATGTGGAAACCCTGTTAGGGGAAAAACCATGGTGGATGTTTGTCCATAAGATTATACCCTGTTAAAAGTATAATGAAAATGAATAAGGAATGCACATGCATTCAGGCACACTGCCTAGAGCTCACTACTCAAAGAAGACTCACTATCTTACATAAAAATTTTGGATTAAATCCATTTGAACAGGTTGAACTAAGAAATTAGCTTCTTCAAAAGCCTGATGACAGTTCCAGTTAGGCACATAAATACTTCTTCACACTATGCTCTGCAATCGAATGATCTGATCTCTATTCACACATTTTGCATTCACACTTCTCACATACAAATCGAGCACACTCAAAAATGAAGAATTAATCACTCTTATATATCTGCTACATGGAATTATATTAACAACTTTGTCAACCAAAAATAAAAGAATAAATTAGAAATTGTTGGCCCAATTCATGAACAAATCTCAATGCACACCAACCGAGGTCGGTCACAACATAATGAAGACCTAAAACAACTTACTCAAACATGTCAAACATTAAAATATTTATCCATGAGGATCTGCAACATGCTACGACCACCATGTCAGCCAAGAACATGAAAACTCGAACACACAACAAAAAAATCTCTGATCACGATCACATCAATCAATGCAGATGTACAAAAAGGATAGAGCACTATCTAGAGACATCAATGAACAATGCACAAGCATGTGCAATAATTAAAATTAATAGAATTGGGTTCTCTTCTTCTAGAAATGTCGGCTACAGTAACATAATAACTCTATGAACACAAAAACACACAAGTTGCACACATCTTGATGCACACCTCTGAAACTTATGGAGTATAAACTAGATAGGCTCAGCAATAAACCCTTTAAAATGCAACACCTAAATATGAAAATACTAAATTTTCCACCACGCTGAACTTCACAGCACTTCAAAGCTTCACAGTCAGCCTTCAACATATTTATTAGAATTTCCTCAATATCCTCAACATATACAACCTTCAAAATAATCAATGCTAATAGTGTTGACATCAATGACAACCACATATCAGCAATACAACCACAACATCCAAAAATCTCCCCCTTTGGCATTGATGGCAACACATGATGTGAAAAATACCATCAATACAACTAACTCTTCTTCTCATATTGTTCTTCTCCCCTTACATTACTCTTCTCTGCTCTTTGTTCTACTCTTCTCCCCCAAGGTTTTTACAAAGTTTTTCAAATTACTCTTCTCCCCCTTTGACATCAATGGCTAAGGTACACAAGATTTGAACCACATATTTGAATCATCAGGCTACTCCCCCTGAGTAGTAGCCACCACAACATCAATCTGAAACAAGATATGACTATGAATGCATAGATTGATGCAAAGACTTGCATCTTAGTTCAGATTAGGAGGGGAAATCACCCCTAACAGTCCTCTGAGATACTCAAAATTATCCTTAGGAAATGAATTAGTACAAATGTCTGCAATCTATTCTTTTGTAGGCACATACTTTAGTCTGACTTCTTTATCACTCACTTTGTCTCTCAAAAAGTATTATTTGATAGATACATGTTTTGTCTTTGAATGCAACACTGAATTCTTAGAAATATTTATGGAACTTGAATTATCAAAAAATATAGCAACAGGATCATTATACTCAATTCTGATATGTCTCAGCATCTACTTCATCCATATTACTTGAGTGCAATTGTTTGCAACAACAATATATTCTACCTCGGTAGTAGATAAGGAAATGGAATTCTACTTTTTACTTAACCAAGACACCAAATTCTTCCCCAAGAAGAATGCACCACCACTAGTACTTTTTTTGTCATCCACATGTCCTACCCAAACTGTATTAGTAAAGGTGCTCAAAGTAAGATCATCATCTTTAGGATACCTGATGGGACTCTTAGAAATTTGTCAAAATTTATGTCTAGATTGGGCATGGCTGGTTACTTTTTACAAGACTAGAGGTCTGATAGTTTGGGTTTAGGGTTTTTGATCTCTCATGAAATATGATCGATATTTTTTAGAAACCCATATTGTTATATTTCAATGTTGACTTGATATTGAGGGTTATTGATCACTTAAGTTATTTGATTGAGCCTTTCCTTTGTGTTCCTACAGGCCCCTTTTACCTAGCCTATCAGTCTCTTTTTTCCACCTAAGCTTAAATATTTGTACCGCCAAAGGTTTTACTGGCCGGTCCCACTAGAACATTCTATATGTTCTATGTGGCTTGGTGAACCATCCGATCACAGAATTCGATCTAGATTGTTTCTCGCAAACCTCATAGGTTTTCTTGCTAATGTCACTAAAGTAGTGCGAGCTCTGCGAGGTACCGCCATATGGAATTTATGGAGGAGTGGGGTCTTTTCTCGAGGTGCCAATAGTGACAAGTGGGTGTCTTTTCACGAGTGGAATTTTAATGATGGGGATTAATAATGACCATCCCTTGCAAGCCTCACATGAGTAGAGTAAATATTCCTAAAGTACTACGAGGTTTGCGAAAAGGCAACATGTGGCTTGGCTCTTGAAGCAACAGGTCTTGGTGGGGTCTACTGTCCAATTGTGACTTCTTGTTTTCATGGGCTATGATTGGCTATGTTCTTTCCTAGATGATGATGTATATTTTCAACGATCGTTGACTCGATCTGAGTCATCCAACTTGCCAGGTCTATTCTACATCAATGATGCAATTTCAAAAGGGGTTACTAATCATTCGTGTGAGGAGCTTTTACGCTTTGCAACTTGTTTTCATTAATGGCACAGGTTTTTTAGTGGATTTTCTCCTAATTCCCTTCCGTGTGAGTAGTAACCTCTTGATAGAAACAATGATGCACTATACGCCTAAAATAAATTTGTGGTGGAAATATCAATCACTAATCGTTCGCATAGTCATGTGAGCATTTGAGAAATTAATACTCCCTGCACTTGATTATTCTATAATTATTTGTTGAATTACTCTATATTATATCATTGCAATATTTTGAGTTGGCAAGTGGTGGATTTTTCTACAATCTCTAAGCTACACTTCTACAATGGATAAGTATGACCCACGCTGAAGTGCAAGGATAGGTGCAAGGATTTTGTAGCAAGAAAAGAAACAGTGTCCTCTGAATGTTCCTGAGACAAGTGTCCAAGGTATGGGTAAGAGGTCGGAGCGTTGTAACTCCCTTGTGCTTTCTTCAAGTTCTGGCAATGATGGGTATGAAACTGACTTAGATTATCACTGTTATTTTGTGGCCTTAATCAATCTCATGGGTGTAAACAAAGGCGTCCTTGTAGTTGCACCAATAACTGCAATGGCACCGTGCTAGGTTGTTGGAGTTTGTGTTGATGTGGATGGAAAGAATAAAGTGGTTCATCTTCAAATTGAGGCAAGAACCAGAAGCGGTCGCCTATACCGGGGTCGTGTGTCAACCAAATGATTGCTGGTGTTGGGTGTGTTGCTCATGGGTGGTGTTTTTCCTAGTGGTTCGTCTTGTAGATGTGCACGTGCGTGTATGTGGCATGCTCTCTTTTTGTTTTTTCTTCAACTGGTTACTGTGTGTAACCGTTTTTTGATTCCTCAGATCATACACTACATTTTCTAATGATGAGGAATGTCAATTCAAATTTCATGTTGAATGAAATTCATTTTGGAATTAACAATGTAGCCTGATGCTTTGTTGCTCTGCTATCCTATAAAGGAGATTTCATGGCTCATCGTTAATGGTTAGATTTTGTATCTAGTGGCTTAGTTTCTTTTGTATAGACAAGTTTGTTTATTGAAGGTTCTGCTAAAGATATTAGCTAATTTTTTTATATCTATGGTAGGAATATTATAGAACAAGTAGTCCATGCTTATGTAATTACAGATATTGAAGAAATAAAGAACAATTAATTAGAAAAATTGCTCTCCTAGTTTTGTTTCATAAGTTAATTATTTTATCAACGATATATTCATTCAGCTTCAATGGTTTATTTGAATGTGTCTCATTTTCCTGCTTTAACTTAATGAGTTAATTAAATTGTTTAAAATGAGTTGCAGATTTGTGATATCGTCTTCAGGATTCCTTAAGTAGTAGTGTTTTGATAGCTGAAAATATCAGGGTGTAAATCACTATGGTGATATGTTCAAAGTATCTGAGTTGTGTTTTATATGACTCTTGCCAAATGGGTGAGGCACTGATTAATTTATTTAGGATCCCTATTTGAGAGTACAGAGCTGGGTTCTAAGCACAATGGTTGAAATCTGAACAAATTTAATACATCAAACCTTGTCTCTTTAGAGATGTACATCTTATGATAAGTTTCAGTCCTATTGCTTTAAGATAATTTTTGTTATTCTTCGGTTTTCCACAACCAATATAATTACTAACTAATTGTGTTTTTGTGGGTTGCATCTATTTGGAGAAGTGTTCTTACCAAGTCAGGAAATATTTGTATGAACACATTTAGGAAAACCCTCCTTGGTTTCACAGAGCCAAAAGTGTAGGAGATCTCAGTCTTTGACTGAATCTCTTTAGTTGGCCACTAGCCTTTGTGGTTCTTGAGTATAAAGGTTGGCTACCTTTTAGAGAATTATAAAGCCTAGCTGGGTTTTAAATTAAAACATCAACATAATGGCGAATCTACTAGGGAAGTTTTGAATCACCAATTGCAGATGGTTATAGAGTCATATCAAAATGATTTTTTTTCTGAATTTAAATAGTGAAAGTTGGTCAACCCTACATGGAATAGGTTGTTGAAATGAACCTGCAAATCCTATGATTTGTGGTGTTGTTCTGGTAAAAGACTCGAGAGTTTGGGTGCAGACAGTGTTGTTATAACTTCCATTACAGTCATTGACATAACTTGTACCCTTAAAGGTTAAACTCAATGGAATAGACTTTAAGCCTGAATCATCAGTTGAATGGTGGTTTTATTGGGGAGAACTTCTAAGAAATTTAAAAGAAAAGGAGAAAGGAGAAACCACAAGGGTTGAAGAAGGCTATCGAGAATCATTTGTTTAAGTGAAGTTGAATGTTAAATTTGGATGGTGATGGATTGTGGTTTTGAAAGAGATTGGTAGTAGCATGGTGTTAGAATGTTTGTGATAGACTCTATTGTGGGTAAAAAACCTAGAATCTATCAAGCTTTGAAAAGGAATTTCATATTTCTTTTAAAATTTTGTCCTTTGTTACAGAGGTGGCGACTCTGTTTGAAAAACCAGTTGATGAATGAAGGAAAATTCCCAGATCTATGATATTTATAGTCAGGGAGAGAATAATAACAACTTCTACCAAAATTACCAAGTATTTCATTAATTCCAAACAATTCACTATCTCTAATTGTAAGGGGTGTTTATAATTAAAGATGAAAAATGGTTCGAAACTAGATGTTTAGCATCAAGAAATGAACAATGATTAGATTTACCATACTTCTAATGATGCAATATGTAAAAGAACTTACGAAACATGGTTATGTTGCACCTTATTTCTAAAAGAAAATAAAACTACTCGCAGTCACTAATGGAATCATGGTTGAGACAGTAAATGATATGTTTGATAAACATGCATTGATTTTGACAAATTTGAAATGGGTATAAGTGATTTCCCATATGTAAGGTCAAACATAAATATGCAAAGAGAACAAGTTGCATTAAGCCCTTTAGGGGGATTTGTAACTCAAAGGTATATTCCTTTTAATTTTAGTGATATCAATGGTTACCCTAATCCAATTCCTAAGAAAATTAGTAAATATTTGCCTAAATACACAGGGCAAAGGGTAGAATCAACCTCTAAGCATTTACAACATTTTGTAGATGTAATGGGGGATTATGAAATTAGTCATGAGGATGTTGTCATGAATATTTTTGTGCAATCCTTGAGGGGTGATGCCAGGGATTGGTTTTCCTATTTGCCTGGCTATTATGTTAACTCATAGAATCAGTTGGTGATGGTTTTTGTGGAATAATTTGGTGAAAGAATTAACCCCAACAAATTAAGAAAAGTTTTTATGGGAATTCAAATAAACGAAGAGGAGCTAATCCCATATTTTAATCTCAAATTTTGAAGAGCTTTAAGAGAAATCCCTAAAGAAATAAGACCAAGTGAGGTTGAATGCTTGGTTGTATATCTTGGTGCTTTTGAAAAAAGGATGGGTTACCTACTAAGAGATAAAGAACCTACAAACCTGCACTAATCATATCAAATGGCTATGGAAATTGAAAACAACATGAAGTACTCAATGATGAAGGGGTATCTGGCTGCAAGTATTGATTACCCTAGCCTAACTCATACTAGTAAAATGTTAGAGTTGGCTACTCAGAACACTGATTATGATATGGGTGCTTTGAAAACTGTAATATATTCACCACTGTAGTGTGATGATAATGAGATCCAAGTTGAAAACCATTCCAGTGTGAATGATGATGATCAAACTTCTCTTGTGCCAGAATTGTATGAAATGAAGAGGCAAGAGAAAGAATCACCATATGAGTTTTTCTTGAGATTTTTAGATGCCTTAGCACAAATACCTAGAGGTCTTAGACCTAATAACTATGAATGCATTGATTTATTTTGTGAAATTTATGAACTAGGGCTAAGTGCTTTGCCAGAAGAATTGAAACCTGCTAACTTGTCCCAAGTTATTGAATGGATAGAGATTGCAAAATCGGCCAAGAATTTATCTACACAAAATGAAGATAATGCTTGCCCTTTTGAAGAAAGTTGGATAACTGTAGAGGAATTTGAGGGGAAAAATGATGTAAGATTAGGTGACATACCCATTGTGTCTCCTAATCCTAATTGTAATGCTCATGTCACTGAGATTTTGTTACAAGCTAGTGATTGTGATTTCATAAGTAATGATTGTAGTACTGAGGATGGAATTGAGCTTTTCTTTTTACGAGAGTTGTATGGAAATATGGAACCTCGTGATTTTACTTGTTTCCAAGTGAAGGAACAACTTTCAAATGATAAATATTTAGAGTATACTCCAAGAATACTAGCAATGGAACAAGTTTATTGTATAAATGTTGAGGAACTTGAGGACAAAGAGGTGTGTGATCAAAAGAATAGTACTGGAGACAACCAACATACTGATGAAAATATTGGTACTATTGATTTTCTTGACTATTTGTATGAAGTTGAGAGTGATTTGTTGTTACCAGGTGACATTGATATTGCTGGTGAAAAAGTTTCATCTTGTGCTAAAATTCTCACTTATATATTAACACATATAGCAGGTGGTGTTGAGTACAAGGAGGCTAGTGCATATTGCTCTTTTTCTATTAACCTTGATGAAATTGATGTTTTTGACTCTGTTTTTGAAATTTTTCATTTGGGAATGGATGAGGGATTGCAGGAAGGGTTGGATGTTGAGGGGCCTGAGATGAATGTGTTTACATATTTCCTAGAAAAATATGTAATTGATATAACCCATTCATTTGTTGATGACAAGATGTGTTTCAAAGCATCTGAACATAATTTTTTGTAGCCAAGTTTCTGTGAAAGGCACTAGGGTGAGGATTCCTCAAGTTGTCTATCCTCTTTTTTGTACTATGAGGGTCTGTGTAACATGCACACAATTTTATATAAAAATTTTTAGTTCTTTGAACAAACCAATGACGATGCCATGGTGTGTGATATTGCAAACCAGATTAATTATGAATGTTTCCATTTCTTAGCTCATTTAAGCCAACACTTTATGAGGTATGACCAAGTGCAGGGTAAGGAAAAATCCCATTGTGGTCATATGTTACCATTAATTTTTGAATAGAGGGTGTTGACCGATCACATAGATGGGAGTATGAGTAAAAATTATGATACTTCCATGCATATCGATTACTCTAGCAATTCAGGAACATCAAGAAGTGAAATTAGCAAACTTTGTTTACTTCAGGTGACAAAGAATTTTGTTTTTGATAGGGGTAAACATTGATTTCCCTTGTTTGGTGGCCTGGCGCCACCAAGTTTGATATGCACAAGTTCAAATTGACAAAGCAAGGTGAAACATTTGTCAAGGCACTTATGTGATTTAGTAGTCTGGTCTGTGAAACCGGAGATGTTGAATTCTTGCTATGCCCGCAGGGGGCATACATCCCCAGTCGGAGCCACTGATGGGACTCTTAGAAATTTGTCAAAATTTCTGTCCAAATTAGGCATGTTTGGTTACTTTTTACAAGACTAGAGGTCTGATAGTTTGGGTTTAGGGTTTTTGATCTCTCATGAAATATGATCAGTATTCTTTAGAAACCATTATTGTTATATTTCAATGTTGACTTGCTATTGAGGGTTACCGGTCACTTAAGTTATCTGATTGAGCCTTTCCTTCGTGCTCCTACCGGCCCCTTTTACCCAGCTTATCAGTCTCTTTTTTCCACCTAAACTTAAATATTTGTACCACCAAAGGTTTTACCGGCTGGTCCCACCAGAATATTCTATATGTTTTATGTGGCTTCGTGAACCGTTCGATCATGGGATTCGATCTGGACCATTTCTCACAAACCTCATACATTTTCCTACTAATGTCACTAAAGTAGTGTGAGGTCTGCGAGGCACTTCCATCTGGCATTTATGGAGGAGTACTAGTAGTGATAGGTGGGTGTCTTTTCACCAGTGGAATTTTAATGATGAGGATTAACAATGACCATCCCTCGCAGCCGTTGTACGAGCAAAGTAAATGTTCCTGAAGTACTGTGAGGTTTGTGAAAACCCAACACATGGCCTGGCTCTTGAAGCAACAGGGCTTGGTGGGGCCTACTATCCGATTGCGACTTCCTATTTTCATGGGCTATGATTGGATGTGTTCTTTCCCAAGCAATGATGTGGATTTTCAACGATCGTTGACTCGATCTGAGTTGTCTGACTTGCTATGTTTGTTCTACATCAACAATGTGATTTCAAAAGGGGTTACTGATCATCCGTGTGAGGAGATTTTATGCTCTACAACTTATTTTCATTAATGGCGTGGGTTTTTCAATGGATTTTCTCTTGATTCCCTTGTGTGTGAGTGGTAACCTCCTGATAGAAACTGTAGACACTGAAAATTGGTCTAGGCCTACGAGTACACATTCGACATAATTTTCTATCATCCATGGTCATGATTAAATAATGTTAATTATTTAATTACCTTTCTAACACATATTTCCTCTATTAATTAAATACCCCTTTTAATTAACTCACTAATTCGTTAAGTTATTTATTCACCCTTGATTAATTAAATAAATCATATTTATTTAATTATGTCGCTAACTAATTAAATCCCCTTTGTCAATAAATTAAATATTTATTATTTAATTACCCCCTTTGTCATATTTTTGACTATAATTAAATATGTTTATTTAATTATTCAATTTAACCCTCTTTATCTATAATTAAATATTTATTATTTAATTCCACCTTTACAACAGTCAAATTAAATTAATTATCTTTATTTATTTAATTAAATTCATTTCATTTTTGAATGTTGAATTAAATTAACATTTAATTCTTGTTTAAATCATTTATGTCGCATTCTTATATCATTCAGTTATCTAGGTCATTCACTCACCTTCTAACTCGAGATCTATTTTTAGTTCTCCAGTTATCTTCGGATTCAACACTTGTTTGTCTCTACGAGAAGACTCTTTGTCACAACTAGTTAGTTAACTAGTTCTAACTCATGTGCATGAATGTGTCTATTAATTAAATATCTTTATTTAATTAATTAATTTAATTATCCATTCGAATTCTTCATCTTCGAGTTCTAACTTTGTCTTTGACATTCAAAGTCTATTTCTTCTATTTTTGAAGACTCTTAATTGAAGATTAAGATCTGGAACTCTTGTTCTTCATGTTTTCGAATAGTCTTGACACAAGATTAAGTTGTCATTCTAACTTAGTCTTTATCTTCCAGTCTTTCCTTACTCATGCTCTAACTCATGTTCTAAGTGAGACATAGCTCACATCGCATGACGTTCATCAATCTCATCCGTTGATCCCTCTTTCAATCTGAGTCGATCATTTGAAAACCCAAAATCTATAAAATGGCCCGTCATTATCATTATTCCTCATCCTCAAATCATACACTTTTGATAAGAAACTTATCTTTGATATTTTGCTTACACATTCAACAAGGTTATGCTTGCATCAAAACACAGAAATCTGAGGGCAAGAATACTAAAACAACAAAATGGAGAAGAGCAATTGAGATAATTTGAAGGGGTGAATGCATATTCGGTGAGAGCTTTCCAATTGATTTGTTTAGTTTATTATGTTTACTTGTTTTCATTCTTTGTTGTTTGATTTAGATTAATATTGGTTAGATTAGGATTGACATCGTTTATTCTAGTTGTAGATCTTATTCCAGATTTTATTCTTATGTTACATTTGGTGAACCCGACATGAACATGCTTCAAATTCGTGCAACATATTTTTGACTTTCTATTTTTAGTTTGCAAGTTTTCATATGGCGCACCTCATTTGTTCGAATCAACGACGCATCTGTATTACAAGCCGCATCTACTAAAAACAACGATGCATCTTCCATTCCTCTCTGCATCCACAAGGCCTTGAACCATATCTGGATGTCAAAAATATTCAACCCGTGACCAACTGTCAACATGAACCGCATCTATTTTCAAACCCGCGCCGCATCTGGCTAGTAAATATTTTTCACTTTTTTATTGACTTTCATACATTCACATTTTCTTTTATCGATTTTGTGTGATTTTTGTTTTTTGCTAATGTTTGTTTTCAGCTGTGTTAAGGGGGAATAATGTAGTTTTTGTAGGATGAAGCATAGAAGACAATAAAAAAAAACGAAAACCATCTCTTTTTTGTAGGACGAAAGCCAAAGACAACAATAATGAACACTTATCAGTTTGCATGTAGGACCTAATGCCTTTGTTTTTATTTATTTAGCAAGCTTTCTGTTTGGTACATAGATAACTGTCATTTGGAATAAAAAGAATCAGTGTTTGCTTTGTTTGGTGCGAAAGCACATATTTGTCACCCTTACGATTCAGTATATCGAAGTATCCTCTCCCCTTACGCAGTCATGCAATCTTGGGTATAAGAGAAATGGTTATTGACTCTAGAATTTGGGCCTGTCTTGGTGGGAAAAAGTACTCACCCCAAGATGACTTAGACTGGTAACATGCTTTAGCCAATGACTTCCACCCGGTATATAAAAATGGATTTCTGGGAGAAACCCCAGAAATTATGCTCACTATTCTGATGAGATGGACAAAAATGGACTCTCATCGAAGTTGGATAGTGCCCCACGAATGGAATGCCCTTATTAAACACCTTGTTGTACTTTTTTCCAAAATCCTACCTATTTGTTGGTGTAGCAGGGTTGGCCCTGTGAAGCTGTCATATATTTTTATGATTTATGTGTGGAGATGAGATGCATGCCATGGGAGTTTCATGGGTACAATAGCTTGGTTGCTCCATAAAAGTGAGTTCCATGGAGGGGAGCTAGTGGGGTCAAGCTACTAGTCATCTGCCATAAATATGTGTAGCTGGAGAAATCCAAGTAAGAATTCAGTAAATATCATCCAAAAAGCCTCGGTTGTAAATATTTTTGAGTCTTAACAGTTCTATCATCACAAACTGAAAATACATTGATTTATGTGCTTGTGTTTGTTGTATTCGTCAAATATCTTGATCAATAAATGCAGTCGGTCATAACAACTTTCAAAAAAAATTCAACTATCAGAAAGTGAGTGTAACTATCATTTTTAACACTGCATTTGTCTTAGCGAGTCACATTTGTTAGAAAAAATGCTACATGTGTCTGTCAACAAAGTTCACTTTAAACAGTCTAGATATTACGAGTCACAACTGTCAAATTTAGAGTCGCATGTGTACATGGAAGCCGCATCTGTCAATTTTCAAACCGCAAGTGGCTGTCAAAAAGTTTAGAGTCAATATCACTGCATGCGTGTTAAAAAAATCACATTTTTCATAAAAAAACTGCATTTGTCAAAAAGACGCATGTGTAATTGTGAGCCGCATCCGTCATCACAAAAACCACATCTATCAAAAATTCCAAACTTTGTCAGTGTTTGAAATGAGGTTCTAGTCAAATCACCACATGTGCATGGTAAACCACATCTGTCAAAAATAGAACCACAACTGTTAGGTGAACCGCATTTGACTGTCAACATAAAACTTCAAAAACCGCAAATTGAGTCTGAAACATCACTGTCATTTTTGCTTCTCTTTCTAAAAGATCAACCTTGGATAAAAACTGGAAATTTTTTTCTCAAAACCTTGCATTATTAGGTGTCATAAGTCATCCTAAGTTGCATGCATTTAGATACTTTCTAGGAAATTGCATATAGTCAAATAGAACAACTTTCCGTGCATTGGATACATCCATGTTCCAATTTGTCCTCATCATTGAACCTAGTCACTTTGGTCCTATTAGTGAATCTTTTCAGCTCAACAGTGTAGTTTGGAAAATTCACCTTATCAATTGTCCTTGTCCTACAATCAGGTTTTTTGGTCAAACACAAATCATTGCATGCATTTATTCCATAGGTGGTAGGTTATACCCATCTTAGAATCATTTATCGTCATAAGTCTACTCGATATTTTTGCATATTGTTCGTCCTACCATACATCATCTTAGAATACGTAATTTTAGATCTTTAGCAACATCTTTATTTTCAAAAAATCCAAAAAACATAGAAATAGATCATATTAGTTTTTAGACATAGTTTGCATTACCCTAGTTTGAGCAACTTTTCATGGTTGAAACAAGGTCTCAAAAGAAACATAAAGCAATGTTGGATCCCAATGATTTTATCAATCCATTCGGAAATCAACCATCAAGAAGTGAGAGAACACACAAACCTTTGTTTGAAAAACACATCACTAGGGACACACATGGACAAATTTATATAGAAGACATAGACGCCGCAGTACAAGATCCTGAGTTTGCATCCTTTATGGATGAGTGTTTAGAAAATGATCCCCAACAATATCTAGCAAAGTTGCTAGTAGAAGGTGCCACACTATCACCAGGATTTGATATTCATACTTTGAAACCACAGTCTACTCAAACAACGCAAACTACAATGTCAAGTGTTTCTATTCCCCAAATTACCACAATGATACCAACTAGCGTATTTACTCAAACATCATCAATTGTAAGCACAATCCCTTTCAATGTAACATAGGGTTTACAATTTATTGCAGGAGAAACTTCCTCCAACCCCTTTGGCACCAACACTACTAGTAAGAGATCCAAAGTGGGAATGAGAATTCCTATACCAATTTAGAACATTCAAACAAGAAATATTCTCATACCAAATCAGAACACTCAGATAGGAAATATTCCTATACTGAATCAAAACACTCAGACAGGAAATATTCCTATACCATATTAGAACATTCAAATAGGAAGTATTCCTATACCAAATTAGAACATTCTAATGGGATATATTCCTTCGCCAAATCACAACCTATCACAGAACATGGCATATTAGAACACCTACATTGATCCAAACAATGCAAACAACATGTCCCTGACACAAGTAGATTTTCTCCAAAACCAAATGCAAATTATTCAACAACAAATGGACATGTCTATGTCAGGGAAATGAACTATCTTAGCACAAGATCTATGTCCATGTCCTTTCGATAAAGCGCTTTACATGACACCCTTCCCCATGGGTACATCATACCGAATTTTCCTAAGTTTAACAAGAGGAAGAATCCTTTAGAACACATTAGAGAATTCTCAATGACATGCATGGACATATCGTATGACCCCATATACTTGATGAGACTATATCCACAAACCCTTATAGGGATAGCACTGGAGTGGTTCTCTAAATTACCATATGGCATACGATCCTAAGGTGAATTAGCCGAGAATTTTGTCGAACACTTCACCTTTAACATAGAAAATGAAATAACCATAGCAACCTTGTGTCACACAACACAAGAAGATGGTGAAACTTTCACCACTTTCTTCAAGAGATGGATAAGTCTAGCTAGCAGATGTCCAGTTGAAATAACAAAAAAGCTAAAGGTCACGATATTCCTTGAAAAAATCAATCCAAAACTATGAAGTGACTTAAGAGTACAGTGTTGTACTTCATTCCTTGAATTGGTACAAAAGGGCATCATCCTTGAAAAAGGCCTTATAGACAAATGAGAAATCAAGGTACCAGGCAGAAATCCAGTGGTTCAACAACAAAATGCACCCAATGGTAGGAATAAATTCTGGCCTAGAAACAAAAATGTTACAAATGACGGCATTGTTGATGCTAAAAACATACATATAGGACTAGTTATCACATTTAAAGTTTACAAACCCAATCAAGACAGGATGAATAGTCCAGATCAGACAGCCAATTATTACCAAAATTCACTGCAACAACGACCACAAAGGAGATTTCCTACTCGTGAATTTACCCCTTTAGGACAACTAATCGAGACAAGTTTCAAAGAGTTGATTAAACATAATCTCATTAAACCTTTGGAACCAAGAGAGTATGATCCTGGATAGTTTAAACCCTCATGGTGGGATGATAACGCTTTTTGTGACTATCATGGAATGAAAGGACACAACCTACAACAATGTCACCAATTGAAGAATATTATACAAGACTTTGTTGAAAATGTAACCATAGAGGTCAATGGGCAGAAAAATACCAAGAATAGTGATCATAAGGTCTTCACAGACCCGTTACATGACACACAAAAGGAAAAGCCTCCAGTTCGGAAACCAAGAATTCTCCGTCAGCCAATTACAAAAACACCAATTATGACGATGGGAAAGGAAAGGCCGTATATAGCCTCTAAGCTACAAATGAACATGTTGATACCATCATCATTAAGAAGCATCTAGAATGTGTTGTAAGCACACGTAGAACAAAGATAACTATTCTGGGACCTTCTTTTGAGCCACCTACACAATCTTCTAAGTCTAAGTACAATCTCCCTGATCAACTGAGCAAAACCCCTGCACATATATCCATCTTGGAATTGTTGACTTTATTACTCGAGCATCGAGCCATTCTTGACAAAGCCTTATAGAACATGATTGTCCCTATCGACTTACATGCCAATCGTTTCGAAGAAATGGTGGGATATTCAACCAACTCGCATCATGCCACATTTTCCCAACAAGATTACTCAACCGAAAATACTGATCATAATGACTCATTCCATCTTGAAGTCCTAGTCAATCAAACCAAAGTTAGATGAGTCTTGGTAGATGGAGGAGTAGGCTTGAACCTGTGTACCCTAAAATTGGTTAAGGCATTAGGATTCTCAGAAGAATGTGTAGACACCTCTAAAAGTATAGTCATCAAGGCTTACGATGATGAAGAAAGATCATCCAAGGGATTTGTCACACTTCCTATCGGAATTGGCCTAGCAGTCATGAACATCAGCTTCCAAGTCTTAGATCTCACCCTTCCGTACAACTTGTTGCTAGGTAGACCTTGGATACACGCAATGAAATCCGTACCTTCCATGTATCACCAATGTCTTAATTTCCCGCATAATGGAACCAAGATCATGATTGATGGTGATCCAGATCCTTTTCAATACTGTACAAGCCTAAAGGGAATTCCACAACGACAGGTACCCATTAATCAAGAAGCTCCATCATCATCCACTTTATCCCTATACATTGATCCATCACGTCTTACCAAGTCCATTTCATTCAAACCACCATCATTCACTCCAAAAATTGAGATCCAAGACAAGGGTTGTGGAGAGTATCACTTGAAGGCCTCCTATTGTGTCAGTCGGTTGATTCCACCTAAGGCATATGGATTACCCATGGCAAATAGGAGATAATCAGTAGTCACATTTCATGTTACCCCTACAATGACATTGACCAAATGGGGAGAGTTAAGTGAAGAGGTTTTGGACCAAAGTGATATTACCTCCTGGTTGTATCGAGAAGACAATCAATACCCCTCACCATCTATTCAAATAGCTAAGGACCAATATGGAATAGGCTTTAAGATAATGCAAAATGAAGGCTATATCAGGCATAGTGGGTTAGGACTACATCAAAATGGTAGGACAGAACTGATCATTGTCTCACCACGACCAAAATACCTAGGGCTATATTTTCAATCGCTTAGAATTGGGTTTCCTAGTACTTCGTCACCATTTCATGAAGAAGTGAGTGCTTACACAGACATCGAGACATCTCAAGAACCACTTCCCCTAGTTTATGACAAACCCCAAGTTTATGATGAATCCCCTGACTCAAGCGATTTTGAATGGGATTCTCTTTCCTCTACCAGTACCATGAACCTAGATAGTCTATTTGGAGAACTTGACCTCATGATAAAATATTTACCAAAGTCATCTAGTCCTCGTCATCAGAAATCCTTGACCAAAGAAGAATGTCTTACGCACTATTATTGGGAAACCCTTGATCATGCATCTTGGACACCTGATGAACAATCTTCTAACAACTTAGCCATTGCAATAGTCCCACATCAGAGTTTACCTACCCCTAGGAGAAAGAATAAGAAGGAGCTAGTCCAAAACTTTTGTGACCATGTCAACCATTCTATACTCACCTTGTCAGCTGCCACCTTTGCTAACTCCAATGATGACATGCCCCTCATATATCTTGAACTTATCAACTAGGATCAACAAGGTACACCCATCTTAGATACATTCAAGAATGATGAAGCATTAGCCGAGTTCATGGGACTTTGAGAAGGCATACCTAGAAGGGATCATAAAGCTTGTTTTACCATAGACTTGGATGACAAAGCATATTTTGGGGAGTCTATTTACACCTCTAGTCGCAAAAATGAGAATAAAAAGAAAAAAGACAATGAAAATAAAAATGATGAGTCCCTAGGTGAAAACCGAAAGGAGCCTTTGGATGAAGAAATAGTCAAAATAAAGGACGTATCCAAGGGAGAATACCTCTCAGAGGCACCCAAGGATAGAGGTTTAAATATTCTCCCCATTGAACATGAAAAATTCAATGATGCTGGTAGAAGAGTTTGTTGAAGTCAACATAGGTACAGAAGAGAATCCTCAGATGGTATATTTTGCAGCTTCTTTAACAAAGACAGAAAAACCCAAGTTTAAGGACTTCTTTAGAAAGAGATAGATAAAATTTGCATGGTCGTATGCTGACATGCCTAGGTTGGATCCAGACCTAATATTGCACCATCTACCACTATAGACAGGTATTAAACCAGTCAAATAGAAGTTAAGGAAAATGCATCCGTAAATTTCTCTATTCGTCAAAGCAGAACTCAAGAAACTTATGGATGTAGGATTCATAAGGACGATAGATTATATAGACTAGATATCAAATCTTGTGCCAGTGACTAAACCAAGTAGGGGCATCCACATTTACATAGACTTTAGAGACATCAACAAGGCATTTCCTAAGGATGACTTCCCTTTGCTGAACATAGACATGATAATAGATCTTATAGCAGGATACAAGATGCTATCCCTCATGGATGGTTTCTCTGGATAAAACCAAATCAAAATCATAGCTGAAGACCAACACAAGACAACTTTCACATGTCCATGGGGCACATACTGTTGGAATTTTATGCCTTTTGGCCTTAAGAATGCAGGAGCTACTTATCAATGAGTAATGACTGCTATTTTCCACTAATTTATACATACTCTCATGGAAGATTATGTAGATGAAATTATAGCTAAATCAAAAACAAGGGCAAATCATTTTAAGGTTCTAGACAAGATATTCCAAAGGCTAGAGAATTACAATGTCAGACTAAATCCGAAGAAATGTGTCTTTGGAGTGAAATCAAGGAAACTTCTAGGGTATATCATTTCTAGAAGGGGCATTGAAGTAGATCCAGATAAGGTAAGAGCTATCATAGAAATGCCTCCTCCATTCAGTATTGGTCAACTAAGAACACTACATGGAAGATTACAGTCTATTAGGCGTTTCATAGTACAAGTGGTAGAAAAAATACACCCATTTCAACATCTACTCAAAAAAGGAGTACCATTTGTGTAGACACCTAAATATCAGGAAGCTTTCCAAAAAATCAAGGATTATTTTCTCAATCCACCTATCTTTATGCCACCTACAGATGGAAAACCATTGATACTATACATTTCAGCAACTTAGTTGGCATTAGGGGCTCTTCTCGCACAAAATGATGATGAAGGTCATGAGAGAGCAATCTACTACATCAGTCGTACCTTGGTAGGATATGAATTGAATTACAGCAACATAGAACATGCCTATCTTGCGATAGTCTTTGATACTCACAAACCTTGGCACTATATGATCAATCACCAAACAATGTTGGTTGCAAAGATTGATCCCCTCAAATACCTCTTAAGTAAAGCAACATTAACAGGCAGATTGGCTAAATGGGTTATGATACTTAGCGAGTATGACATCTAATATGTCGAGAGGAAGGCTATAAAAGGACAGGTGATTGTAGATCAGCTAGAAGATGCACCTATAAAGGCAGACCATCCTTTAGTGGTAGATTTTCGTGATGAATTTCTCTTTAACATTGACATTAAAACTAAATGGAAACTATACTTTGATGGGTCACATACAAATCGTTGTTCAGGAGTAGGTATCCTATTTGTTACACCTTAAGGTGATACTATTCCTAAATAATTTAGGATTGCTTTCCCTTGCACCAACAACATAGCAGAGTATGAAGCCTTAGTGATAGGACTAAGAATGACAACACAGTGGAAGATTAAGAGCCTACATGTTTTTGGCGATTCTCAGCTAGTAATCTAGCAAGTAAATGATGATTATGAGACTAAGGATGAGAAGATCGCCCCCTATAAGCACATGGCTGATAGTTTCAAGCAGTAATTCAATGAAATTACCTTTCAACAAATACCACATATTTAGAATAGGGCTACAGATGCTATGGAAACCATGGGTTCCTTATTAGATATTTCGAGTAACGTGCCCAAGTTTGAGTTTTTGGTTGAACAGTTGCTAGTCCCTGCCTATGATTTTATCGATACTGTGATAGTGTGTATCATTGTTGGTCCTACATCCCCTTGGTATAAAGACGTATTTGAATATCTCACTAACCAGACCTTACCTCTAGACTTGTCCAATAACCAAAATAGAACTTTTATCTGTAAGTCATCTAAATACACCATCATCGGAGATACCCTATATAGACATACCTTAGATAACGCCCTAATGAGATGTCTCGATGCTAGGGTAGCACAAACAACTTTGTGAGTAGTGCATGAGGGTATATGTGGATCCCATTTGATTGGTCCTACTTTAGACCATAAGATTATGAGACTAGGTCATTATTGGCCTACAATGGAGAAAGACTCATATATCTTTGTCAAGAAATGTAGATGGTGTCAGATACATAGAGATTTGATAAGAGCACCAACATAAGAGCTTTGTCTGATTACATCACCATGGCCTTTTTCCCAATGGGGAATTGACCTCATAGGTAAGATACACCTTCCATCATCCAACGGCCATAAATTCATCATCATTGCCACCGAATACTTCACCAAATGGATTGAAGCTATTTCGATGACCTACATCACCAACACACAAATATCTAAGTTTATCCTAAACTATATCATTTTTCGGTATGGTGTACCCCAATCCATAATCACAGACAATGGGCACCCATTGAAGAATCAAAAAGTATGCCATTTATGTGAAGATTTTCATATCAAACATCATTTTTCCACCCTGTATTACCCACAAGGTAATGGCCAAGTTGAGGCATCTAATAAAACCATTGTTAGAATCCTAAAAAAGACTATCAATGATGCTGGTCGTGACTAGAACCTACAGCTTAATCCCACCTTATGGGCTTACCACACAAGCATCTGTACTTCCACTGCTGCCACTCCATACTCCCTAGTATTCGGATCCAAAGCTATCTTACCTATTGAGGTTGAAATACCTTCCCTGAGGGTATCCTTGAAGGGTCACATTGACAATGAAGAATAGCGTGTATCTAGATTACAAGAGCTAGAATTACTAGATGAACGAAGATAGAAAGCACTAGACCATTTGCAAACATATCAGAATTGTCTTCGTTGTGGCTATAATAGGAAAGTTCTAAATAGACACTTTGACATTGGAGACCTAGTTTTAATGGAGAATCCTAAGAATCAAGCTGAATGAGAAAAACCAGGTAAGTTTGAACCTAATTGGTTGGGGCCCTATATAGTCACAAAAGCTTTTGGATCAGGACCGTACCAACTCTCTACTCTTGAAGGAGAGTCACTTTTATCACCTATCAACAGCCTTCATCTAAAGAGGTTCTATGTGTAGCGTCTAAGAATCTGTCTTAATCTAGAAAATACAAAAAAAATGAAAAAAACAAAAAAATGGTTACCTTGATGAAAACCTGGCAAATAGGAGTCTTTGTAACACCAAAATAAATAAATTGATCAAAATAGTCAAGATAAATAATCCGTCCAATAGTGAAAACCACTTTGGTGGCGCTATGTGTAGTCAAGCTCACTCTTTCGTCTACCATCATTCAAATCAGTCTTTTTCATCATCCCTCATAATAAATGGTTGTCTTATCCATTGCTTGGAACAATTGACATCAAAGTCCATTATGTCACATTTTCCCATTCGATCTTGCAAGTCTTATTCCTGACTAGGGGAAAATCCTCGTTATATGCCTTGAAGACCTTGTACATAACATTACACCATCGAAAATGTCCTCAAAAATCCCAAAAACATTTAGAAAACTTCAAAAATCCCAAAAAAAAAACGTGTCAAAAAATACAAAAAACAGACTCGATTCAATCATGTTAAGTCCATCGTAGACATAGTCGAACTACGGTGCCTCTACGACTGGGACGTAGGCAAGGTCATCAATCGATGTGCCCCCGAGGCATTAGGTCTATCAATCTAGGTTTTTCATGTATCACACACATGTAAAATCATGACTCTTTGTACATTCAAAGTCATTGGTCGTGTCAAACTACGAGGTCTCTACATGTACAACGTAGGCAAGGCTAATCAATCGATGAGCCCTCGAGACTGCACTAGGTCAGTCCAATAGGGTATCATCTCATGTCATACACTATCCATATACACACACTTTTTAATCAGTCAATGAATCAAAACAAGTCATGCATCAACAAGGCAAAACATCTCAAAGTCATCAAGTCAATATCAAACACATTGTCAGAATGTTTAACTTATGTCTTAAATAAGATATGTATTTCTTGTCAATAGATGTTGTCAAATTGTCATAGCCTCATGTTGTTTGTCACATCAACATCATCAGGCTCTAATGTCTTATACGACATGTTTCTTTTCTGAAACTAGGCTTTGTCATGCCTTATACAGATAGTCACCAAGTCGAAACCGGACTTAATGTCTTATGCGGTATGTGTCATCCCTCACATTACGCTATGTCAAACATCAAACAATCAAACAGTCCTACAAGATCAAGTTTTGGTGAATACTTTTATTTGGCTTTATGACTTTTTATCTTATTTTTTCTTATCTTTTTATCAATTTGTGAATTAGTCTGGTTATTAGCTTTCTCAAGGATGTTCCTTGAAGGATTTAGAGAAGCAAGGATGTCTCAAGACTCTTTTTATTTGGCTGCTATCTATCAACTGTCTTTTTAACTTTGGTTTTTGAGTCATGTTACTAGTTTCCTCAATGATTTCCTATCAAGTATTTAGAGGAGCAATGACATCTCATGACCTGTCTTTTATTTGTTTGTTGTCTGTGGTTTGTCAAGACAAAACAACTGGGGCATCTTGTCCTTAGTATGAGTTAAGACACTCCTTGTCTATGACTATCTATTTTTCATAGATGGATGACTTTGTACACTATGGTGTATCTCATATCATGGTGTGTACTATCCATTTGTGTCATGTCCCACCCAATGATGATAACAAGCAAGCATAGCATATTTGGCAATATATCGAAGATCACATGTTTATTCTCAATCAATCAACCTTCGTTATTTCTTACTAACATTCTGACTTCATTCATGCTAACATTTCTCTTCTTTGACATAATGATAAAGTCCTGTGATGCAACAAAAGCATTAGATCATTTGCATATGCATACATTCTAAAAGCATTTCATATAGCTGCATTGCATTTTACACATATAGAAACATTGACATCTTCATTGCATATCATTCGAAATTAATGCATAATAATAATTTCATCATCATAAGATACCTAATGTAAACATTGCATGTACATATCACCATCACATAAAAATAAGAATCATAGAGAACATTACATCTATTGTCATATAGAATCATCATAAACATCATAAAATGCATAACTCATCACATATAGAAACATTCATTCATAACACATGTACATACATCATCTAGGAAACATAATCATATAGAAATAATGCATCATCCATAAAAAAAGAATTGCATATCATATAGAAGCTACCAAAATCATATATATATATATCACTCAAAATGGTGTGTCATAGTACAATGTCTAAGTATATCCATAAATAAAATCAGCTCACAGGCTCTCTAATCAAAATACAATGTCTACATATATAACCATATCATTGTGTCCCACTGCCACTACTATCACGTGGTGACAGTGGTGGGAAAAGCCTTGACGGTGCTCTCTATGAGGTGGAAGGCCTCTCATACAGACCTATCCTTGGTGGTCCTACCACACCCTCTGTACTCTTTGTCATAGTGTGACTCTTGCCCTATGATCTCTGACTATGAACCTTTGAGAAGCTAGGAGCCTGTCTCTCTGCTGGCACCACTGCCTCATATAGATCCCTGTAATAAGTAGCTCTCTCTACTAATCTGACTAGCTCACGTACCATACCATTAGATGAGGTGCCACTGCAAAGGCATCTAACCTTTGTAAACTATTGCTCTATCTCCTGTCGTCGAGCTATGGCCTGATCCCTCTCCATGAGTGCATTGTCTCTCTTTGTATGAGCATTGTCTCTATCTATCCGCATAGCATCCAACTCTACATGGGCACTGTCTCTCTCTCTATGCTCATGGTATCAAACTCTATTGTCATCAATCTCAGTCTCTCCTCCAGTGCCTCCCTATCACCATCCCTAGGAGAATCATCCTCCCATCTCCCCTCCATAATCTGATCTCTGAGCTCTCTCTCTTGCTCCTCCATAGGTGCATCCTCCTCAACATCCTCCTCCCCATACCCTGCCAGAATACCTAGAGGATCTATATCCATATCCATCTCCTCATCCTCTATGACATCCTCTCTACCAATCTCTACCTTTGCATGCTCCTTTGCTACTGCCTCCTTGGCAACATGCTCATCTCTGACCTGTGCATTAGCTCCACCTGTGATGTCCAACATCGGTACATCCTCTACCACTTCTTCTTAGATAGGTGAATGTCCACCTACTCATCCTCCTCTCTGCCCTCTCCATCCTCACCTACCACCTCTGCCATCATCCCCCTCCCTCCAACTCTGGAACCTCCACCTCTCCGCCATCCTCTTGGCCCTATGCCTCGTCTCTCAATAGGTGTTGGCTGATACGGATCTGTGTAAGGAATAGGATGATGCTCCACCCACCATGCGTCATATGCAGCTATCATCCCTAGATCTGCTGCTCCATCTCTCCATCCCCACTATACTAGCTATATAATCTGTATCTCTACCTCTGTGGTAGCCACATGAATCATGGGCCCCCAATATGGAATCTCTCTAGAAGAACAAACAAAGTCTACTCTACTCTGAGGCTCATCTTGAACCTCTCTGAACTATCTCAAAACTTGATTTGGCAAGTGTCTCTCTATGATGTGCACACTCAAAATAGTCCTTCCAATTAGGTATTGTGTCTATCTACAAAATGGAAAATGTCTATCCTCATCAGACCACTCCTCACAATCCAGGTATGGTCTCTGAGTGAACTGATCTAGAATGTTGAGCGCATGTCTCCAATATCCAGTATCTCCCACATGGATCTGAGTGATGTGTCTCGTGTACCAAAAAACATACAGAGATCAATCTCGTTGCTCTATAGTAACTGGAGGATGAAATACAGCTATCCTCTCCCATGCCCAAACCATCAACAAAGTGGTCCTACAATTCAATGACTATGCACCTCTGTATGCAATATCATGTAAGTGAAAATACAACATCCCTAATAAACATGGACCCCAGGCATACAGTCTCTCTCTCCAGCATACCCACCAACATCTCTCCCCATCCAACAGGAAAACCATGACCTCGTTGGTCTGGTAATACTATCCCACCTATCAATGTACATAGTATATAGTCAATCCTCTCATATCTATCCACCAACACCGACCATCTAATCTCATAATGCTCTATGTTGAGCCTACTAATATCATCCACCTGATAGAATCTGGCTAACTTAGTCAATCCACGTTGGGTATCATACATCACCCACTCTCCTCTAATCGACAGTCTAAGTATCTTGTACACATCCTCCAATGTGAAAGTTTCCTCCCTAGTCGGAAAATGAAATGACGATGTCTCGGAGTGCAATCGCTCACACAACGTGGTAAGCATCCCCATGTTTGCTCGAATAGTGGGCATCGATAGACAATGATGCACACCAAGTCTCCACAAAAGTTGTATCTCTGCACTGCTTAGTCGATCTCTCAGATCAAAGGTGTCAGGATGTGACTCCCATGTGTAGATCGGATCTAATACAACCTACATTTCAACCACGATGTCAAAAAAATTCAAGTTTTTTCATGGAAAAAAAATTTTGAAAATTTTTACCAGCCAAATGTAGCTCACTTTAACAGATGCGGTGCATTATTACAAATCCATTGCATGACAACTCATTTACATCAGATATTACATATGTGTTGCACACTACCACAACCGTTCCTACCTACTGCAAATGCAGTGCATTTCCTAAACCTGTCTACCTGATGCAATCGCGTTTCACTAATGCACATGCGGTTCACTACCCTACATGCATTTATCCCTAATGTAAATGAATTCCATAACTACATATGTGGTGCATTTTTAAACAAATGCACTTATTCCCTAAAATTCCTAACCTACCTAGGTGTGTTTTAGCACTTGCGTCATTTCACAGTCAAATGCGGCGAATACAATAGCATATGCATCGATCCTGAAAGACCGCATATGGTAAAAAACTTTTAAAGGCCTAAAAATATGTGCAAAAATAAATTTCAAGAATTCATTTTTGGGTACATACCAGTGGTCCTGCATTGGCTGGCCGCCTGAAGGTCCAGATCCGATATCCTCGATGACCAACATATGGAATGGGAGCCATCTTTGTCTGATAGTCAGAGCAAATTCTTAGTTTTCCAAACTTAACCGGGTGCAAATAAACTGGTTTTCAACCTAATTCTTATTTATAGCTAGGGTTTGACTAGCATTTCTTCTGCCCTAGTCTATTGGCCGCTAACCCTTTCAACTTCTAATGACCCGTACTCATCCGTAACATCTCCAAATTCAATTCCATCAACTCCATAGCATTTCTGGTCATCAAATTGACTTATTGGGAATATTTCCTGATATTTTTTTAAGCTTTCAAAAAAAATTCAATTTTCTCGAGGGGGCATACCCTAACCTATTTCATGCTGTGACACGATCGGGGCATATTTTCTTTGACACAATGCCTAAACAACATTTTATCAAAGAGGGGAAAACTGTAGACACTGAAAATTGGTCTAGGCCTGCGAGTACACATTCGACATAATTTTCTATCATCCATGGTCATGATTAAATAATGTTAGTTATTTAATTACCTTTCTAACATATATTTCCTCTATCAATTAAATACCCCTTTTAATAAATTCACTAATTCATTAAGTCATTTATTCAAGCTTGATTAATTAAATAAATCATATTTATTTAATTATGTCACTAACTAACTAAACACCCTTTGTCCATAAATTAAATATTTATTATTTAATTACCCCCTTTGTCATATTTTTTAATTCCACCTTTACAACAGTCAAATTAAATAAATTATCTTTATTTATTTAATTAAATTCATTTCATTTTCGAATGTTGAATTAAATTAACATTTAATTCCTGTTTAAATCATTTATGTCATATTCTTCTATCATTCAGCTATCTAGGTCATTCACTCACCTTCTGACTCGAGATCTAATTTTAGTTCTCCAGTTATCTCTGGATTCAACACCTATTTGTCTCTGCGAGAAGACTCTCTATCACAACTAGTCAGTTAACTAGTTCTAACTCATGTGCATGAATGCACATATTAATTAAATATCTTTATTTAATTATGCATTCAAATTCTTCATCTTCAAGTTCTAACTTTGTCTTTGACATTCAAAGTCTATTTCTTCTATTTTTGAAGACTCTTAACTGAAGATTAAGATCTGGAACTCTTGTTCTTCCTATTTTCGAATAGTCTTGACACAAGATTAAGTTGTTCTAACTTAGTCTTTATTTTGCAGTCTTTCTTGACTCATATTCTAACTCATGTTCTAACTAAGACAGAACTCACATCTCATGACATTTATCAATTTCATCCATCGATCTCTCTTTCAATCTGAGCCAATCATTCAAAAACCCAAAATCTATAAAATGGCCTGTCATTATCATTATTCCTCCTCTCAAAATCATACACTTTTGAGAAGAAACTTATCTTCGATATTTTTCTTAGACATTCAACAAGGTTATGCTTGCATCAAAACACAGAAATCTGAGGGCAAGAATACTGAAACAAAAAAATAGGGAAGAGAAATCAAGATAATTCAAAGGGGTGAATGCATATTTGGTGAGAGCTTTCCAATTCATTTGTTTAGTTTACTATGTTTACTTGTTTTCGTTCTTTGTTGTTTTATTTAGATTAATATTAGTTAGATTAGTATTGACATTGTTTAATCTAGTTGTAGATCTTATTCCAGATTTTATTCTAATGTTACATAAACAATGATACATTGTACACTTGAAATAAATTTTTGGTGGCAATATTAGCCACTAATCGTTCACATACCCATCCGAACATTTGGGAAATTAATACTCCCTGCACCTGATTATTCTATAAGTATTTGCTGCATTGCTCTATATTATCATTGCAATTTTTTAAGTTGGTAGGTAGTGGATTTGTCTGTAGTCTCTAAGCTAAAATTTTGCAATGGATAATTCTAAGCCACACCGAAGTGCAAGGATAGTTGCAGGGAGTTCACAGCAAGAAAATAAACATTGTCCTCTAGATGTTCCTAAGACAAGTGTCCAAGGTATGGGCAAGAGGTCAGGATATTGTAAATCCCCTATTGTGCTTTCTTCAAGTTCTGGTAATGATGGGTTTGAGACTGACTCAGATTATCGTTGTTATCTTGTACCCTTAACTGAGCTCATGGGTGTAAATGAAGAGGTCCTTGCAGTTGCACCAATAACTTCAATGGCACCTAGCTAGGTTGTTGGAGTTTGTGCTAATGTGGATGGAAAGAATAAAGTGGTTCTGCTTCAAACTAAGGAAATAACTAGAAGCGGTCACCTATATCGGGGTCATGTGTCAACCAAATCATTGCTGGTGTTGGGTGTGTTTCTCATGGGTGGTGTTTTTCCTGGTGGATCATCTTGTATATATGGACGTGTGCGTTCGTGGCACGCTCTCTTTTTTTTTTTTCTTTGACTGGTTATTATGTGTAACCATTTCTTGATTCCTCGGATCATAAACTATGTTTTCTAATGATGAGGAATGTGAATTCAAATTTCATGTTGAATGAAATTAATTTTTGGAATTAACAATGTAGCTTGATGCTTTGTTGCTCTCCTATCCTATAAAGGATATTTCATGGCTCATTGTTAATGGTCAGATTTTGTATCTGGTGGCTTAGTCTCTTTTATACAGACAATTTTGTTTATTGAAGGTTCTGCTAAAGATATTAGCGAATGTTTTTTTATCTAGGGTAGGAATATTATAGAACAAGCAGTCCATGCTTATGTAATTACAGATACTGAAGAAATAAAGAAAAATTAATTAGAACAATTTCTCTCCTGGTTTCTTCTCATAAGTTGTGAATTATTTTATCAATTATATATTCATAAAGCTTCAATGGTATATTTGAATGTGTATCTCATTTTCCTGCTTTAACTTAATGATTTAATTAAATTTCTTAAAATGAGTTGCAGATTTGTGATATCATCTTCAGGATTCCTTAAGTAGTAGTATTTTGATAGCTAAAAATTTTAGGGTCTAAATCACTATGGTGATATGTTCAAAGTATTTGGGTTGTGTTTTATATGACTCCTGCCCAATGGGTGAGGCACTGGATAATTTCTTTAGGATCCCTGTTTGAGAGTACAAAGTTGGGTTCTAAGTACAATGGTTTAAATCTTATCAAATTTAATACATCAAACCTTGTCTCTTCAGAGATGTACATCTTATGATAAGTTTTAGTCCTATTGCTTTAAGATAATTGTTGTTATTCTTCAGTTTGCCACAACCAGAATATTTACTATCTAATTGCATTTGTGGGGATTGCATCTGTTTGGATAAGTGTTCTTACCAGGTCAGGAAATATTTTTATGAACACATTTAGGAAAACCCTCCTTTGTTTCATAGAGCCGAAGTATAGGAGATCTCATTCTTTGACTGAATCTCGGCAGTTGGCCACTAGCCTTTATGGTTCTAGAGTATGGAGGTTGGCTACCTTTTAGAGAATTACAAACCCTAGGTGGGTTGTAAATTAAAACACCAACAATACCAAAGACCAAAGTCAACTATCTCTTTCAAGTATCTAAAAATTCTCTTCACAATAATCACATGGAATTCTTTTGGATCAACTTGATATCTAGCAACCATACATACAACATTCATGATGTCTGGTCTGGTTTGAGTCAAATAGATTAATCCACCAATCATTGATCTGTATCTTTTTTTATTTTCTTTAGGAGAATCATCATTCTATGTTAATTTTTATCTGCTTACCATGGGTGTATCAACTAGCTTTGAGTCTTCCATGCCAAACTTTTTTAGTAACTATCGTACATATTTGGACTAAGATATAAATATTCCATCATCTAATTGATTAATTTTCAATCATAAAGATTATTTTAGCTCTCCAATCGTTGACATCTCAAATTTACCTTTCATTTCATCATCAAACTTCATACATAAGTCATCATCACCCTCAAAAATGATGTAATCAACAAAGAATTCAATAATCAACTCTTTATCTCAATCCATCTTAAAATACAGATTACTTTCACTAGTACCTTTATTGAATCCAAGCTTCAACAAGTATTTATCTAGTCTAGCATACGAGGCTCTAGGGGCTTGTTTGAGTCCATACAATGCTTTCTTCAATCGACAAACCATATCTTCTTTATCAGTCAGTTGAAATCCATCTGATTGCTCAATATATACTTCTTCTTCTAGCTCACCATTTAGAAATGTTGACTTTACATCCATTTGATAGACTTTGTAGTTTTTAAAAGCAACATAAGCAAGAAATAATCTTACAGCTTCAATTCTAGCAACAGGGGAAAAAGTTTCCTCAAAATCAATACCTTCCATCTATGAGAACCCTTTAAATACCAGTCTTGCTTTATTCCTGACCACTTCACCTTGTTCATTCAACTTATTTCGAAAGACCCATTTGCTTCCAATAAAATTTTTATGCCAAGGTTTGGGAACAAGAATCCATGTATCATTTTTCTCTATCTGCATTCAATTCTTCCTTCATTTATTCCATCTAATATTCATCTTTACATGCTTCATTGACATTATTGGGATCAGTCTTGGAAATTAGGCAATACTCTTCTGCAATTTTTGTTATCTCCTATAATCTGATTTTTAGAATGATTTAGATTTACATACCTCATAACTTTAGGATTTTCTTGAACTTATGGTTCTTTTGTTCTTTCTTCTACACTTCCAATAGCTTCTCCTTCTTGATTTTCTCGAGTCATTAGAACAATTTGAACTTGATTCTATGTCTGAGAATTCTTTCCATTATTAGTACTATCATGTTGGTCATCTGAATCATATCCACAGTATCGAGATGATCTAGCATTGTCTTCATCAACTCTTACATTGTCACTTTCAACCAATTTCCTTAGCCTTCTATTATAGCACTGGTAGGCCTTTCTCTTAGTAGAGTAACCTAGAAATATTTCTTTATCACTCCTAGCATAAAACTTTCCAATATCTTCATCTCTCTTGATATAACATCTACTTCCAAAGATTTTGAAATATTTAACAATAGGTTTATAACCGAACCATAGCTCAAAAGGAGTCTTACTAGAATTACCATTTACATTTACCCGGTTGATAGTATATACAGAAGTGCTTACAACTTCTCTCCAATAGATATGAGGAACATTACTTTCCAACATCATCGTTCTAGCAACATCTAGAAATTTTATGTTCTTTCTCTCCACAAATCCATTTTGTTGAAGGGTTCGGGGAGAAAATAACTATCTTTTGATTCCATTCTCTTCACAAAAAGAATTGAACTCACGGGAAGTGAATTCACCACCTCTATCTGACCTTAAGCATTTGATCTTCAATTTTATCTCATTCTCAATCATAGCTTTGAAACTTTTGAACTTTTACAATGCTTCATGTTTTTCTCTCAAGAAAGCAACCCATATCATCCTAGAGTAATCATCAATAAGCAACATAAAGTACCTTTCTCCTTGTAGACTTTTGATTTTGGAGGGACCACACAGATCAATATTTACTAGCTCCAATATTCCATTGGAATGATGTTGTTTGCTCTGAAAATAAATTCTTCTCTTCTTTCCCATCTGACATTCGTTGCATATGGTGTTAGTAGGCTTCACTAGCTTAGGAAGATATCTAACCGCTTGAGTGCAGCTTACTTTGACAATGTTATCAAAATTCACATGACACAACCTCCGATGCCATAACCAACCTACATCAACTTGAGCAATTAAACAACTTTCACTAGCAGCACTCAGGTGAAAAATATTGCCTCTTGTCTTCGTACTTGAGGCAATTATATTTTTGGAACTTCCCACTATCCTGCACTTACCATCTTTAAACTAAATATTGTATACATTGTCTACCACCTATCCAACACTCAAAAGGTTATGCTACAATCCTTCGACATAAAGGAAATCATCAGTATTATATTTACCACCAAGAGAAATAGTGCATCTGCCACAAATCACATCAACATTGTTATCTCCAAATTTTACAACACCACCATTATATTTTTCCAAGATTATAAACTTGCTTTTGTCACTAGTAATATGATGTGATAATCCACTGTCAATCACCCATTCATCCTTTTCTTCAATTTTGGTCGCAAGAGCTTTCCCAATATTCTTATCACTAGCAGATTTAGTGGACACCGTACCATTTTCCTTGATAGCAAAGAATACCCATCCATCTTCATTTCCATTTTCATTATTAGATTCATCATTATTAACACCTTCTTCAACATAATAACATTTCTTTTGAAATCTAGGCTTATCAGGTTTGAACCTAGGAACTCTTTTAGGACACCTTGATGAAAAATGACCTATCTTATTGCAAGAGAAACATTTAATAGGCAACTTTCCTTTATATTTACCATGTACTCTGGCTTATCTCTTAACGATCAATGTTTCCATCTCTTCTAACTCTCTTTCTTCATCTTCAATTTGTTTCATCTCATCTTCATACTTGAATGTATTTCTAGAACTTTATCTTGGATCATATCTTTGTTGGTTTCTTCCGGACACAATAGCCTTAAATGTAGATTCAATATTAGGAGTAGATTCAACAAATTCACTTAATTCAAAGGCACAAAGCTTACCAATCATCATGTCTCTTGTCACATTTGTTACTATCCTGAGTTATTCAATAGCATGAGATTTTGTTTTGTAAGAACTAGGAAATGATCTGAGCACTTTATCCACAATCTCTTCTTCATCCAAGATTCCACTGGCACATCTAATACCCATCACTAGTTTATTCACTTTTTTCATAAAAGAAATAAAGTTTTCATCTTCACTCATTTTCAAGTTTTCCCACTTCCCTTTCAGAATTTCTAGCTCAGAAACTTTCACTTGTGTATCTCCTTCTTACAATGTCTCCAGCTTCTTCTAGATCTCATATGTTGTTTTTAGACCCATTACATTTGTCATCTCTAAATCAGTCAGAGCACTTAATAATGCTTCTATAGCCCTGATATTTGTTTCATCTTCTTTGATCTCATCAGGAGTAGAGGGACCATTCTGAGGAATAATATATCTATTCTTTGTAATCTTCTAGAAGGGATCACCAATGCACTTCAAATGACAATCCATTCAAGCTTTCCATAGAGAGTAGTTTGTTCCATTGAATCTAGGACTATCCTTCTTTTATGATGCCATATCAGATCACCTTAAGCTATTAAACTTCTTTAGAGAAACCTGCTCTGATACCAATTCTTGGAAAAACAAGAATAGACAAATGAGAGGGAGGGGTGCATCAATTTTCACAAAATTTAACACTTTTTTATCCTTATTAACCTTTAACATTAGATCTGATAATTAACAGTGAAATCATGAATCAATAACACATCAGAAACACAAGAACACCAATATTTTATATGCGGAAACCCTGTTAGGGAAAAAACCATGGTGGATGTTAGTCCACAAGATTATACCATGTTAAAATTATAATATAAATGAATAAGGAATGCACATGCATTCAGAAACACTACCTAGATCTCACTACTCAAAGAAAACTCACTGTCTTACATAAAATTCATTTGAAGAGGTTGAACTGAGAAATTAGCTTCTTCAAAAGTCTAATGACAGTTCTTGTTAGGCATAGAAATACTTCTGAACACTTCGCTCAATCTTCTTCACACCTACTCTGTAATCGAATGATCTGATCTCTATTAACACATTTTGTATTCACACTTCTCACATACACATCGAGCACACTCCAAAATTAAGAAACAATTTCTCTTATATATCTGGTACATGGAATTACATCAACAACTTTGTCAGCCAAAAATAAAAGAATAAATTACAAATTGTCGGCACAATTCATGAACAAATATCAATGCACACCAACTGAGGTCAGTTGCAACATAATGGAGACCTAAAACAACTTCCTCGAACATGCCAGAAATTAAAAGTTTAATCTATGAGGATCTGAAACATGCTACAACCACCATGCTGGCCAAGAACATAAAAACCTGAACACACAATGGAAAAATATTTGATCACGATCACACTAATCAATGGGGACATGCAACAAGGATAGAGCATGATCTAGAAATATCAACAAATAATGCATGAGCATACAAAACAACTAAAATTACCAAAATCGCGTTCTCTTCTTCTAGAAACATCAACTATAGTAATAAAATAACTGGGGGAACATAGAAAGACACAACTTGGACAAATCTTGATGCGCACCTCTAAAACTTCTAGAGTATAAACTAGATAGGGTCAACAACAAACACTTTAAAACACAACACCTAAATAGCAACATACTGAATTTTCTACCATGCTGAACTTCACAACACTTCACAACTTCATAGTCAGCGTTAAACATATTTATTATAATTTTGTCAATATCCTCAACATATACAACCTTCAAAATCATCAATGCTAATAGTGTTGACATCAATGAAAACCACAACATCCAACAGTTATACCCTATTAAAAGTATAAAGAAAATGAATAAGGAATGCACATGCATTCATGCACACTACCTAGAGTTCACTCCTCAAAGAAGTCACACTATCTTACATAAAAATTTCAGATTAAATCCATCTGACGTGATTTAATTGAGAAATTATCTTCTTAAAAATCCTAATGATGGTTCTGGTTAGGCACATAAACACTTCTTCACACTTCGCTCAAAATTCTTCACACTTTGCTCTACAATCAAATGATCTGATCTCTATTCAAATATTTCTCATTCACACTTCTCACACATACATCACGCACACTTCAAAATGAAGAAACAATTTCTCTTATACATCCACTTTATGGAATTACATCAACAACTTTGTTGGCCAAAAATAAAAGAATAAATGAATTACAAATTGTCAGCTCAATTCATGAAAAAATCTCAATGTGCACCAACCGAAGTCGATCACAACAAAATGAAGACCTAAAACAACATCCTCAAATGAGCCAAACATTAAAAGATTAATCCATGAGGATCCACAACATGCTACAACCACCATGTTGGCCAAGAACATGAAAACCCAAACACACAAAGGAAAAACCTACAATCATGATCAAACTAATCAACACAGACGTGCAACAAGGATAGAGAATGATCTAGAAACATCAATGAATATCACACGAGCATACACAACAACTAAAATTACCATAATTACATTATCTTCTTCCAGAAACATCAGCTATAGTAACAAAATAACTACATGAACACAAAATCTCATAACTTGCTCCAATCTTGATGCACACCTCTGAAAATTCCAAAGTATAAACTAGATAGGTTCAGTAACAAACCCTTTAAAGTGCAAATTTTTAATACCAACATATTGAATTTTCCACCATACTAAACTTCACAACTTCACAGGTAGCTTCTAACATATTTATTATAATTTTCTCAATATCCTCGATATATACACCCTTCAAGACATCAAGGCTAATAGTGTTGATATTAATGACAACCACATATCAAAAACACAACCACAACATCCAAAAATCTCCCCCTTTGGCAGTGATGGTGACACATGATGTGAAAAATACCATCAACACAACTAACTCTTTAGACATTACACTTTTCCCCCTTTGTTCTTGTCTTCTCCCCTTAATTTTTACAACGTTTTGCACATTACGCTTCTCCCCCTTTGACATCAATGACAAAGGTACACAAGCTCTTAACCACATATCTAAATCATCTTACTACTCCCCCTGAGTAGTAGCCACCACAACATCAATCTGGATCAAGATATGACTATGAATGCATAGACTGATGCAAAGACTTGCATCTTAGTTCTAATTAGGAGGGTAAACCACCCCTAACTTCTTGCTAAGATACTCAAAAGTATCCTTAGGAAATGGCGTAGTAAAGCTGTTTGCAATATATTCCTTAGTAGGCACATACTCTAGTCTGACTTCTTTATTACTCACTTTGTCTCTCAAAAAGTGATATTTGATAGATATATGTTTTGTCTTTGAATGCAGCACCAAATTCTTAGAAATTTTTATGGCATTTGAATTATCACAAAATATAGCAATAGACTCATCATGCTCAATTCTGATGTCTCTTAGCATCTGCTTCATCTATATTACTTGAGTACAATTGTTTGTAGTCACAATATATTTTGCCTTAGCATTAGATAAGGAAATGGAATTATGCTTTTAACTTAACCAAGACACCAACTTCTTCCCCAAGAAGAACGCACCACCACTAGTACTTTTCATGTCATCCACATCTCCTGCCCAATCTACATCAGTAAAGGCACTCAAGGTAAGATCATCATCTTTAGGATACCAAAGACCAGAGTCAACTTTCCCTTTCAAGTATCTGAAAATTATCTTTACAGTAGTCACATGAGATTCCTTTGAATCGGCTTGATATCTAGCAAGCATACATACATAATTCATGATGTCAGGTTTGTTCTGAGTCAAATAAAGTAATCAATCGATCATTGACTTGTATCTTGTTTGATTTCCCTTAGGAGAATCATAATTTTGTGTTAACTTGCATCCAGTTACCATGGGTGTACCAACTAGTTTTGTGTCTTCCATGCCAAACTTTTTTAGTAACTCTCTTACATATTTGGACTGAAATATAAAGATTCCATTGTCTAATTAAGTAATTTGCAATCCCAAAAAGAATTTCAGCTCTCTAATCATTGACATCTCAAACTCACTTTTCATTTCATTAGAAAAATTCATACATAAGCCATCATCACCTTCAAAAATGATGTCATCAACAAAGACTTCAATAATGAACTCTTTATCTTGATCCATCTTAAAATACAGATTACTTTTAGTAGTACCTTTATCGAATCCAGCCTTCAACAATTATTTTTCTAGTCTAGCATACTAGGCTCTAGGGGCTTTCTTGAGTCCATACAATTCTTTCTTCAATCGGTAAACCATATCTCCATTGTCAGTCTTTTGAAATCCATCTGATTGCTCAACATATGCTTCTTCTTCTAGCTCACCATTTAGAAATGCTAACTTTACATCCATTTGATAGACTTTGTAGTTCTTAAAAGCAACATAAGCAAGAAACAATCTTTCATCTTCAATTCTAGCAATAGGGGCAAAGGTTTCTTCAAAATCAATACCTTCCATCTTTTAGTACCCTTTACATACCTTTCTTGCTTTATTCCTGACCACTTCACCTTGTTCATTCAGCTTATTCCAAAAGACCCATTTGGTTCCAATCACATTTTTATGCTAAGGTCTAGGAGCAAGAATCTAATGAGGGAAAAATGTGTCATACTTTTACCTCTTATTTGTGTCAATCCTTGTCATCTTTCCTAGTGTCTCCTATCGTTTTTGTCACTTTTTGTTAATGAACAATATTTTATGAAATAGAAGAAAAGGTTAAAACTAGTGAAAATACCGATTTTGTTGATTGTTGTTAACTGTCTTTTTGATTTTGGTGACATGAAGGTTTTAATGGTTGACAACACACATGATGAATATCAATGGAAGGATAACTAAATTGCTGAAGTTATATTGTCATTTTGGTTTTACTAGTCAAAGATTAGTCATTTTGTTTTAGGTTGTTACGTTGTTCTTGAAAAACTTTCAAAAGACTTTAAAACTATTTTTGATTGTCTTCTAGAGGTTGTTGGCTGAAAGCCACTAACAGCCAAAACATTTTATCGATTACATCTGAAAGACTGTTAGAAATTTAGGTAGCTTCAATATGTATATATGCATGTATGCTGAAACTATATATCAATATACATAATTAAAAGCAAAACCGTTATGATTTCCTTTATACTCTATCTATGATTGTTTGGATGAATGGAAGCGATAGTAGAATAAATATGTGAATGTGATTTTTATCATCCAATGAGCGGTGAAGGCAGGGCCCACTTCCTTAGTTGATTGGTGATTATTGCATTAAGATTATGTGTGTGGTAATGTATGCTTTGAATTTATAAGTTGTTTAATTATTTCATTACTGTATTGCTGTCTAAATCTTATGTTGTGTGATTCATTTCCATGAAGGTATTAATCAGTATTGAGTTCTTAAATACTTACCAATACAATCTGTATTCATTCAATAGTTGTTTCCTGGTATATGCAAATCATTAAACATAAGAGTAGTTGAATTAGTTAATGGGATTGTTCCAAATTTTCATTAAGTAGTATTGGAGGTTTGTTCTCAGTAGTTCAACTTCAACTTTGTGAAACATTATTTTAAGATAGATTTCTATTTTGTTACTTTCCTACTCTTATGTTAAGTGCCAGTAATCTATTTCTGTGTAGAACTATTTCTTTACAGGTTCCTATTACACTTGTGACAGGAAGTCTGTTAATCCGAATTTTTCCCATAAGTAAATTATATTAGGTTGCATCCATCAGCCCTTAGTTTGTTAATTGCAGCTCTTCGGCATATTACCACAACATAGTTCAAAATCCTAAGTTCCCGGATTGATAGTTTAGGATGAACTGAGGAAGCAATTTCCAAAAAGTACATCAAATCCAATTCAAAGAGTAATTCAAAAACCACAGTTTTATCCAACCATTTTGGCGCCGTTGTTGGGGAATGGTGTTAAAGACCTGCATTTTAGTAAACCAAGTTAGGAGCATTGCACTAAGGAGAAATTCCACGTGATAGTCAACCTTGTTTGGATAATTACCCCTGGTTTGCTTTGTCATAGCTCATTTAGGTGCATGAATCGTAATAGGGACAGTAGAGGAAGATTTATTAGGAAAGAAAAGAGAAGTAGTTCACAACTTGAAAAATCTGAAAAGAAATTTGCACCATCCATTGAGAGCTCACAACCCGAATAATTGCAAGATAATTCAAAGTCACCTATTGAGAAGAGTACCTTGAATCAAGAGAAACCAAAAAGTAAGTTACCATCACTATAATTTCCTGAACCCAATCTTGAGAAATGTTCTATTGAGACCACCATTATTCAGACACCTGCAAATACCCAACCAAGATCTTCCGATATATTATGCAAAAAAGATGAACAAATTTTCCAAAAATCTTACGGGGATCAAGTTGGTCCATTTTCTGAAGAAAGCTGCAAGCCATTTAAAACCTATTTTACTCCATGGGAATTTGAAGTCATGGATCCCAACAATAATAACAACAATAACAACAACAACAACAACAATGACAACAATCACAATACGGAATTGACCAACAATAACCCAGTCACTTTTGAGTTCCCAATCACAGATCCTGGAAGAGACGCCCCTATGAAAAATATTCCTCATTCTAATTTGCCCATTTTTCGTGGTCTTTCAATGGAAGATCCTGACATGTTTTTATTTTAATTTGATGTGTTGTTTCACAAATATGACTACCAAAATGATGCACACAAACTCAAACTATTTCCAGCTAAATTAAAGGATGCCACCCTATGGTGGTTTATGAACCTTCAGAGTATTAGAACATGGATGGTCTTGAAGGAGATATTCTTGAACAAGTACCAGGAATACTGCAAGACAAAGGAGGTTTGGGATGAGATCTTTCACATGAATCAAAAGAAAGATGAGTCTGTAGAAGACTACCTTGAACATTTTATGTTTAGTCTTCAACGGTCTCGTCAAGTTGGACTAAATGATGATACCATTAAAATTTTATTTCTTAGAGGGATAAGAGATGATGTTATGGAAGCATTAAATTTAATAGGAAAAGGGAACATCTCTAAAATAGAATTTGATGATATTTGTGATATTTGTAGGAACTATTCGAGGTTGCAACATTCAGGAAGGAGCTATCCAAGTAAGCCTTATTCCATAGCCAATGCAACAGGTATCACAAAAAGGGAAATAGGAAATTTACTTGAAGACCTTAAAACAGATTTGTTGAGTCATATGGGGAAATAAATAGACACTCTTTACACCCATAGGAAACAAGAAGAAGCCAAAAAATCCCTAGCTGTGTTTTGTCCAACATGTCACAAAAGACATAGTAGTGAGGATTTCCTATACAATAGGTTAAACATCTCATCTTTAGAAGAGCTCAGTAGGAACTCTACCTTGAGGCCTCTTCCTATAGGAGTAACTAAAATTGAATATTTTGAAGAAAATGTCTATTATATGGCCCCTAGGTGACCCTTTCCACCCCGAGCAATGCATCCCAACATGATGAACGATTATCTTGCCCCAGGACTAAGCCAACCCAACTCTTATCAAACAAGATGTTATGGGGGGTGGCAAAAACCCCCATACCCTCAATGGATGCCTCAATATCAATATACTTCACAACCATGGCAATAGGCATGGAGGCCACAAACGCCACAACCATCCGCATACCAACAACCATTCCCCTCATAATCACAATTTCCACCTCCTCCTATGATTAACCCATACCAACAGCCACAATTTACAACTTTGCCATCATCAGCTACCCCACCTATTAATCCAACCCAACCACCAAGACCTACATCAATTCCATTCCAGCCCAACCCCAACCCCAACAATAAGGCCACCCAACTAGTATATAATAATGAGACAACAAGTTAATCCACCTATCCCATAAATACATTAGAAGTAGATGGAGTTCAGTTAAGGTTAGGGAAGGCCCTTTAAAGGCCCACCATTACCGAAATCAATGAGGAATTAGAAACCGAGCCAGCCAAAGACCCCCTTTTTCTCGAATGATTTCAATCTGCACCAATAGACAAGAAGGATTCTCAACCTAAGTTCAATTTTGTTAATGAGTTGGGAAATGTTAACATTAAGATTCCTTTGTTGCAGGCCATCAGATAATTTCTTGTCTATACCAAAACAATTTGTGATCTATGTACCAGGAAGCAATGAAAGAAGCAAGACCCAAAAATGGTTCAAGTCATTGGACAGTTGGCTAACCTTATGCTTAGAAACATTACCATTCCAAAGTATGCCGATTAAAGGAGTCCAATCATTAAGGTAACCATTCAAAAAGTAATTATTCCTAATACCCTTGTCAATTTGGGTGCTACAATTAATGTAATGACAAACGAAACAAAAGAAAAATTGTCACTAGAAGGACTTAGGCCTACTCCTAGAGTTCTTCAAATGGCAGATCGATCTTTTGTCAAACCCGAAGGTATGATTGAAGACGTAATCCTTTCTATTAATTCATGGGAATACCCGACTAAATTTGTGATCTTGTAGCCAAAAATTAAGCTAGGACGATACCCCCTGATTTTGGGATGCCCTTGGTTAGCAGCCGCAGATGCATTTTGTAGACACCAAAAATTGGTCTAGGCCTGCGAGTACACATTCGACATAATTTTCTATTATCCATGGTCATAATTAAATAATGTTATTATTTAATTACCCTTTCTAACACATATTTCCTCTATTAATTAAATACCCTTTTTAATTAATTCATTAATTCATTTTGACCTTTATTCAACTTGATTAATTAAATAAATCATATTTATTTAATTATGTGGCTAACTAATTAATTCCTCTTTCTTAATTAAATATTTATTATTTAATTACCCCCTTTGTCATATTTTAACTATAATTAAATATCTCTATTTAATTATTCAATTTAACCCTCTTTAGTTATAATTAAATATTTATTATTTAATTTATTCAATTCCACCTTTACAACAGTCAAACTAAATAAATTATCTTTATTTATTTTATTTAATTCATTTCATTTTCGAATGTTGAATTAAATTAACATTTAATTCATTTATTAATTATTTATGTCACATTCTTCTATCATCCAGTTGACTAATCATTTACTCACCTTCTGACTCGAGATCTATTTTTACTTCTCTAGTTATCTCTGGATTTAACATCTAATTGTCTCTCCGAGAAGATTCTCTGTCACAACTAGTCAGTTAACTAGTTCTAACTCATGTGCATGAATACGTCTATTAATTAAATATATTTATTTAATTAATTAATTTAATTATGCATTCGAATTCTTCATCTTCAAGTTCTAACTTTGTCTTTGACATTCAAAGTCTATTTCTTGTATTTTCGAAGACTCTTAACTAAAGATTAAGATCTTGAACTCTTATTCTTCCTGTTTTCGAACAGTCTTGACAAAAGATTAAGTTGTCGTTCTAACTTAATCTTTATCTAACAGACTTTTCTGACTCATGTTCTAACTCACACTCTATCTGACACATGACTCACATCGCATGAGATTCATCAATCTCATCCATTGATCTCTCTTTCAATCTGAGCCGATCGTTCCAAAACCCAAATTCTATAAAATGGCCTGTCATTATCATTATTCCTCCTCTCGAAATCATACACTTTTGAGAAGAAAATTATCTTCGATATTTTTCTTAGACATTCAACAAGGTTATGCTTGCATCAATACTGAAAATCTGAGGGAAAGAATATTGAAACAACAAAATGAGAAGAGCAAGTGAGATAATTCAAAGGAGTGAATGCATATTCAGTGAGAGCTTTCCAATTGATTTGTTTAGTTTAATTATGTTTACTTTTTTTGTTCTTTGTTGTTTGATTTAGATTAATATTGATTTAGATTAGGATTAACTTCATCTATTCTAGTTGCAGATCATTCCAAATTTTATTCTATGTTACATTTGGTGAACCTGACGTGAACACGCTTCAAAATCACACATCTTTTCGTCTTTCTGTCCTTATGTTTTTTTTTAATTTTGTAGGTTATCATACGGTGCATTGCATCTGTTCAAAACACCAATGCATCCATATCCGTGAGTCGCATCTGCTATAAACCATGATGAATCTGTCATTCTGCACCACATTTGAAAAGCCCTGAACTTCATCCGACCATCAATATTTCAACCCGCGACCAACTGTCAACAGGAACCGCATCTATGGCTCCAAAAGCCACATCTATCTGGTAATGTTTTTTCCATTTTTTAAAATTTCATACATCCACGTTTTCCTTTTTCGTTTTTTATCATATTTTCATTTTTTTGCTAATGGTTGTTTGCAGTTGTGTTAAGGAGGATTAATGAAATTTTTGTAGGACGAAGCATAAAAGACAATGAAAAAACCAAAACCATATCTTTTCTACAGGACGAAAGCCGAAGACCAGAACAATGAACTACAGATCAGTTTGCATGCAAGACCTGATGCCTTTGTTTTTATTTATTTAGCAATCTTTCTTTTTGGTAGATAGATAACTATAATTTGGAATAAAAAGAATCATTGTTTGCTTTTTTTGGTGTGAAAGCACATATTTGTCACCCTTTACGATTCAGTATATTGGAGTATCCTCTCCCCTTGTGCAGTCATGCAATCCTAGGTGTAAGAGAAACGGTTACTAACTCTAGAACTTGTGCCTACCTTGGTGGGAAAAAGTACTCACCCAAGATGACTCAGATCAAACACGCTTTAGCTAGTGAATTCCACTCGGTATATAAAAATAGATTTCTGGGAGAAACCCAGAAATCACGCTCACTATTTTCATGAGAAGGGAAAAAATGGTCTCTCGTCGAGCTGAATAGTGCCCTACGAATGAAATTCCCTTACTAAATACCATGTTGTATTTTTCCAAAATCCTACCTATTTGCTGGTGCAACAGGGTCGACCCTATGAAGCCATCTTACATTCTTACAGTTCATGTGTGGTTATGAGATGTATGCCATGGGATTTTCATGGGTACAGTAGCTTTGCTGCCCCGTATAAGTGAGTGTCATGGAGGGGAGCCAGTGGGGTCAAGCTACTAGTCATTCGCTTTGAATATGCATAGCTAGATTTATCTAAGTAAGAACTCAACAAGTATTGTCCAAAAATCCTAAGTTATAAATGTTCTCTAGTTTTAACAGATCTAAAACTACAAAACTAAAGGCACATTGATTCCTATGCTTGTTTTTGCTGTATTCATCAAAAAACTTGATCAACAAACGGAGTCAGTCAAAACAACTTTCAGAAAACTGCAATTGTCAAACAAAGTGAGTCGCAACTGTCATTTTTAGCACCGCATCTGTCTTAGCGAGTTGCATTTGTTAGGGAAAACACCGCATGTGTCTGCCAAAAATTTCACTTTCACATAGTCTGGATATTACGAGCCGCAATTGTCAAGTTTTGAGTTGTATGTGTACATCCAAGCTGCATCTGTCAATTTTCAAGCCGGAAGTGTCTATCAGAAATTTTAGGTTTATAGAGTCCATATTTATCACCACATGCGTATTGAAAAACTGCATTTGTCATAACAAAAACCACATTTGTCAGAAAATTGTATGCGTATTGCAAACCACATTTTTCATAATGAAAACCGCATCTGTCAAAAAGTCCAAACTTTTTGTCTATCTGAAATGAGGTTTTAGTCAAATCACTGCATGTGCATGCTAAAACCACATCTATCAAAAATAGAACCGCAACTATTAGGTGAACCGCATTTGATTGTCAACAGAAAAATTTGAAAACCGCAAACTAAGTCTAAAACAACACTGTCATTTTTTCTTTTGTTCTTAAAGATCAACCTTGGACATAAACTGGAAAAAAATTTCTCAAAACCTTGCATTATTAGGTGTCATATATGTCCTAGTCATAAGTCATCCTAAGTTGCATGCATTTAGATACTTTCTAGGAAAATGCATATAGTCGAATAGAACAAATTTCCACGTCATTGGATACGTTCATGTTCTGATTTGTCCTTATCATTGAACCTAGTCACTTTGGTCCTATTAGTGAATCTTTTCAGCTCAATAGTCTAGTTTGGAAAATTCACCTTGTCAACTATCCTTGTCTTATAATCAGGTTCCTTGGTCAAACACAAATCATTGCATGTGTTTATTCCATGGGTGGTAGGTTATACCCATCTTAGAATCATTTACCATCATAAGTCTACTTAAGATTTTGCATATTGTCCATCCAACCATACATCATCTTAGAATACATCATTCTAGAAATCTTTAGCAACATCCTTATTTTAAAAAAAAATTCCAAAAAAAAAACATAGACATAAATCATATCAATTTTTAGACATAGTCTGCATTACCCCAGTTTGAGCAACTTTTCATGGTCGAAACAAGGTCTCAAAAGAAACATAAGGCAATGTTAGACCCTAACGAATTTGTCAATCCTTTTGGAAATCAACCATCAGGGAGTGAGAGACCACACAAAGCTTTGCTTGAAAAACACGTCACTAGAGATACACATGGACAATTTTTTATAGAAGACATAGATGCCGCTGTAAAAGATATTGAGTTTGCATCCTTTATGGATGAGTGTTTGGCAAATGATCCCCAACGATAACTAGCAAATTTGCTAGTAGAAGGTGCCACATTACCACTAGGTTTGATATTCATACTTTGAAACCATAGTCTACTAAAATAATGCAAACTACAACGTCAAGTGTTTCTATTCCCCAAATTACCACAACGATACCAACTAGCGTATCTACTCAAACATTGTCAATTGTAAGCACAATCCCCTTCATCATAACATAGGGTTTACAATCTACTATGGGGGAAACTTCCTCCAACCCCTTTGGCACCAACACTACTAGTAAGAGATCCAAAGTGGGAACTAGAATTCCTATACCAATTCAGAACACTCAGATAAGAAATATTCCTATACTGAATCAGAACATTCAGACAGGAAGGATTCCTATACCAAATCAAAACATTCAAACAGGAAATATTCCTATACTAAATCAGAACATTTTAACAGGATATATTCCTTCGCCAAATCACAACCCATCATAGAACATGACATATCAGAACACCTACATTGATCCAAACAACACAAATAACATGTCATTGACACAAGTAGATGTTCTCCAAAACCAAATGCAAATTCTTCAACAACAGATGGACAACATTTCTATGTCAGGCAAACAAACTATCTCATCAAAAGATTTTTGTCCATGTCCTTTCAACAAAGCGCTTTACATGACACCCTTCCCCCATGGGTACATTATACCAAATTTTCCTAAGTATAATGGGAGGAATAATCCTTTAGAACACATTAGAGAATTCTCAACGACATGCATGGACATATCGTATGACCCCACATACTTGATGAGACTATTTCCATGAACCCTTATAGGGATAGCACTGGAATGGTTTTCTAAATTACCATATGGCATACGATTTTGGGGTGAATTAGCTGGGAAGTTTGTCAAACATTTTGCCTTTAACATAGACAATGAAATAACCATAGCTACCCTGTGTCACACAACACAAGAAGATGGCGAAACTTTCACCACTTTCTTCCAGAGATGGAGAAGTCTAGCTAGAAGATGTCCAGTTGAAATACCAGAAAAGCAAAAGGTCACGATATTCCTTGAAAACATCAATCCAAAACTGCGAAGTGACTTAAGGGTACACTATTGTACTTCATTCCTAGACTTAGTACAAAAGGGAATCATCCTTGAAAAAGGCCTTATAGACAAGGAGAAATTATGATACGAGGTAGAAATCTAGTGGTTCAATAGCAAAACGCACCCAATGATAGGAATAAATTCTAGCCTAGAAACAAAAATGTTACGAATGACGGCATTGTTGATGCTAAAAATATACATAAAGGACCAATTATCACATTTAAAGGTTACAACCCCAATCAAGACATGACAAATAGTCCAGATTAAACAACCAATTATGTTCAAAATTCATAGCAACAATGACCACAAAGGAGATTTCCGACATGTGAATTTACCCCTTTAGGGCAACCTATTGAGAGAATTTTCAAAGAGTTGATTAAACATAATCTCATTAAACCTTTGGAACCAAGAGAGTATGATCCTGGACAGTTTAAAACTTCATGGTGGGATGATAACGCTTTTTGTGACTACCATCGAACAAAAGGACACAACCTACAACAATGTCACCAACTGAAGAATATTATACAAGACTTTGTTGAAAATGGAACCATAGAGGTCAACGAGCAGAAAAATAACAAGAACAGTGATCATAAGGTCTTCATGGACCCATTACAAGACCACACGAAAGGAAAAGCCTCTAGTTCGAAAACCAAGAATTCTCCGTCATCCAATTACGCAAGCACCAAATATGAATATGCAAAAGGAAAGTCCATATATAACCTTCGACCTGCAAATGAACATGTTGATACCATCATCATTAAGAAGCATCCAGAATGTGTTGTAAACACAGGCAAAACAAAGATAACTATTCCAGGACCTTCTTCTGAGCCACCTACACAATCTTCCAAGTTTAAGTACAATCTCCTTCATCAACTGAGCAAAACCCCCACACATATATCCATCTTGGAATTGTTGACTTTATCCCCTAAGCATCGAGCCATTCTCGACAAATCGTTACAGAACATGATTGTCCCTATGGACTTAGATGTCAATCATTTTGAAGAAATGGTAGGATATTTAACCAACTCCCATCATGCCACATTTTCCCAATAGGATTACTCAACTGAAAAGATTGATCATAATGACCCATTCCATCTTGAAGTCCTAGTCAATCAAACCAAAGTCAGACAAGTCTTGGTAGATGGAGGAGCAAGTTTGAACCTGTGTACCCTAAAATTGATTAAGGAATTCGGATTCTCAGAAGAATGTGTAGAAGGCTTACGATGATGAGGAAAGATCATCAAAGGGAGTTGTCACACTTCCAGTCAGAATTGGCCCGACAGTTATGAACACTAGCTTCCCATTCTTGGATCTCACCCTTCCATATAACCTATTTCTAGGTAGACCTTAGATACATGCAATGAAAGTTGTACCTTCCACGTATAATCAATGTCTTAAATTCTCGCTTAATGGCACCAAGATCATGATTGATGCTGATCCAAATCCTTTTTAATACTGTACAAGCCTAAGGGAAATTCCACAATGATAGGTACACATTAATCAAGAAGCTCCATCATCATCCACTTTATCCCTATACATTGATCCATCACATCTTACCAAGTCCATTTCATTCAAACCACCATCATCCACTCCAAAGGTCAAGATCCAAGAAAAGGTTGTGGGCAATATTACATGAAGGCATCCTATTGTGTCAGTCACCTGATTCCACCTAAGACATATGGCTTACCCATGGTAGATATAAGACAATTAGTAGTCACATTTCATGTTCCCCCTACAATGACATTGACCAAATGCGGAGAGTTAAGTGAAGAGGTTGTGGATCAAAGTGATATTACCTCCTGGTTGTATCGAGAAGACAATGAATACCCCTCATCGTCTATTCAAATAGCTAAGGATCAATATGGAAAAGGCTTTAAGATAATGCAAAGCAAAGGCTATGACAGACATAGTGAGTTAGGACTACATCAAAATGGAAGGACAAAACAAATCATTGTCTCACCATGACTGAAATACTTAGGGCTAGGGATTCAATAGCTTAGAATTGGGTTTCCTAGTACTTCATCACCATTTCAAGAGGAAGACAGTGCTTATGCAGACATCAAGATATCTCATGAACCACTTCCCCCAGTTTACAACAAACCCATAGTTTATGATGAATCCCCTAACTCGAGCGATTGTGAATGGGATTCCCTTTCCTCTACTAGTAGCATTAATCTAGATAGTCTATTTGGAGAACTTGTCCTCATGATAAAATTCTTACCAAAGTCATCTAGTCCCCATCACCAGAAATCCTTGTCCAAAGAAGAATGGCTTAAGCACTATTATTGGGAAACCCTTGATCATGCATCTTGGACACCTAGTGAACCATCTTCTGACGACTTACCCATTGCAATAATCCCACATCAGATTTTACCTACCCCTAGGAGGAAGAACAAGAAGGAGTTAGTCCAAAAATTTTGTGAGCATGTCAACCATTCTATACTCACCTTGTTGGTTTCCACCATTGCTAACTCTGATGATGACATACCCCTCATATATCCCGCACTTATCGACTGGGATCAACCAAGTACACCTATCTTAGATACATTTGAGAACAACGAAGCATTAGCTAAGTTCATGGGACTTCAACAAGGAATACCTAGAGGGGATCATAAAGCTAGTTTTATCATAGACTTGGATGACAAAGAATATTTTGGGGAGTCTATTTACACCTCTAGTCGCAAAACTGAGAATAAAAAGAAAAAAGACAATGAAAATAAAAATGATGTCTCTAGGTGAAAACCGAAAGGCACCTTTGGACGAAGAAACAGTCAAAATTAAGGACATATCCAAGGGTGAAAACCTCTCAAAGGCACCCAAGGATAGAGGTTTAAATATTCTCCCCGTTGAAAAGGAAAAGTCACTGATGCTGGTAGAAGAGTTTGTTGAAGTCAACATAGGTACAGAAGAGAATCTTCGGATGGTATATTTTGTAGCTTCTTTAACAGAGACAGAAAAACTTGAGTTTAAGGACTTCTTCAAAAAGAGACAGATAAAATTTGCATGGTTGTATGTTGACATGCCTGGGCTGGATCCAGGCCTAATATTGCACCATCTACCACTACAGTTAGGTATTAAGCAAGTCAAACAAAATTTAAGGAAAATGCATCCACAGATTGCTCTATTGGTCAAAGCAGAACTCAAGAAACTCTTGGATGTAGGATTCATAAGGACCATAGATTATGTAGACTGGATATCAAATCTTGTGCTAGTGACTAAACCAACTGGGGGCATTCACATTTGCATAGACTTTAGAGACATCAATAAGGCATGCCCTGAGGGTGAATTCCCTTTGCTGAACATAGACATGATAGTAGATCTTATAGTAGGATATGAGATGCTATCCCTCATGAATGGTTTCTCTGAGTATAACCAAATCAAAATTGCATATGAAGACCAACTCCAGATAGCTTTCACATGTCCATGGGGCACATACTATTGGAATGTTATGCCTTTTGGCCTTAAGAACATAGGAGCTACCTATCAACGAGCAATGAGTACTATTTTCCATGACTTTATACATACTCTCATGGAAGATTATGTAGATGACATTATAGCTAAATCAGAAACAAGGGCAGATCATTTGAAGGTTCTCGACAAGATATTCCAGAGGCTAGAGAATTACAATGTCAAACTAAACCCGAAGAAATGTGTCTTTGGAGTGAAATCGGGGAAACTTCTAGGGTATATCATTTCTAGAAGAGGCATTGAAGTAGATCTAGAGAAGGTAAGATCTATCATAGAAACACCTCCTCTAGTTAGCATTGATCAACAAAGAACACTACAAGGAAGATTACAGTCTATCAGGCATTTCATAGTACAACTGGCAGACAAAATACACCCATTTCAACATCTACTCAAGAAAGGAGTACCATTTGTGTGGACACCTAAATGTCAGGAATCTTTTCAACAAATCAAGGATTATTTGCTCACTCCACCTATCTTAGTGCCACCCACAGATGGAAAACCATTGATACTATACATTTCAACAACTCAGTCAGCATTATGAGCTCTTCTTGCAAAAAAAGATGATCAAGGTCATGAAAGAGCAGTCTACTACATCAGTTGTACCTTGGTAGGATATGAATTGAATTACAACAACATAGAACATGCCTGTCTTGCAGTAGTCTTTTCTACTCAGAAACTTTGGCACTATATGCTCAATCATCAAACAATGTTGGTCGCAAAGATTGATCCCCTCAAATACCTCCTAAGTAAAGCAACATTAATAGGATGATTGGCTAAATGGGTTATGATACTTAGTGAGTATGACATTCAATATATGGAGAGGAAGGCTATAAAAGGATAGGTGATTGCAGATCAGTTAGTGGATGCACCTATGAAGGTAGACCATCCTTTAGTGGCAAATATTCTTGATGAATTTCTCTTCAACATTAACGTTAGAACCGAATGGAAATTATACTTTGATGGGTCACATACAAATTGTGGTTCAGGAGTAGGTATCCTATTTGTTACACCTCAGGGCGATACTATTCCGAAATCATTCAGGATTGCTTTCCCTTGCAACAACAACATAGTAGAGTATGAAGCCTTAGTGGAAGATTAAGAGCCTACATGTTTTTGGTGATTCTCAACTAGTAATCTAGAAAGTAAATGATGACTATGAGACTAAGGATGAGAAATTAGCCCCTTACAAGCATATGGTTGATAGCTTCAAGCAGTACTTCAATGAAATTACCTTTCAAAAAATACCACATATTCGAAACAAGGCTGCAGACACTATGGCAACCGTGGGTTCCTTATTGGATATTCTGACTAGGTGCCTAAGTTTTGTTTTTTTGGTTGAACAATTATTGGTCCCTGCCTATGATGTCCCCGATACTGTGATGGTGTGTATTATTGTTGGTCCTACATCCCCTTGGTACAAAGACATATGCAACTATCTAAATGACCAAACCTTACCTCTAGACTTGTCCAATAACCAACGTAGATCTTTTATCTATAAGTCAGCTAAATACACCATCATCGGAGTACCTTGTAAAGATGTACCTTAGATATAGCCCTAATGAGATGCCTCAATGTCGAGGAAGCACAAACAAATTTGCAAGTAGTGCACAAGGGTATATGTGGATCCCATTCGAGTGGTCCTACTTTAGCCCATAAGATTATGAGACTAGGTTAATATTGGCCTACAATGGAGAAAGACTCATATATCTTTGTAAAAAAATGTAGATAGTTTCAAATACATGGAGATTTGATAAGAGCACCAACACAAGAGCTTCATCTGATTACATCACCATGGCCCTTTTCCCAATGGGGACTTGACCTCATAGGTAGGATACACCCTCCATCATCCAACAGCCATAAATTCATCATAACCGTCACCGAATACTTCACCAAATGGATTGAAGCTATTCCCATGACCTACATCACTGGCACGCAAATATCTAGGTTTATCCTAAACTATATCATTTGTCGGTATGGTGTACCCCAATCCATAATCATAGACAATGGCCGCTCATTCAAGAACCAAGAAGTACGCCATTTATGTGAAGAGTTTCATATCAAACATCATTTTTCCACCCCGTATTACCCACAAGGTAATGGCCAAGCCGAGGCATCTGATAAAACCATTGTCAGAATCTTGAAAAAGACTGTCAATGATGCTGGTCATTACTAGCACCTACAGCTTAATCCTGCCTTATCGGCTTATCACATAAGCATCCGTACTCCCACTGGAACCACTCCATACTCCCTAGTATTTGGATCAAAAGCCATCTTACCTATTGAGGTTGAAATACCTTCCCTGAGGGTATCCTTGAAGGGTCACATTGATGATGAAGAATACCGTGTATCCAAATTACAAGAGCTGGAATTACTGGATGAACGAAGATAGAAAGCACTAGACTATTTGCAAGCATATCAGAATCGTCTTCGTCGTAGCTATAATAGGACAGTTATAAATAGAAACTTTGACATTGGAAACCTAGTTTTAATGGAGAATCCTAAGAATCAAGTTGAACGAGAAAAACCAAGTTTGAACCTAACTGGTTGGGGCCCTATATAGTCACATAAGATTTTGGACCAGGAGCGTACCAACTCTCTACTCCTAAAGGAGAGCCACTTTTGTCACCAATCAACAGTCTTCATCTGAAGAGGTTCTATGCGTAGCTTCTGAGAATCTGTGTCTTAATCTAGAAACTACAAAAAAAGTGAAAAAAGAAAAATAAAAATGGTTACCTTGATGAAAAACTGGAAAACATGCATCTTTGTAACACCAAAAGAATTGATCAAAATAGTCAAGAGAAATAATCCGTCCAATAGTGAAAACTGCTTCGGTGGCGGTATGGATAAATACCATGGTGAAAACCTGGCAAACAGGCGCTATGTGTAGTCAAGCTTGCTCTTTCGTCTACCATCATTCCAATCAGACTTTTTTATCATCCATCATAATAAATGGTTGTCTTATCCATTGCTTGGAACGATTGACATCAAATTTCTTTTGTCACACTCCCATCTCCATCTCGCATGTCTTACTCCTGACTAGTGGCAAATCCTTGTTTTGTTCCAGGAAGACCTTGTGCATAACATTACACCATCAAAAATGTCCTGAAAAATTCCAAAAACATTAGAAAACTTCAAAAATCCAAAAAAAATCAAAACATGTCAGAAAATACCAAAAAAAAAGAGTCAATTCAATCATGTTACGTTAGTCATAGACATAGTCAAACTACGTTGCCTCTGTGACTAGGACGTAGTCAAGGCAATCAATTGATGTGCCCCCAAGGCATTAGTTCTATCAGTTTAGGTTTGTCATGTATCACACACATCAAAATCATGACTCTTTGTACATTAAAGGTCATTGGTCATGGGGTGATACCACAAAGCTGGTTTATAATTTTTGAGAGGAACTGATTTTTGCTGAAATCACATATTTTTAGAAAATATAATTATTTAATCCTTAAAAAGTTCCATTTTAAGGATTCCAATTGAAGAGGCTTTGATCAAACCACCTTAGATCAAACCCCCTTAGATAGAACCTCGCTAGTTTTAAACCATACCTATAAATGAGTCTCCTTTACACCTATTAACATGTTGATAAAAAATCACTTTTGATTTATCTTTCAGGGTATCAAATGAATTCATTTAAAATTTATTTCAAATGATTATGGTAGTCCTTAGAATGAGCTATCCAATGAATATAATTTTAATATGTTTTGGTTTTATTATGTATATGTTTTATTAGTTTTATTAAACATAGGGTTCTAGCTAAAAATCAAGCTCTTTGTTCTGCACATGTGGAAAAATAGCAGATTATCAAAATAAAATTTTGAAAAATATTTTTGGGCTGGGTATTGATGTCCTTGATCCATTAAAAATAAAATAAAAAAATCCATACATAAAAAAAAAGTTATGTTGTATAGAGTCTGCCTATGTTTGAGTTGTAATTGGTTTGACTTCGAAACTTGATTGAGGAAACAATATTCAATAAAACACTATAGAACCAAATGAAAGTGCTAGATATGGTAGTTACAAATATAAATTCAAAAAAATTAGAATTTTATCCTTCATACAAAACAATTTATGTTGTATACGGTGAGCGTCACTCCTTAAAAATGTTGTTTTTTTAAAAAACTAGATTTTGAAGGAGATGGAAAAATAAGTGCAAACTGATTCCAAAAAAATTGAAAAAAAATTATTTAGAATCTATAGACAAAACATCACAAATCACTATTTTTCATCATCTTCAAATTCCTCACGGTTTAGGCGCTATAGGAGCCCGAAAGTGAAGATTTAGTTAAAAAAAATTAGTTTGGTGTCCAGTTTGCCCAAAAATTATAAACCAGTATTGTGGGATCACCCCATGTTGAACTATGAGGTCTCTGCATGTACAATGTAGACAAGGCTAATCAATCGATGAGCCCCCGAGACCACACTAGGTCAGTCCAATAGGGTTTATCACATTCAATTATTATCACACACGTTGCATATCATCAACTTAGGTCAGTATTTTAGGGTATCATCTCATGTCATACACTGTCATACACACACTTTTTATCAGTCAAGGAATCAAAAGAAGTCATGCATCAACAAGGAAAAACATCTCAAAGTCATCAAGTCAATATCATACACATTGTTAGAGTGGTCAACTTATGTCTTAAGCAAGATATGTCTTTCTTGTCAACAGACATTGTCAAATTGTCATAGCCTCATGTTTTTTGTCACATCAACATCATCAGGCTCCAATGTCTTATACGACATGTGTCTTTCTGAAAGTAGGCTTTGTCATGCCTTATACAAAAGTCACCAAGTCAAAACCAGACTCAACGTCTTATGTGATATGTTTCATTCCTCACATTACACTATGTCAAATATCAAACAATCAAACAGTTCTACAAGATCAAGTTTTGGCGAATACTTTTATTTGGATTTATGACTTTATATCTTATTTTGTCTTATCTTTTCATCAATTTGTGAATTAGTCTGGTTACCAGCTTTCTCAAGGATGTCCCTTGAAGGATTTAGAGAAGCAAGGATGTCTCAGGACTCTTTTTCTTTTGGCTGCTGTCTGTCAACTGTCTTTTTTAACTTTGGTTTTTGAGTCATGTTACTAGTTTCCTCAAGGATGTCCTATTAAGGATTTATAGGAGAAATGATGTCTCATGACCCATCTTTTAGTTGTTTGTTGTCTTTGGTTTGTCTCGACAAAATGACTAGGGAAATCTTGTCCTTAGTATGAGTTAAGACACTCTTTGTCTACGACTGTCCTTTTTTTTCGTAGATGGATGACTTTGTACACTATGGTCTATCTCATATCATGTTGTGTACTATCCATTTGTGTCATGTCCCGCCCAATGATGATAACAAGCAAGCATAGCATATTTGGCAATATATCGAAGATCATATGTGTTTTTTTAATCAATCAACCTTCATTATTTCTTACTAACATTCTAAATTCATTCGTGCTAACATTTCTCTTCTTTGACATAATGATAAAGTCCTGTGGCACAACAAAAAAATTAGATCATTTGTGTATGCATACATATAAAATCATTTCATATAGTTACATTGCATTTTACACATATAGGAACATTGACATCTCCATTGCATATCTACAAAATCATGACATAATAGGAATTTCATCATCATAAGATACATAATGCAAACATTTCATGTACATATCACCATCACATATAAATAAGCATCATATAGAACATTACATCCATTCTCAAATAGAATCATTATAAACATCATTAACTGCATAACATGTAGAAACATTCATTCATAACACATGTACATACATCAACTAGGAAACATAATCATATAGAAATAATGGATCATCCATAAAATAGAACTACATATCATATAGAAGCCACAAAAAATCATATATATATCGCTCAAAATAACGTATCACAGTACAATATTATAATGTATCCATAAATAAAACGATCTCGCAGGCTCTCTGATGAAAATACAATGTCTACATATATAACAAGTGTCAACATGTCCCACTGCCACTACTATCACATGGTGAAGGTGGTGGAAAAAGCCTCAAAGGTTCTCTCTATGAGGTGGAAGGCCTCTCATATGGACTTGCCCTCGGTGGTCCTACCACACCCTCTATACTCTGTGTCCTAGTGTAACTCATTCCCTATGATCTCTAGCTGTGAACCTCTGAGAAGCTGGGAGCTCATCTCTCTGCTGGTACCACTGCCTCATATATCTCCTTGTAATAAGTAGCTCTCTCTACTGATCTAACTAGCTCATGCACCATACCATCAAATGAAGTGCCAGTGCAAAGGCATCTAACCTCTATAAACTACTACTCTATCTCCTGTGATTGGGCTATGGCCTGATCCCTCTCCTTGAGTGCACTGTCTCTCTTCATACGAGCACTGTCTCTCTCTGCATGAGCACTATCTCTCTTTGCATGGGCACTGTCTCTCTCCGCATAGGCATTGTCTCTCTCTATCCTCATGGTAGCAAACTCTGTTGTCATTAGTCTTAGTCTCTCCTCGAGGGCCTCCCTATCACCATTCCTAGGGGCATCATCCTCCCATTTCCCCTCCATAATTCAATCTCTAAGCTCTCTCTCTTGCTCCTCCATAGGTGCCTCCTCCTCAACATCGTCCTCCCCATACCTTGCTAGAATAGCTAGAGGATCTATATCCATATCCATATCCTCATCCTCTGCGACATCCTATCCCCTAATATCCACATCAACTACCTCCTTCGAAGCAGGCTCATCTCTGACCTATGCATCATCTCCACTTCCGATGTCCAACATCAGTACATCCTCTACCACTACCTCTCGGATAGGTGAAAGTCCACCTAACCGACCCCATCTCCGCCCTCTCCATCCCTATCTACCACCTCTGCCACCACCCCCTCCTCTACCATAATCCCCACCACCCCTCCCTCCAACTCTGCCACCTCTACCTCTCCACCATCCTCTCGGCCCTGTGCCTCATCTTTCAACTGGTGCAGGCTAGTCCAAATTTGTGTAAGGAATCAGATGATGCTCTGCCCACCATGTGTCATATGCAGTTGTAGTCCCCGGATCTGCTACACCATCTCTCCATTCCCACTATACTAGTTGTAAGGCTTGTATCTCTTCCTCTACAGTAGCTACTGGAATCATGGGCCCCCAGTGTGGAACCTCTCTAGATGATTGAGCAAACTCTGCTCTACCTCGAGGCTCATCTTGAACCTCTTTGAACTATCTCAAAACTTGCTCTAGCAAATGTCTCTCTATAATGTGCATGCTCAAAATAGTCCTCCCAATTAGGTACTGTGTCTATCTGTAATATGGAAAATGTCTATCCTCATCAGACCACTGCTCATAGTCCATGTATGGTCTCCAAGTGAACTGATCTAGGATATCAAGTGCATGTCTCCAATACCCTGTATCTCCCACATGGCTCTGAGTGATGTTTCCCATGTACCGAAAAACATACAAAGATCTCACCTATCGCTCTATAGTAACTAGAGGTCAAAAAACAACTATCCTCTCCCATGCCCAAACCATTAGAAAAGTGGTCCCACAACTCAATGACTATGCATCTCTCTACACAATATCATGTAAATGGAAATATAACATCCCTAATAGACACAGACCCCAAGCATACATGGTCTCTCTCTCTAACATACCCACCAACATCTCTCCCAATCCAACAAGAAAACCATGACCCCATCGATCTGGTAATACTATCCCACCTATCAGTGTACATAGCATACAGTCAATCCTCTCGTATCTATCTGCTAACACTGGCCATCTGATCTCATAATGCTCAATGCCGAGCCTACTAATATTGTCAACCTAATAAAATCTCGCTAGCTCAGTCAATCCAATTTGGGTATTGCACATCACCTGCTCTCCTCTGATAGGAAGTCTAAGTATCCTATACACATCCTCCAATGTGACAGTCACCTCCCCCATCAGCATATGGAATGATGATGTCTCAGAGTGCCATCGCTAGCACAATGCGGTGAGCATCCCTCTATTTGCTCGAATAGTGGGCATCGGCAGACAATGACGAAGACCAAGTCTCCATAAAATTCATATCTTTGCACTACTCAGACAATCTCTCAAATTGAATTTGTCTATATGTGAATCCCATATGTAGATAGGATCTAAAATAACCTGCATTTCAACCAACATGTCAAAAAAATTCAAGTTTTTCTTAGAAATTTTTTTCAAAAATTTTACCAGCCAAATGTGTCTCATAGTGGGAAATGCATTGCAAGAGAAGGCATTTGCGTCACATATTCCATATGTGTTGCACATTACCAATCCAGTTTCTACCTAAAATAAAATGTGGTGCAAAAAAAAGCAAATGCAATGCATTTTCTATAACCTATCCATCTGCTACATATGCGTTACAGTAATGCAATTGTGGTTCATTAACCTACATGCATATATTCCTAATGCAGTTGTGTTCCATAAATACATATGCGGTGCATAATAATGCAAATGCATTTAATGCCTATTATGCCTATCCTATCCTAGGCATGTTTTCACATATGCGTCATTTCGCAGTCACATGCAGTGCATACGACGGCATATGCGTTGATCCTAAAAGACCTCATATGATAATTAACTTTTAAAGGCCTAGAACTATGTGAAAAAATAACTTTCAAGAGTTCATTTTAGGGTACATACTGGTGGTCTTGTGTTGGCTAGCCACCTAAAGGTCTGGATCTGATATCCTCGATGCATAGTGAATGGAATGGGAGCCATCTTCATCCAATAGTCAGGGCAAAATCTTTGTTCTTCAAACTCCTCTTGGTGCAAATGAATTGGTTTTCAACCTAATTCTTATTTATAGCCAAGGTTTGGGTGGCATTTCTTCTCACCTAGTCTATTGGTTGCTTAACCTTTCAACTTCAAATGACCCGTAAACATCTATAACATCTCCAAATTCAATTCTGTCAACTCCATAGTATTTCTGACCGTCAAATTGACTTATCGGGAATATTTCCTAATTTTTTTTTTAAACTTTCAAAAAATTGTCAATTTTCTCGAGGGGGCATACCCTAACCTATTTCATGCTGGGGCACGATCTGGGCATATTTTCTTTGACACAACGCCGTAACAACATTGTATCAAAGAGGGGCAAACTGTAGACACCAAAAATTGGTCTAGGCTTGTGAGTCCACATTCGACATAATTTTCTATTATCCATGGTCATAATTAAATAATGTTATTATTTAATTACCCTTTCTAACACATATTTCCTCTATTAATTAAATACCCTTTTTAATTAATTCATTTTGACCTTTATTCAACTTGATTAATTAAAGAGATCATATTTATTTAATTATGTTGCTAACTAATTAATTCCTCCTTCTTAATTAAATATTTATTATTTAATTACCCCCTTTGTCATATTTCAACTATAATTAAATGTCTTTATTTAATTATTCAATTTAACCCTCTTTAGTTATAATTAAATATTTATTATTTAATTTATTCAATTCCACCTTTACAACAGTCAAATTAAATAGATTATCTTTATTTATTTTATTTAATTCATTTCATTTTCGAATGTTGAATTAAATTAACATTTAATTCATTTATTAATTATTTATGTCACATTCTTCTATCATCCAATTGACTAATCATTTACTCACCTTTTGACTCGAGATCTATTTTTAGTTCTCCAGTTATCTCTGGATTTAACATTTGATTATCTCTCTGAGAAGACTCTCTGTCACAACTAATCAGTTAACTAGTTCTAACTCATGTGCATGAATGCGTCTATTAATTAAATATCTTTATTTATTTAATTAATTTAATTATGCATTCAAATTCTTCATCTTTGAGTTCTGACTTTTTCTTTGAGATTCAAAGTCTATTTCTTCTATTTTTGAAGACTCTTAACTGAAGATTAAGATCTTGAACTCTTGTTCTTCCTATTTTCGAACAGTCTTGAAACAAGATTAAGTTGTCATTCTAACTTAATCTTTATCTGACAATCTTTTCTAACTCATGTTCTAACTCATGTTCTATCTGACACATGACTCACATCGCATGACATTCATCAATCTCATCCGTCGATCTCTCTTTCAATCTGAGCCGATCATTCAAAAACCAAAAATCTATAAAATGGCCTGTCATTATCATTATTCCTCCTCCCGAAATCATACACTTTTGAGAAGAAACTAATTTTTGATATTTTTCGTAGACATTCAACAAGGTTATGCTTGCATCAATATTAAAAAATTTGAGGGAAAGAATACTGAAACAACAAAATGGAGAAGACCAATCGAGATAATTTGAAGGAGTGAATGCATATTCATTGAGAGCTTTCCAATTGATTTGTTTAGTTTAGTTATGTTGACTTGTTTCATTCTTTTTTGTTTGATTTAGATTAGGATTATCGTCTATTCTAGTTGCAGATTCATTTCCAGATTTTATTCTACCTTACACATTTATCAATTTCCGATCAAGGAACATGGTTATTTCCAATGGCGAGCAAAAGAAACATTTGACTCTATACCTGCCAACACAACCTTTGTTGGAGACAGAGGACCCCATTTGAATTGATAGCAACTTGGATGAATCATTACCAATCCTAACAATTGATAAAGCCTTAGATATGGAAGAGCCTACAAAGGATAATGTTCTTATTAGTTTCCTTCATAACACGTATACGTTTAATGAAATATTTGAAAGAATGGTCCTCCATTCAGGTATAAATACTCAATGTCCTTCTGGGGATTTTCCACTCGTGGGGAGTTCACGCTCTGTTCAACACTTTATCACACTGCATCAGTTATTACCCCATAATTTCTTATATGGCTCATTCTCATCTTTTGCAAAATCAAGTGATATGTCATCCACCTCTCAAGTCTTAGCCATTGAGTCACCAACACAATCTGTCACTATGGAAATTCTACCTAATCGCACACTTAACCTTAATCGACAGCTCACCCCTGAACAAATCAAAGATCTTATTGCCATGCTTAGAATGAATAAATAATCCTTCACCTAGGAATACCAAGACATGTGTGGCATTCATCCTGATACATGCACCCATCATATCTATATTGAGGAAGGTAGTCATCCAATTAGGCAACCACAATGTCAGCTTAACCCTGCTTTGCGCGACATAGTTAAAGAGGAGTTATAGAAACCATTGAATGTCGGGTTTATATAACCTATTTTTGATAGTCAATGGGTTTCTCCTTTAGTTGTGGTTCCTAAGAAAAATGGTAAATGGAGAATTTGTGTCGATTATAGAGCATCAAATAAATCTACTAAGAGAGATCATTTTCCATTGCCATTTATTGATCAAGTATTGGACACTCTTGCAGGTAAAAATTTCTTCTCCTTTCTGGACGGGTTTAGCGGTTATAACCAAATTCATATAGCACTAGAATATTAGGACAAGACCACTTTCACCTACCCTTGGGGTACCTTTTCTTATCATGTCTTTCCATTTGGTTTATGTAGTGCCCTTGCCACTTTTCAAAGGGCAGTTTTTGAGCATTTTCGCAGATCTTTTCAAAGATTGTGTTGAGGTATACATGGATGATTTTACTATCCATGGTAATACTTATGAAGAGGCTAAAAAAAACTTAGACAAGGTACTTAGGTGTTGTATAGACACCAACTTGTCCTTGAGTCATGAAAAATGCCACATACTTATGACCAAAGGGATAGTGTTGGGCCATTACATTTCCTCCAAGGGTATTCAAGTAGATCCTAAAAAGGTCCAAATTATCCAAGACTTGCCTATACCCTCTAGTCAAAAAGATGTTCGAAGCTTTCTCGGCCATGCAGGATATTACCGGAGATTTATCCGAAATTTCAGTAAAATTGCATCTCCCTTGTTTGCCTTGCTAGCCAAAGATGTTACTTTCTCTTGGACACCTGAGTGTCAGGAAGACTTTGACTCCATCAAAACAAAACTCATCACCACACCCATCCTTAGAGGACCAAATTGGGAACTACCATTCCATATCCACACAAATGCCTCTGACTATTCCATGGGAGCTATGCTTGGACAAAACGAGGATAATATTTTCTACTCCATCTACTGCATCAACAAGAACTTCATGGGCACTAAGGTAAATTAAACAGTAACTGAAAAAGAGTTTTTAGTTGTTGTGTATGCCATTAATAAATTCCATCATTACATTATTGGCTATAAAGTATTTGTCCACACAGATCATTTGGTAATTTGGTTTTTAATGAATAAACCTGTGGTAACTGGTAGAGTTATTAGATGGTTGCTTTTACTTCAGGAATTTGATATAACTATACTTGATAAGCTTGGTCGAGAAAATGTGGTTGCAAACTTTCTATCCCGATTGCAATTTCCGGATAGTGAACCTACTCTAGTTGATGATGCCTTTCCAAATGAGCACCTCTTTGCTATATCCACAAGGAGTCCCTGCTTCACTGATATTGTAAACTACCTTGTTACATGCAAGTTTCCACCATATTTCTCTTCAAGGGAATGATTGAAGTTGGTTGGCCTCAGTGGATAGTATACATAGATAAATGGATTGCTCTTTTGTACTAGCATTGATAATATCATGCGGCGTTGTGTACCTAAAGATGATGTCTTTGATATAATTCATGCATGTCATACAAAACCATGTGGAGGACACTTTGTTGCTCAGCGGACTACCCAGAAGATTCTCACTACAGGGTACTACTGGCCTACACTCCATAAGGATTCTAAATGCTATGTTCATCATTGCGACAAATTCCAGCGCATGGGCCAACCCACACACTCGGATGAGATGCCTTTACATCCATAGTTGTCCATAGACCCATTGGAGAAGTGGGGCCTTGATTTTGTTGGCCCAATCAACCCACCATCATAGAACAAGGAATACATCCTTGTATGTACCGATTACGTCACCAAGTGGGTGGAAGTGATAGCACTAAAGCATGCGAGAGATACAAAAGTAGTCGATTTATTGTATTAAGAGATTTTCACAAGATTTGGTATGCCGCATGAGATAACCACCGATCAAGGACCACAATTTACATCAGAGCTCATTTCTACCCTCGTTCATGAATATGAAATCCACCACCACAATTCCACACCTTATCACCCTCAATCCAATGGGCAAGTAGAAGTCACCAATCAAGAAATTAAAAATATTCTTACTAAGACAGTTGCTCTTCATAAGCGTGATTGGGCTACATGACTTCCTGAGGCCGTGTGGGCCTATCGAACAATGTGGAAGACCACTACTAGTCTGACCCCTTATGAGCTCATCTATGGTAAGAAGGCAGTCCTTGCCATTGAATTTGAGATTAAAACTCTTCGCACCACACTACAATTGGGTATGATTATTTCTGATGCACAAAAGGCATGCATCAATCAACTACATTCCTTAGATGAATTGCACCAAGAAGCACTCTTCCACACTAAGATCATCCAGAAATAGCATGCTCTATGGCATGACCACCACATCCACCAATGTTCATTTCAACCTGGTGATTGGGAACTCCTATATGACTCTCACTTCCAAGACTTCAAAGTGAAGTTTCACACATGATGGTTGGGGCCCTATGAGATTCTGATCGTATATGCTAATGGTGTTGTTCATCTCTACACAATTGACTCTGAAAGACGATTTCTTCTCATCAATGGTCACCACCACAAACTCTACAAGAAGCCTCTTTCCAAAGAAGCTTTCTTTTTAGAGGTGGCACAAGAACTTACTGTTGTTCCTTTCGACCTCCTTCGAGATTGATCACTCCTTTTAAAAAAATAAAAAAAATAGTGGTGAAAACCGATTTATCGGTGCTACTAGGAAGTGGTAGATTGAAAACCAGACAACCGGCAGTCTATCATTGTTAAAAAAAAAACAACAACACTTAGCGGTGAAAAATGATTTCTCGGTGCCACTAGGCAACGGTAGATTGAAAACTGGACAATCGACGATCTATCATCGAAAAAAAAAAAATGAGACACCACACGACCAAGCAAGATCTTCAATGATGGCACCCCACCTTCCTGGCCTATTCTTCTTGCCACCCAGCAATTGGCCTTGCCTTGTTCCTATCACCTAGTTGTCAGGAGCTCCTTTATGTTTCCAATAGTTGGTGTTGTCCTTTCCACCTGGTCGGGTTCTATGACCCTTCCCATCTATTGTCATCCCCCATGCCACAATGGTTGTTCGTGGCTTTCAGCCAACACCCATTGCTCCATCTAATTTTATGTTCCTGTCTCTCTCCTGATAGGAACTAATGCAGTTACCTCCTAGCTAACTTTCCCATCTCTTCTTTTCCAAGAGCTATTTTCCTACTCGATGGTATATTTCTCTCTATAGTTACACCTGCCCTTATTCATTGTTTCTCATCCTTTGACCAGTGGACCGCCACCTTGTTCATCATCGTACTCAACCTTGACACTGTTCTCATCCATTTTCTTCCAAGAGGCACTCTCCGGCTGGTTCAGCTTTATCATGACTATACTTCCTACTCTGTACTCTTTCGTCCTATCATATGTGTGGGTTGTCATCGGCATCAATACCGGCTTTGAAACACATGCCACTGTGTCACCCCTCCTATCCATCACCAATCATTAGTATCGGTATTACACATTTCTTTCCTTTTCTTTTTATTTTATTTAAATACCGCTTGTTCATTTACTAATGGTGACATCACTTGCAGCCAGGTAACTTGCTAAAATAGCGAGGAAGTATCACATATTTTGTCATGTCTCATCCTTTTCACAAAATCCCCATCCCATCGTATCTACATTCATTGATTTCCGGTATGATCCGTCATAAATAGAACACTCCCTCTTAATATCACTAAAATCATTACTATTCGCTGCAAATAATAAATTAGAAACCTCCATTTTTTTTAACCACTTATCATAAACCCATTCTCACCGCCCACACAAAACTGCCAATTAAAATTTGTCCTATTCCTAGTAATAGTTGTCTTTGCAAAACCATTTTCACTCTTTACCAGGTTTGAATGGTGAACTGTTTGGATTACACCTCCTAGTAAGAATATGGCAGGAGAACGCAAACACCGCTATGAGCCAACAACTCTGGATGATTTAAGGGATCTTGTGATGTCTGAGGCCTACAAGATATTCAAGCAAGCAGGATGGGATGTGTATTTCAAGAGATTATAGGGGTTTGATGAGAAACTGGCTCATGAGTTTGTGACAACTTGCAACACTACGCGGGCATGAGTCCGCAGGCTAGCAATTCCTGTCTCAGTCGAAAGTATAGCATATGTCATGGAATTTCCTTTGATAAGAGAACATTATTTCCCTGAAAATTCTAAACACGAGAAAGACCTCAAATCCCTCCGTAAGAATTTCCTAGCGTGTGGAGAATCAGTTGAAATGGTATCAGGTCAGAGCACAAAGTTATCTTCACTCCCCGCTCTCTGGAACAATGTGGCAAAATTTGTTATCCAGTACTTGACTTGTGAAGGAAGGTATGTATATGTTTACGCAAAACAATTTTGATTGATGATACATTTGAGATGGGGTGCACTTGTGAACATTCCTTTCTTTCTATATTCTTCCTTAATGCAAATGTGTAAAGCAGTTCAGAAGGGTAGTGAGAATTCATTGGCACATCATGGGTTGATTAAATTGTTAATCATGATTGAATTGAGGATAATTTCACCTCCTAGGGACTGGGACTCCTTCATTGTAGATGAAACCCCTAAGAATTCCATTGAAGATACCCTCCCTACTTCAAAACACTTTTCCTAAGAAGATTCCCAGAGTATAGGAAAATCCACTAACACCCTAGAGGAGGAAGAGTCAGGTTAGGGAAGCTTAGAAGATGATAAATGTGCCAAAGATCCTGGGCCTTAAACTCTTCTTGATAGTACTAAGAAAGGAAAGGCACAAACCTTAGGGTTCCAGTGCTAAACAACCTAACCCAAAGGTTACTAAAGTCTCTACCCCTGGCCCTAGGATTGAAAAGAAACGACATAGTAACAATGTAGTGGGACTACTTCAACTGCTATTTTAAAAGGAAAACAATTATCAACTGATTCTGCAGAAAAAATAGCCAACTTGGCTAATGTAGCTAGTGGTTTAGGTTCGGAAACACCTGAGGATGCTGGGGATTTTACAATAGTGGCATCAATCTCTTGCAAAACTAAAAGAACAGAAGTTTCTGCTAGGGAGTTGAGAAGTAAGAGAAAGAAGCAGCAAACGACAAAACTTGAGGATCCCTCACAACACCACTAGGATCTTGAACAAAATCACAAGATGCCACCTCAGAATTCTCCTATTTCAGGTGAAGAACTTGAGCAAAACTCCAAGGTATTTCCCTAGCATTCCCTTGTCTCAGAAAAGATGCCATGCAGTTAAGAAGATCTTTCTGATGAAAATGTTGTTCAGACTGAGTTTGCCCCGACTAAAATTTATAATAATCTTGAAAATCCTGATGATCACACACCGCATGACACTACCCAAGAAGAAGAGCATCAAGTAGAAGAAAGAATAGAGTCTGAAGTGGATATGTAGAATCAGGAATAGGGGAATATTGAAACCCTTCACCAGGAACAACAAACCAACCAAGAGCCAGAGGCAAAGGAGGAGTATGAGGAAGAACAACCCTTTCTCACTAATGATGACATTCATAGCCTATAGAACTTGGTGACTAAGCTGACTGAGGAGAATGAAACTCTACAGAATCAAGTTCAAGTGGCCGAGTCACTCAACTCATCGCAAGAAATTGAAATAAGTCAGTTGAAATTAGCACTTGAGTAGGCATAGGCCTCCAAGACATCAGTGATAACCATTCAGGAGCATGAAAAACAATTGCAGGAACTTCATCAATTGTGTGTCATAGAAGTCACCAATACCCTACAGAAACTTGTCCCTTCTCTCTCTAGTTTGTATTCTACACTCTCTTTGCATAAGGACATGCAAGGTCTTCAGCTGGGGGGAAATGATGAGGGAAAAATGTGTCATCCTTTTACCTCTTATTTGTGTCAAACCTTTTCATCTTTCCTAGTGTCTCCTGTCATTCCTATCACTTTTTGTTAATGAACAAAAGGTATTTTATGAAGTAGAAGAAAAGGTTAAAACTAGTGAAAATGCTGATTTTGCTGACTATTGTTAACTGTCTTTTTGATTTTGGTGATAGGAAGTGTTTAATGGTTGGTAGTGCACATGAAGGATATCGGTGGAAGGATAACTAAATTGCTGAAGTTATATTGTCATTTTGGTTTTACTCATCAAATATTAGTCATTCTATTTTAGGTTGTTATGTTCTTCTTGGAAAACTTTCAAAAGACTTTAAAAGTATTTTTGATTATCTTCTAGAGGTTGTTGGCTAAAAGCCACTAAGAACCAAAATGTTTTATCGATTACATCTAAAAGACTATTAGACATTTAGGTAGCTTCAATATTTATATATATGCCTGTACGCTGAAACTATATATCAATATACATAATTAAAAGTAGAACCGTGGTGATTTTCTATATACTCTATCTATGATTGTTTGGATGAATGGAAGCAATAGAAAAATAATTATGTGAACGTGAGTTTTATCATCCAATAATCGGCGAAGGTAGGGCCCACTTCCTCAATTGAGTGGTGATTATTGCATTAAGATTATGTGTGTGGTAAGTTGTTTAATTATTTCAATATTGTATTGTTGTCTAGATATTCTATTGTGTGATTCATTTGCATGAAGGTATTAATTGGTATTGATTTGTTAAATACTTACCAATATAATATGTATTCATTCAATAGATGTTTTCTGGTATATGCAAATCATTAAACATAAGAGTAGTGAATAATTTAATGGGATTGTTCTGAATTTTCATTAAGTAGTATTGGGGGTTTGTTTTCAGTAGTTCAACTTCAACTTTGTGAAATGTTATTTTCAGATAGATTTCTATTTTGTTACTTTACTACTCTTCTGTTAAGTGCCAGTAATATGTTTCTATGCAAAACTATTTCTTCACAGGTTCCTATCACACTTCTGACAGGAAGTCTATTAATCCGAATTTTTCCCATAAGTAAATTATATTAGGTTGCATCCATCAGCCCTTGGTTTGTTAATTGTAGCTCTTCAACATATTTCCACAACACAATTCAAAAGCCTGTGTTCCCCGATTAACAATTTAGGATGAACTGAGGAAGCCATTTCCAAAAAGTACGTCAAATCCAATTCAAAGAGTAATTCAAAAACCACAATTTTATTCAATCAGAATCCATGTATTATTTTTCTCTATCTACATCAGTTCTTTCTTCATTGCTTCCATCCAATATTCATCTTTACATGCTTCATTGACATTGTTGGGCTCAGTCTTGTAAATCAGACAATACAATCCTGCAATAATTCTTCTATTTTGCACACCTTTGTTCTTATCTCCTTTAATCTTATTTTCAGAATGATTTAGCTTTACATACCTCATAAATTTAGGATTTTCTTGAACTTATGGTTCTTCTGTTCTTTCTTCTGCACTTTCACTAGCTTCTCCTTCTTGATTTTCTTGAGTCATCGAAACATTTTGAACTTGATTCTATGTCTGAGAATTCTTTCCATTATCAGTACTATCATGTTGGTCATCTGAATCATATGCATAGTATCTAGATGATCTATAAGTGTCTTCATCAACTCTTGCATTTTCACTTTCAACCATTTTCCTTAACCTTCTATTATAGCACTAGTAGGCCTTGCTCTTAGTATAGTAACCTAGAAAGATTCCTTCATCACTCCTAGCATCAAACTTGCCAATATCTTCATCTCTCTTGATATAACATCTACTTCCAAATATTTTGAAATATTTAATAGTAGGCTTATAACCAAACCACAACTTAAAAGGAGTCTTACCATAATTACCATTTACATTTACCCGGTTGATAGTATATACAACAGTGCTTACAGCTTCTCTCCAATAGATATGAGGAACATTACCTTCCAACATCATAGTTCTAGCAATATCTAGAATTATTTTGTTCTTTCTCTCAACAACTCCATTATTTTGAGGGGTCCGGGGAGCAGATAACTATCTTTTGATTCCATGCTCTTCACATAAAGAATTGAACTCTTGGGAAGTGAATTCACCACCTCTGTTTAACCTTAAGCATTTAATCTTTGAACCTGTCTCATTCTCAACCATAGCTTTTAAACTTTTGAACTTTTCCAATGCTTCATGTTTTTCTCTCAAGAAAGCAACCCATATCATCCTAGAGTAATTGTCAATAAGAAACATAAAGTACCTTTCTCCTTATAGACTTCTAATTCTGGAGGGACCACATAGATTAGTATGCATCGGCTCTAGTACTCCTTTAGAATGATGTTTTCTCCAAAAATAAATTCTAGTCTACTTTCCCATCTAACATTCCTTGCATATGGTGTTAGTAGGCTTTACTAGCTTAGGAAGATCTCTAACTGCTTGAGTGGAGCTTACTTTGACAATGTTATCAAAATTCACATGACACAACCTCCTATGCCATAGCCAACTTACATCAACTTGATCAATTAAACAACTTTCATTAACAACACTCAGGTGAAAATTTTTACCTCTTGTCTTTGTAATTAAAGCAATTACATTTCCGTAACTTCCCAGTATCCTACATTTTATATGTTTGAACTAAAGATTGTATCCCTTTTCAACCATCTGTCCAACACTCAATAGATTATGCTTCAATCCTTCAACATAAAGAACATCATAAGTATTATATTTACCACCAAGATAAATAGTTCATGTGCCATAAATCACCCCAACATTGTTATCTCCAAATCTTACAACACCATCGTCATATTTATCCAAGCTTATAAACTTGCTTTTGTCACTAGTCATATGATGTGAGCATCTTTTCTCAATCACCCACTCATTATTTTCTTCAATTTTGGCTACAAGAGCTTTCTCAATATTCTTATCACTAGCAGATTTAGTCGACACCAGACAATTTTCCTTGAGAGAAATGAATACCCATCCATCTTCATTTCCATTTTCTTTATCATATTCATCATCAGTTTCACCTTCTTTAGCATAATAACATTTCTTTCAAAATCTAGGCTTGCTAGGTTTTAACATAGGAACTCTTTCAGGACACCTTGATTCAAAATGACCTATCTTATTGCAAGAGAAACATTTAATAGGGAACTTTCCTTTATACTTACCTTGTACTTTGGCTTCTCTTTTCACAATCAATGCTTCTAGATCTTCTAACTCTCTTTCTTCATCTTCAATATTTTTAATCTCATCTTCATACTTGAATGTCTTTCTAGAACTTTCTCTCAGATCATATCTTTGTTGGTTTCTTCTCGATACAGTAGCTTTAAATGCAGATTTTTTCGTAGGGGTAGATTCACCAAACTCACTCAATTCAAAGGCAGCAAGCTTACTAATCAACATATCTCTTGTCACATTTTCTACTGTCTTGAGCTCTTCAATAGCATGAGCTTTCGTTTTGTAAGAAGTAGGAAATGATCTGAGAACTTTAGCCACAATCTCTTCTTCATCCAATATTCCACCAACACATCTAATACCCATCACTAGTTCATTTAATTTTTGCATGAAAGAAATAATGTTTTCATCTTTTCTCATTTTCAAGTTTTCTCATTTTCCTCTCAGACTTTGTAGCTTAGCAACTTTCACTTGTGCATCTCCTTCATACAATTTTTCTAGCTTCTTCTAGATCTCATATGCTATTTTCAAACCCATCACATTTGTCATCTTTGAATCTGACAGAGCACTCAACAATGCTTCTATAGCCCTGATATTTTTTTCAGCTTCTTTTATCTCATCAGGAGTAGAGGGACCATGCATTTCAAATGACACTCCATTCTAGCCTTCCACAAAGAGTAGTGTATTCCATCAAATCTATGACTATCCTTCTTGTATGATTCCATCTCAGATCACCTCAAGCTATTAAACTTCTTTAGAGGAACCTGCTCTGATACCAATTGTTGGAAAAACAAGGATAAACAACTGAGAGGGGGGGTGAATAAATTATCATAGAGTTTAACATTGATCAAATTTTAATCTCAAATTTTATAAATAATAGTGAAATCATGAATCAAAAACACGTCGGAAACACATAACACCATGGATTTTGCATGGAAACCCTGTTAGGGGAAAAACCACGGTGGAGGTTAATCCACAAGTTATACCTCGTTAAAAGTATAAAGAAAATGAATAAGGAATTCATGTACATTTAGGCACACTACCTAGAGCTCACTTCTCAAAGAAGAAAAATTTTCTAACATAAAATTTTCAAATCAAATCCATTTGAAGTGGTTGAACTAAGAAATCAGCTTCTTCAAAATCCTGATGACGGTTCTGGTTAGGAACAAAAACACTTCTTCACACTCTGCTCTGCAATCGAATGATCTGATCTATATTTCCATATTTTTCATTCAAACTTATCACACATACATCATGCACACTTCAAAATAAAGAAACAATCACTCTTATATATCATCTTCATGGAATTACATCAACAACTTTGTCGGCCAAAAATAAAAGAATAAATGAATTACAAACTGTCAGCCCAATTCATGAACATATCTCAATGCACACCAACCAAAGTCAGTCACAACATAATGAACACCTAAAACAACATCCTTGAATGAGTGAAACATTAAAATATTAATCCACAAGGATCTGCAACATGATAGAACCACCATGTCAGCCAAGAACATGAAAACCTAAACACACAAAGGAAAAATATTTGATCATGATCACATCGATCAACGTGGACATGCAACAAGAATAGAGAATGATCTAGAAACATCAATGAACATTGCATGAGCATACACAACAACTAAAATTACCATAATTACATTCTCTTCTTCTAGAAAAATCAGCTACAGTAACAGAATAACTGCAAGAACACAAAAACTCATAACCTACTCCAATCTTGATGCACACCTCTGAAACTTCCAGAGTATAAACTAGATAGGCTTAGAAAAAACCCCTGTAAAGCACAACTTCTAAATACCAGTATACTGAATTTTTCACCATACTGAACTTCATAGCTTCACAGGAAACTTCCAGCATATTTATTATAATTTTCTCAATATCCTCGACATATACATCCTTCAGGACATCAATTCTAATAGTGTTGACATCAATGAAAACAACATATCAACAACACAACCATAAAATGCAATAGGTTTAGGGTTGAGGGTAGAGGGTAGAGGGTTTAAGGGTTTAGGGGTTAAGGGTTGAGGGTTGTGGGTTAAGCGTATAGGGTTGAGGGATTAGGTTTGAGGGTCTATTGTATAGGGTAGAGGGTATATCGGTTGAGGTATTAGGGTTTAAGGGTTTAGGGTAGAGGGTAGAATGTAGAGAGTTGATGGTATAGGGTAGAGGGTTTAAGGGTTGAGGGTTGATGGTCCATTGTATAGAGGTGAGGGTATATAGGTTGAGGCATTAGGGTTTAAGGGTGTAGGGTTGAGGGTAGAGGGTTGAGGGTTTAAGGGTTTAGATTTTAACGTCTGAGGGTTGAGGGTATACAGTTGAGGGATGAAGGTTGAGGGTAGAGGGTAGAAGGTTTAAGGATTTAGGTTTTAAGGGTTTAGGGTTGATGGTTTATGGTTGAGGGTAGAGGTTGTAGGTTTGAGGGTTTAGGGTTGAGGGTAGAGGGTTAAGGGTAGATGGTAGAGGGTTTAAGGGTTTAGGGTTTAAGCACTAAGGGTTGAGGGTTGAGGGTTGAGGGATGAGGGTTGAGGTTAGAGGGTAGAAGGTTTAAGGGTTGATGGTTGAGGGTTTAGGGTTTAGGGTTTAAGGGTTGAGGGTTGAGGGTTTAAGGGCTAAGAGTTGAGGGTATAGGGTTGAGGGATGAGGGTTGAGGGTAGAGGGTAGAGGGTAGAAGGTTTAAGGGTTTAGGGTTTAGGGTGTAGGGTTGAGGTTAGAGGGTTTAGGGTGTAGGTTTGAGGGTACTTGGTTGAAGGATTAGGGTTGAGGGTCGAATGTATAGGGTAGAGGGTATAGCGTTGAGGGATTAATGTTGAGGATCTATTGTATAGGGTAGAGGGTATAGGGATTGATGGATTAGGGTTGAGGTTCTATTGTATAGGGGTTGAGGGAAAAGGGTTTAGGGGTTTAGGGTAGAGGGTAGAGGGTAGAGGGTAGAGGGTTTAAGGGTTTAGGGTTTAGGGGGTGAGGGTTGAGGGTTGAGGGTTTAGGGTTGAGGGATTAGATTTGAGGGTCCATTGTATAGGGTAGAGGGTATAGAGGTTGAGGGATTAGGTTTTAAGGGTTTAGGGTTTAGGGTAGAGGGTAGAGGGTAGAGGGTTTAGGGTAGTTTGTAGAGGTTTTAAGGGCTAAGGGTTTATAGTAATGGGTTGAGTGGGATAGAGGGTACAATTTTTAAGGGTTTAAGGGTTAAGGGTAGATGGGAGAGAGATAGAAGGAGTGAATGAGTGAGAGAGAGAGAGAGAGACTTGAGAGAGGGAGAGGGGTAGGAGGGAGATGGGGAGGGAGTGGGGGAGAGATAGAGAGTAGAGGGTTTAAGGGTTAATGGTAGAGAGGAGAGAGATAAGCGTGAGTGAATGAGAGAGATAGACTTGAGAGAGGGAGAGGGGGTAGGAGGGAGAGACTTGAGAGAGAGAGAGAGGGGGAGGGAGTGGGAGAGAGATAGAGGGTTGAGGGTAGAGGGTAGAGGGTTTAAGGGTTTAAGGGTAGAGGGTATAGAATAGATAGAAAGAGAGAGAAAAAAAACATATATAAAATTAACTTTCTTATAACATGAGCGTGTTTTGAAGTAGTAGAGATGTGGTTGTTATTTTAACAAGACATGACACACTCACATTATAACGCACTCACATTTTAATGTACTCGCATTTTGACTTGCTCTAAAAATGGTAAACATACCAATATACCCATGATCTCAAGGCCCACATTCTGCATATTCTCTTGGTTCTACGCGTTCTCTGACAAAAAAAAATTTGGTGATTTCATGATGTGTACATACATGTTTTTCACATTCCACTACCTTTTTCATGATATTTCTACTACCTTTACATGAAATAGCAAAGTTTTCACATTGAAAGGCATATAATATCAATTCAAGTCTGAATTCCATTCAAGAGTGATATAAAATTAAATTTTGGAGGGGAACAAGCTTTTGAAAATGTTAAATTATTGAGTTTGAAGAAAGAAGAAGAAAAGGCTACATAATTGGGTAGATATCCTCCATTTGAAACTCTAATTTTTTAGGTAGGCGAAATATTTACACATTTTCTTTCATTATATTTTGGCTTGCTTTGATTTTTGTTATTTTTCATATTCCATGTTGATCAAATTATTTGTTTGTGATTAAAACCTTAGCTTGTCAATGCACATTTTAAATTACACAATTCTTTACACTTGCCAATTACATTTTAAATCACGTCTCTTTGAGGCATTTTGTTAAAAAATTGACTTACCTTGTATATGCTTCCACGTTTTGTATACACATATATATATGAAAAAATTATAAGTAAAATAATACATCATTTCTCAATCCTTTAGTATGGATGTGCATACCACTCTCCAAAGATTTCATTTTGGCATAGGCATGGGGGATGTTGGAAAATGTAGTTGAATTTGGTTTTACACCTACAATTTTCATATGCTTGAAATTTTTCAAGCCTTTTCAAGACATCTATTTTGTGCATATCTTGCAATCATTATAGTCCATGAGGACATAGATCATTGAGGTATTTTTTCAAACATTTATACCAAGTAGATGATTTCCTTGTCTATGCTACCAAATTTTCCATACATATCTACCAAAGCATTTTATCAAACAACATAGACAAGGAAATTAGTTGTTTGAAGAAATGGCTCAATGAAATGGGGTCTCATGGTGATGTGCATTTTATCAACCAATTGATTGCATTGTCTATGCTACCAAATTTTCCATACATGTCTCTACAAAATTGGAATATACTCCTCCCACATTGATAGATCTTTGAATCTATTTTGGTTTTCATCTCTATTTCTAAATTTACCTCATCACTTATGTTGTAATATATTTTAAATTTTTCCTTGATTAGTCTACCTAAAAGGGATTCTAACCCTTCTATCCACTATTTCAAGACTCTTTATTGAAGGCTAAGTTAGCAACATAGGGAAAGGTGCAGCCTATCTTGCAAGCATGGCATGCCACAAGACAATGTGGTAGGGTTGACAAGGTAGGGGCAGCGTGAGAAAATAACTCATAGAAATGGAGACTCATGGTGATTTGCAGCGTGAGAAAATAACTCATAGAAATGGAGACTCATGGTGATTAAATCACCATGAGTCTCCATTTCTATGAGTTATTTTCTCACGCTGCCCCTACCTTGTCAACCCTACCGTATTAGCAAGCTAGTGAGCTCACTAGCCTATCAATGCTACCACATTTTGCATAAATTTTTATGAAAAAATTATTGCATACATCACTATGAGACCCCATTTCTATGAGGCATACACTACCCCTACCTTTTCAACCCTACCGCATTGGCAAGCTAGTAAGCCACTCTTTCCAATGCTCCAGCTTGCCAATATAAGGGGGTAGGGCAGCATATGCCTCATAGAAATGGGGTCTCATGGTGATGTACATCACTATGAGACCTCATTTAAATGAGGCATATGCCTCATAGAAATGGGGTCTCATGGTGATGTACATCACTATGAGACCTCATTTAAATGAGGCATATGCTACCCCTACCTTCTCAATTATACCGCATTGGCAAGCTAGTGATCTTGTGAGCTCACTAGCTTCCCAATTTGGTAGGGTTGAAAAGGTCAGGGCAATGTATGCCTCATAGAAATGGGGACTTTCAGTGATATACATCACCATGAGTCCCCATTTCTATGATGCATACACTTCCCCTAGCTTGTGAGCTCACTAGCTTGCCAATGCGGTCACTAGCTTGCCAATGCGGTAGGGGTAGTATATTCCTCATAGAAATGGGGTCTCATAGTTATGTACATCACCATGAGACCCCATTTCTATGAGGCATAAGCCGCCCCTACCTTGTCAACCCTACCGCATTGGAAAGCTAGTGAGCTCGCTAGCTTTCCAATGCATTAGGATTGGCAAGGTAGGGGTAGTACATGCCTCATATAAATGGGGTCTCATTGTGATATAAGCAATATTGTTTTCATAAAAATGTATGCAAAATGTGGTAGCATTGATAGGATAGTGAGTTCACTAGCTTACCAATGCGGTGGGGTTCACAAGGTAGGGGCAATGAGAAAATTCCTCATAGAAATGGGGAGTCATGGTGATGTAAATTACCATGAGTCTTCATTTCTATGAGACATTTTCTCATGCTACCCCTACCTTTTCAACCCTATCGTATTGGCAAGCTAGTGAGCTCACTAGCTTACCAATGTGGTAGGGTTGACAAGGTAGGGGCAGCGTATGCCTCATAGAAATGGGATCTCATGGTGGTGTATATCACCATGAGATAAATCACCATGAGACCCCATTTCTATGAGGCATATGCTTTCCCTACCTTATCAAGCCTACTGTATTGGCAAGCTAGTCGAGCATTGACAAGCTAGGGGTGGAGTGTTAGCAAGCTAGTGAGCTCACTAGCTTTCCAATGTGGTAGGAGTGGCATATGCCTCATAGAAATAGGGACTCATAGTGATAATGCAGTAGGGTTGACAAGGTAGGGGTAATGTACGCCTCATAGAAATGGGGTCTTAGGGTGATATTGAGACCCCATTTCTACGAGGCGTACATTACCCCTACCTTGTCAACCCTACCACATTGGCAAGCTAGTTGAGCATTAGCAACCTAATGAGCTCACTAGCTTGCCAATGCAGTAGGGTTGAGAAGGTAGGGGCATTGTATGCCTCATAAACATGTGAACTCATGGTGATATACATCACTGTGAGACCCCATTTCTATGATATTACCATGAGACCCCATTTCTATGAGGCATATGTTGCCCCTACCTTGTGAACTCTATCGCATTGGAAAGCTAGTGACCTCGCTAGCTTTCCAATGTGATAGGGTTGACAAGGTAGGGGCAGTGTATACCTCATAGAAATGGGGACTCAATCATTGTGAGTCCCTGTTTCTATGAGGTATATGTTGCCCCTACCTTGTCAACCCTACTGCATTGGTAAGCTAGGGGCTCACTAGACTACTAATGTGGTAGGGTTGGCAAGGTAGGGGAAAAATACGCTTCATAGAAATGGGGTCTCACATACATCACCTTGAGACCCAATTTCTATGAGGCATACGCTTCCCCTACCTTTTCAACCCTACCGCATTGGCAATCTAGTGGAACATTGGCAATTTAGTGAGCTCACTAGCTCTCCAATGTGATAGGGTTGATAAGGTAGGGGCAGCATATGCCTCATAGAAATGGGGACTCATGGTGATGTACATCACCATGAGTCCCCATTTCTACAAGGTATGGGCATATGCCTCATAGAAATGGGGACTCATGGTGATGTACATCATTGTGAGTCCCCATTTCTATGAGGCATACATTGCCCCTACCTTGTCAACTCTACTGCATTGGCAAGCTAGGGAGCTCACTAGCTTTCCAATGTGGTAGGGTTGACAAGGTAGGGGAAGCATATACCTCATAGAAATGTGGTCTCACAATGATGTATCACTATGAAACCCCATTTATAAGAGGCATACACTACTCCTACCTTGTCAACCCTATCACATTGGCAAGCAAGTGGAGCATTGGCCCTTGTCAACCCTATTGCATTAGCAAGCTAGTGGAGAATTGACAAGCTTATCACCATGAGACTCCATTTCTATGAGGCATATGTTCCCCTACCTTGTCAACCCTACCACATTGGCAACCTAGTGAGCTCACTATCTTGTCAAAGCTACCACATTTTGTATACATGTCTATGAAAACATTATTGTCAAAAAATTCACATGCCTTGTCCATGCTTCCATTTTGAGTGTATCTTGCAATCATGGCATGCCACATTACCACATTTTTTTAATGAATTCCATCAAAAAAAATTCATGTGACCTTTATCTATGCTAGAAATACTCTTCTACAAGATGATTGTAAGTATTTTGTATGAAGCCTTGAATGACATATATTTTATTTATTTGTATGGATTCATTTTTTTGGAAATAATATTTTTATCATTACCATAACACAGCTAAAATTATCTGCCATGTCGAGGAAATGAAAAAAGAATAAACCAATAGACGAAGAATATGAAAATAATAAAGAAAAAAATAGAGAATGGATGAGGACATATTGTGAGAAGAAGAAATTGGATATGATTGATGAAAACAAGCCAAATGAAGAGAAACCTCAACCATAAAAAAGAGAAAAGGAATTGGCGGCACAAAGGGAATGAATGTGAAAGCATCATGCTAAGACAAATTCAAATCCATAGTTTGAGACACACCCTCTACCATAAGTGAATATGAAGGGACACCATTAATAAAAATTGAATATGGAGGGACACAATCTATTGCAAGTGAATATGGAGGGACACCATCTACCGCAAGTGAATATGGTTGGACACCATCTACCACAAGTGAATATGAAGGGACACCATCCACCACATCTCAAGTTGAGAGTAAATCATCACTTTGATTTGACGAAGAAGGTATTCCATCATCTCCATGTGAACCTCAAGGTATGTCATCTATTCCACCCTTAATCAAAGGTACACAATCTAGCCCACCTCACTTGAATACTGATGAAATTCCTAATGTTGAGGAGTATGTTCCTAGGAGAAAACCACCTATACTTTTATGTAGAAAGCAAAATTATTTGATTAATATTGATGAGGATATTTTGCAGCACATGGAAGGTAAGATTTCAACACACACTTGTGTAAGATATGCTGATAAGATTTGGAAATTGTTCTTTGAAAGGCTAAACAAGACTGTAAGATGTCAAATATTTTGTTGAAATGATGCAAGGTATAAAGTATAGAAACATCATGAGGACTCTTGGGTTGAGAACATCGAATGCTTCAAGTGAAAACACTATTGTGACAAATCTAATGGATGCTTATGAGAGTGTGGGTAAGACCTCATGCTCAAAGGATAGTAATTTCACCCGATGTGTCATTGCATCGACTTTGGTAAGTATTCAAACAAGGAGAGCTTGTCTCATTATAAAGACGAGTGAACAAATGAGAATTAATAGAAAAACTTTATCAAGATTCGTTCAAAGGTGACAAATAATGGACAGAATAAATTCAAATGAATCATGGGCATCTCGGGGAGACTTCCATGGAAAGATAAACCATTTGTTGAAGCATTGAGAAAACTAACTGAAGACTATTGGAAGAATAACGCAAGTCCATCTTTGAATAAAAGGGATGTGGTAAGAAGGAGAATCGGTAGTTGGAACCATAAGCCACATCCAAAGCATTTTTTGGATATGAATCAAACTCAAATTTTTTGGTAAATTTCAACAAGATTATCCCCAAATTCAAAATTTTCAAAGATATTTTGAATGCTTAAACCTTTTTATGTCAAGATAAATCACACACGCACTACTTTTTGTTGTAGACTACATATTGAATTCTCTTTACATTATGATGTTTATCGTTCTATATGTTTAGATTTGCATACTAACAATTTTTAGTAGGATTGTGGCATAGAAGCCCCACCAACATCTTCAAGAGAGTTCTTATCAAAAAAATTATGTCAAATAGTGGATGGCCAAATATTCTATAGGAAACTATGTTTGGATGGTTCATGTCAGCATTGTGGTGGCTTGCAATGTATGCCAGTATGTCAAAATATAGAAATCACACATAAGGTGGGCCAAAAACTAGTAGAGTTTGAGAAGTATAAAATAGTGGCATACGTTACAAAAGATGGTAATCAAGAAAAAAAGGTGTGATTTGATTATTCAGAAGATTCTAGTGTATCAGTTTATTTCAATGTTTTGTGACAATATAGTGTATGAGTATGCAAGGAATACCCATAGAGCCCAATGGTTGGACACGTAATTCAAGCTATGCAAAGACACTTTTCTAGTTGGCAACATAGTTTGAGAGGTCGACTTTGCAGAGAACTACACTCTACATCACTAGAATGTTTATCGTTCTATATGTTTAGATTTGCATACTAACAATTTTTAGGGGGATTGTGGCATACAAGCCCCACCAACATCTTCAAGAGAGTTATTATCAAAAAAATTATGTCAAATAGAGGATGGTCAAATATTCTATAGGAAACTATGTTTAGATGGTTCATGTTAGCATTGTGGCAGCTTGCAACGTATGCCAGTATGTCAAAATATAGAAATCACACATAAGGTGGGCCAAAAACTAGTAGAGTTTGAGAAGTATAAAATAGTGGCATATGTTACAAAAGATGGTAATCAAGAAAAAAAGGTGTGATTTGATTATTCAAAAGATTCTAGTGTATCAGTTTATTTCAATGTTTTGTGACAATATAGTGTATGAGTATGCAAGGAATACCCATAGAGCCCAATGGTTGGACACGTAATTCAAGCTATGCAAAGACACTTTTTTAGTTGGCAGCATAGTTTTATTGGTCGACTTTGTAGAGAATTACACTCTACATCACTAGAATTTTTATCGTTCTATATGTTTAGATTTGCATACTAACAATTTTTAGCAGGATTGTGGCATAAAAGCCCCACCAACATCTTCAAGAGAGTTCTTATCAAAAAAATAATGTCAAATAGAGGATGGCCAAATATTCTATAGGAAACTATGTTTGGATGGTTCATGTCAGCATTGTGGTGGCTTGCAATGTATGCCAGTATGTCAAAATATAGAAATCACACATAAGGTGGGCCAAAAACTAGTAGAGTTTGAGAAGTATAAAATAGTGGCATATGTTACAAAAGATGGTAATCAAGAAAAAAAGGTGTGATTTGATTATTCAGAAGATTCTAGTGTATCAGTTTATTTCCATGTTTTGTGACAATATAGTGTATGAGTATGCAAGGAATACCCATAAGAGAGTTCTTATCAAAAAAATAATGTCAAATAGAGGATGGCCAAATATTCTATAGGAAACTATGTTTGGATGGTTCATGTCAGCATTGTGGTGGCTTGCAATGTATGCCAGTATGTCAAAATATAGAAATCACACATAAGGTGGGCCAAAAACTAGTAGAGTTTGAGAAGTATAAAATAGTGGCATATGTTACAAAAGATGGTAATCAAGAAAAAAAGGTGTGATTTGATTATTCAGAAGATTCTAGTGTATCAGTTTATTTCCATGTTTTGTGACAATATAGTGTATGAGTATGCAAGGAATACCCATAGAGCCCAATGGTTGGACACGTAATTCAAGCTATGCAAAGACACTTTTCTAGTTGGCAGCATAGTTTCAGAGGTCGACTTTACAGAGAATTGCACTCTACAGCCATAGCATGAGGTGTAGCCACAATATTACAACTCCACATAGGTTTCAATATTTGTGCACATAAAATTCATTCATACAGGTAATAGTATAGAGGACCAAAGGAAGGTATTGAGGGAATTTCACTTTTCTATGAGTGATGATTTCACATATTCTCTAAAGTTCATGCAAGGTTGCTTCCAAAATTTTCTATAGTGATTTGGATTGGAGGGGCATAGCGTACAATCAAAATATAATAAGGTCAAATAATTGTGTAGCATAGTTCAAGAACTCGCACATGTTCTATTGGTTGTGCAGGATGCATTTCAGTATAGGTGTTTATCATATGCTAAAATTTTGTGAGGTTGGACATGGAAAGGAGGAGAATTATGGTGCAAGATCATGTATGAAAAGAGCATTAGTACAAGAAGAATTAAAGTATAAAGATAATGGAAAGTTGACAAATGAAAAATCAATCATTGAGTGGTGTAATGCTTCGATGGGTCCAGGTAATGAAGGTATGCCTTTAGTTTGTAGATTTTTTTGGTTGATGGATGATACTAACATTGCACCATATGAGGATTGTTGTACACTAACAAGATCAAGTGAGCTACACTCTTTCCTTAGCTTAGATGTAGGTTCATGGAGTATCAATACATGAAAGATGGCATGCTTTTTTTCTTCATGTACAATGCAAGCCTGGGATGATTTTGAGTGAAATGAGTGGGTTGAAAAATGGTCGTTAAGTTATCTTAGCCCACTTCACATGTATCACCCTCTGATGGCATTGGAACTAACATAGATGGATTCATTGGTCAACTTTGACCACATATCAGATCTCATTCAACCAAGTAATATATCTACTTGCTTAGTTTTTGAAACTTTGTAGTGTATTTGTAATGTTGACTAATTTCAAGAGATTTACTGCACATATCGATGTAGGGCATGTTTATGGAGTTATTATAGATGAAGACAACGAAGAGGTAATGGACTACTACTTGTGTCATTATGTTGAGGCCAAAAATAAATTAGAGGTACCAATTATAGATGGAGAAAACATCGAATACCCTACAAGCTTATTTTTTGTTACCAGAATGTGGCTTAGAAGGTACCCACATAATAGTGTTAAATATTGGTTTTTTCAGGACTTTGACACACATCGAAAGACTCTTCATTACTCGAACCTTCTCATGGAATCCAATATTCATTTGACCAAATATGTGGGTAGAACTTTGAAAAATACCTTGTGAAAGGTCTGTGAGTCTAACAATAAGGCAATACTTGACATAATAAAGAGTAGAGAAGACCTAGATGGTTCATTGGATTGATTTGTAAGTATGCACATTGGCTCTTATTAATTTATACTTGTATGCATATTAATTTGTATGATGCCAATGCTATGATGAAAATTCTATCATCTAAAATTTATATCATGTATGTAGGTGATTGATGAAGTTATCAGACTTGCAAATGTAGAACACTTTATGTTTAGAGTTGTGGAAAAGGATATAGAGTTCAATGGTATTTTATTTTTTCTCAAAAATATGCAAAAAATGATGTAGGATATTCTCAATAGATAAGTAATCTAAGTGGAAGATTAAATTATGTTGTTTTTATAATAGGTTACAAGTTTCTAAAAGGTTGGAAAGTAATATTTTTGTTACATTCTATTCATGAGAGGTTGTTGTGTGCAATAGGTATCTTGGAACTCCCAATGAATATGTATGGACATGAGTGACTAAGTTGAGAGAGTGGCATGCATATCCTCAATGAAAGCATTGAGACTTAACCCTTGTTGTTCCCGAGTTGGAAACAAATTCTATGGATTTTTTTTTTGTAAGTGTCTTCCATCTATTTTCATTTCATTTTAATTTTGGATGCTCTTTATATTTCTTCTTTCGCTTTGCCTAATTGTAAGTAACCTACTAAAAATTGATTGGTGGCCCCTTGTAGAAAATGTTGATTTATGAGCCATCCAAGTGAATCTTATCCAAAAAAGCAACGCAACATCCTTATTTTGATGATTTTGAAAAATATCAATTATGATTTTAAGTCATTATAAAAGTGTGTGTGAAGCTTGGCAATGGAATTTCAAGGTATTCATTTGAATTTAACCTTATCATGAGAACCTATGATGTAGACATTATAAGAGCATATTGAATTTCAATTTATTCTATTCATGAGAGGTGTTGTGTGCAATAGGTATCTTGGAACTACCAATGAATATGTATGACCAATAGTGACTAAGTTGAGAGATTGGCATGCCTATCCTCAATGGAAGCATCAAGATTTATGTCTTGTTGTTCTTAAGCTAGAACCAAATGGTGTGGATTTTTTTTCTATAAGTTCCATACATATATTTCCATTTCATTTACATTTTGGATGCTCTTTATTTTTCTTCCTTTACTTTTCCTATTTGTAAGTAAACTACTAAAAATGCATTGGTGTCTCCTTGCAGAAAATGTTGATTTATGAGTCATCCAAGAGAATCTTAGCCAAAAAAGCAATGAAACATCCTTATTTTGATGATCTCAACAAATCTCAATTCTGATTTGAAGCAAAGAATAATAGTATAGGAAAACTAAAAAAAAAAAATGCTAAAGTGGGACCACATGATGTCGAGGAGAAAAAATGGATTTTCTCCATTTTCAAAAATTTTGCCAAGTTTTGTTCTTCCTGAGGGCCCTCCTAGACCGCCTAGGGTTTCTTGCCTATCTCCTCCCATGGCTTTGGGTCCTTCTAGGGCTTCCCACCTACCTCTTCTCGAGGCCTCTGGTTCCTCTAGGTATCTTCACTCTGCTCCTGGTTTTGAAAACACAAGGTTTTCGTTTCGAAAGGTTGAATCCAGTAATGTTGGTTCTCGACCTAGTTCTAGGTTATTCTCTGATGGCCAAGGCCCCTATCTCAAAGGCTCTCCTTGATCTATTTTTTAGAATGGGAAGTGGTTTAAGGATTCACATTCTTTACTTCTTGCTCTTCGTAAGAAATCTCTCGTCAAAGGAAAACAACCTACTTTTGACATCTACGAATCGCCTTCCTCATCCTCCTCCTCTCGCTCATGGGTTGATGTTGTGTATGGCCATCTTTCACCCCTTGCTTCCCCTGAATCTCCCTTCATTCCAAAGCCAAAACCTATTCCAGCCACTTTTCTGAATACCATTCCCATTGTTTGTTAAAAAAATTCTGCTCCTAACCCTCTTATGTTTCCCAACACCATTTCCCTTCCTATGCAAAAATGCTTCCCAAAAAAGTTAGCTTCTAATCCTTTGGTTCCTTCTCCAGTTGTTTCAGGTTGTGGCAGTAAATCTTCCTACATTCATCATCCTTTTGAACACTCTATTACTCATGAACACTCTAGTAAGTCTCGGCAATCAAAGGGAAAAAATTGGAAGAAACGTCCATCTCGTGTTGAGGTCACGTTGCCACATTCCATGCTTGATACGTAGATCTTGGATCTAAAGGATGTTGCCTTGTTTGGTAAGTTTTGGAATTTTCTCCTAGATCTTGAGTTCTTACAATCTTGGGTGTTTAATACTTGGGTCAGTTCCAACCAAGTTTTTTATTTAGATAAAGGGGAAGTTTTTTTTGTGGTAATCTTCTCTAATAAAGATTCTAGAAATGTTGTTTACCGTAAAAAATCTTGGATGTGTGAGGGAAATGGTCTCTTTACAACTTTGTGGACTCCAAATTTTAACCCTAATTAGGTCAAGGCAAAATTTATTCCTTTTTGGATTCAGCTTTAGGGTTTACCTTTGGAATATAGAGATTCAAGCATCATTGAGATTCTTGGTAATAAACTAGGCATTTTTCTAGATCAAGATATGGAGTTTTTTTCAAATCCTTCTTTACCAGTCAGGTTTTCGGTGTTAATGGATGTTTCAAAAAGATTTACATCAAGTGTTCAAATTAAAACAGTGCATGGTTTGTGGGATCAATAGGTAGTTTTGGAAGATCCCAAACTTTTTTTCTTTTTATGCCATTTTCCTCTTCATCCTTTTAAAAAATGTCAGCAGTTTGGTTGTGAGAACTTTGGTTGCAAGTCAAAACTTGTTGATTCATCTTCAGTTCTGGCTCCTTCATTTGTTGTGATTTCTTCTAGCCTGAATGATAGGATATTATTTGACTTCTCCCTTCTCGAGAAGATTTTTGACCTTTTCTTTAACTGGTCCCTCTTGGTTGGATAAAAAATGCTTCATTTTTCTGCTTCAAAGGGATTGTTTCCATTTTTTCATTTAGACCATCTTAATTCTCTCCTTGAAGAGGAGTCAGAGGCTTCTCAAGATGGTTCCTCTTTTAATGAGATTGCCTTGTTGGATCAGGATTATGTATCTAATAAATCTTTCTCTTTAGGAGGTGATCTAGGCAAGAAATTTTTGTGTCGCTCTCAGTTTAATCAGGTTGTCATCTTTGTTGATCTGGGTTGGGTTCTTTCTTTGCAGTCTCCAATAAAGATTTTTCTTTATTCCTTAAAATTTTTAACACCTCAAATTAATTTTGATAGCTTTCATCAAGCAAATCAGTGTGCTTCCATGTTAACTTTGGGTGTGACAAATAACTGTGATAGTAAACTTAGCATTTTTTAGTAAAGTCTTTTTGTTAGCCCTCAAAATCCATCAGTCTTAGTGAAACAAAAAAATTCTCATGATGAATTTTGTGGATTAGTCTTTAGTCTCTATAGGTTATCAATTGATAGAGGACATTGCTTGAGATGTATTTGGTGAAGTCCTTCTTATAGATGATTTTTTCTCTATTTCTCAGTCAAATTTCTCCCCACCTAACAGTAAAAAGTCACCTGCAAAAAGAGGAAGAAATTCTTTAGCTATGAAGCTACAAGAAGAAATTTTAGTAGGGATTCAATCCACTCTAGATGTTAATCTAGGTTTCTCCTCAAAACAAAAAAATACAAGGAGAGCTTGTTGCTCTTCTAAATTACAATGAAACTTATTTCCTAGAATGTCAAAAGCTTAAATTCCTTTGACAAAAAGTCCCAAGTGAAGCATCAATTGGATACTTCAAGGGCTGATATTATTGTTTTACAAGAAACAAAAACATCTGAGGAATCCTTTTTAGTGATCAAGAAAAAATGGCACAATTGGGAAGCATCCCATTCACCTTCTCAAGGTGCTTTGGGAGGTCTAATAAATTTTTGGAATACTAATTCAATTAGTATTTATAATATTTCTTTTCTAAAAAATTGGTAGTTAATGCATGTCACTCATTTTGAGCTTACATTTTGGATTTTGAATGTATATGGTCCAACTAGCACCACTGCCAAAAAATTGTTGTGTGATACTCTCAAGTCAAATATTGATTTGTTTAGTCAGGAAAAATGTGTTATAGCTAGAGATTTTAATGCTATCGGTAATGACATGGAAAAAAAGGGAGGAATTAGTCCTCCCAAAGTTGTAATGTCTGATTTTGCATCATTCATTCATGATAATGATTTGGTGGATGTAATACCACTAAATGGTATCTTCACTTGGACCAACAGAAGGAGAAATTTCTTGCAAATTGTGGAAAGATTAGATAGATTCTTAATTTCTTCAAACTGGATCATTTTGGATCACTCTTTTTCTTTAGAAATTCTTCCTTTGGTAGCTTCTGATCATTTTTCTATTTCACTTCTCATCTTTGGTAAAACAATAAAATCAAAGTCTCATTCATCTTTTAAATTTGAGTCTATGTGGCTTAGGCATCCTAATCTAATTAGTTGTTTAAAGAAATGGAAGAAAAGTGCTCTCTTTGTGCAAGGGTCAAAGATGTTTCAATTAAGTAAAAAATTGGATCATGTCAACAAGAATCTAAAAACTTGGAATCTATTAGTTTTCAAGAATTTTTTCTCCCAAAAAGACTTGGTGTATAAAAAGTTAGTTGAAGTTAATGAAAAAATCATTGCAAATGGACTTGATAATTCATCATTTGAAGAACAAAATAAATTGCAATTGGATTGGAAAGAATTACTATCTCGTGAGGAGGAATATTGGAGACAAAAATCTCAGGAACTTTGGCTGAAAGATGGTGACAAGAACACCAAATTTTTTCATCTTTCAGCTCAAACCAAAAAATCTAAGGCCTCAATATTTTCAATTCAAGATAGCATTTCAAGCTCTACTCTTGTTAAAGAGAAAGACATTCAAGATGAAGCGGTCAATTTTTTTTCTAATCTTTTATCTTTGAGTGTTAATAATAATGTGAATTTAGCTGCTGAAAAAGAGGAGCTATTACAACATATTCCCTCCCTGGTTTCTCATGAAAACAATATTAGGTTGCTTGCTCCTTTCTCTCTTCAAGAACTAAAAGAGGTTATTTTTTCAATGTCTCCTGAGAAGGCTCCAGGTCCAAATGGTTTCATAGCTATTTTTTATCAAAAATGTTGGGATTTCATTAGCTTTGACCTTTTAAGTGCTTTGGAGGAGTCGAGAAAATCTGGGGGTATGTTAAAAAATTTTAATGTCACAAATATAGCTATCATCCCTAAAATTCAAGCGCCTAAATCTTTCTCAGATTTTAGGCCTATCTCAATTTGTAATACCATTTATAAAAGTTTCACAAAAGCCATTTAAGTTCAACTTCATCCTCTGATTTCCTCAATAATTTCAGAAGAGCAAGTTGGTTTTGTCCATGGTAGAGAAACTCCAGAAGGAGCAATTGTGGCTCATGAAACTTTGCACACGATAGCATTAAATAAATTATCAGCTATGATAATTAAACTTGATATGCAAAAATCATATGACAGGGTTGATTGGTGTTTCTTAAATCAAGTGTTTTTGAAGTTCAATTTTTCTCCTAAATGGTGTAAATGGATAATGGCTTGTATTTCAGGAGCAAGATTTTCTATGTTACTAAATGGTTCAGTTGTGGAATTTTTTAATTCTTCGCAAGGTGTTCATCAAGGTGATCCTTTATCTCCATTCTTATTTATTATTTTGGCTAAAGCATTGAGTAGATCATTCCTTTTAGCTAAATCTCAAGGGAAAATTAAATGATTTCCATTTCCAAATGCTTATATATCAGTAACTCATTCCTTGTTTACTGATGACAAATTGCTTTTTGGTAAAGTTGTTCTATCAGAAGATAAAAATATAAAATATCTTCTGCATAAATATACTAGTGTCTCAGGTCAAAAAATAAATGAAGAAAAATCTAAGATTTACTTGTTTAATACCAATTCTTTAATTGAGAAATCCATTGTTAAGCTATTTGGCTTCAAACAAGATCACCTACCAAGTAAATATCTAGGAATCCCATTTTTTTCAGGCCAGAATAGGGTTCCCTATTGGAACACAATTATCCAAAGTATTCAGTCCAAGTTGCTCTCATGGAAAGGAAGATGGCTCTCCCTAGCAAGAAAAATTCTATTGATCAAAATAGTACTTTCTTCTATTCTAAATTACTTTATGTTAGTTCTAAAAGCGCCCAAGTCTATCTTATTTCAAATTCAGAAAATTATTAGAAAATTTATGTGGTCTGGTAATGTCGATACCAAAAAGAAGATTCCTCTAATTTCTATTGAATCTACATGTCTGGATAAATTAAAAGGTGGGGTAGGCCTTCATAGTCTTCAAGAAAGAAATTTGGCTTTAGGAGCTAAAATGGTCTGGCGTTTGTACACAAATCCTTCTCTTAAATGGTGTCGCCTAATGAAAAATAAATACTTGGATAGTCAGCGTTCATCAAGAATATTCACTGTTTCTAATCCTCCTTCAAGATCTGCAACGTGGAATTTTCTTTTGTCCTGCAGAAAAACAATACTACCATATTTAACATGGGAAATTAATGATGGTAAACAAGATCTTTTTTGGGAAGATTCATGGAATGGTTATAAGAAATTAAAAAGCGACAAATTTGGATTCTTCAATATCTTATTTTTCCCAAAACATTGGTTTATATGTCTATCAATACTTTGACAATGTGGATCTTTTAACAGGAAAAGTCAAATGGAAATATTTTTCTAATGAAACAATTGATGATAATCATAAGGCTATCATTTCATCAATTTTGAGGGAAAGAATAGTCTTTGTCTCTGCTTCTTCAGATAGGTTAATTTGGTTTAGAGCTCATAACGGTAGCTATTCTGTCAAAGAAGGGTATCTTTCCCTAACTAAAAGAGTCCCCCAAAATCTTGCTCAAAGAGCAATAATTTGGTTGGAATTCAAAATTTTTGCCTAAGGCAGGTTGTTTTGCCTGGTTAGCAAATCAAAGGAAAATCTTAACAAGTGACAAATTATCAAAACTGAAAATTTTTGTTCCTTTCAAATGTGTTCTTTGTGATCAAGTGCTAGAAGATGTCAATCATCTTTTTCTTCTATGTCCAATAGCACAATGTTGTTGGCAATTTGTCTTGTCAAGATTAAAGTTGCAGACAACCTTGCCCAAGACTATATGGGATTTATTTTCTAGCTGGCCCTAGCTTTATTTATCATCCTTTTTTGCATGCATTTGGGAAGTGATCCCTGCTTCTGTGTTGTGGTCTATCTAGTGAGCAAGGAATAAATACATTTTTAGGAAGGAAAAATAGTGTGTTGATCATATTTTGATTTGTTTGGAAAATTCAATTTCAAAATTAGTCAATGTGTATGTTTCCAAAAACAAACACACAAGATCAACTTTTTCAGATTGGAACTCAAAAATTCTTAAAGCTTAGCCTCTTCTTTTACTTCCTTTCAAAGGTAGCCTTCATAAAGTTAATAAAATTGATAGATCAAAGGTTGTTTGGCTAACACCTCCTTTGGGCACCTTCAAGTTAAATTTTGATGGAGCTTCAAGAGGTGATTCGGGAATTTTAGGGGCAGGAATAGTCATTAGGGACCATAAAGGTTTAGTTTTATGTGCCAAATCCATAAAGTTGGTAAGTGGAACAAATAATGAAGTTGAAGCTCAAGCGTTATTATTTGGGTTAAGATTGGCTCTAGACTTTAAAATTTCAAACCTATAGATTGAAGGGGATTCACTTATTTAAATCAATGCCTATAGGGACCAAAAAATTCAAAACTGGAAGTTGGCATATATAGTAAAGAAAATCTTGAATTTGTTAGAAAAAGTAGCACATTTTCATTTATTGCACACTTATAGAGAAGGAAATTTGGTGGCAGATTATTTAGCTAATCTGGGTTGTGATCAAACTGAAAAGGAAGTGGTTCATATAGTTAAACTTGGGCAAGTTGAGCTTGCTTTGGAAAAAATAATTTCCAGAGAGGAAAATGGTTGCTGATCAAAAGAAATTTTATTCAAAATGGTTAATAATTTACAAGTTGGATTGTCATCTATGGTTGTGCTAGTTTAAAATATAACTCGTGCTTTACAAGTGATACATATTTTTAGCTTGCATATTTATTGTTGTTAATTGCATGTGTAGTTTTATTACTAAGTTTTTTGAACCATTTTTAAGTTTTGAAGCAAATTCTGGCAAATATAAATTTGGATGGTGATGTTGTTTGCTAATATCATCTGGTACAATTCATGTCAAATCTTTGGTTTACATGCCACTTATTGTTTATAGTGCATTCGGGATTGTGATGGCATATGATGTATGTGTAGTGTACATCTATCCTTTGTTTGTCAATCGCTTACAAGAGAATGGCGTTACATAAACATTTGTTGCCACATTAAGATAGTAATTGTATCTATCGTGGCCATCATCAAATAATCTATCAGGTACTGGTATTCATTTTTGAATAACAAATATTTCTGGCACGTTTAAGACATCTAGTAGTGTAGGGAAAATATAACATGGCCATTTGGAAAAATAAATCATGGCAATCTAGGAAGTAAGGATAATACGCAGCCTTTCAATTGGTGTTAATTGAATTTATTAAAATAAGTTTAACACGATTGAAGTGGTTTGTGAAGTCTTTTCAAGATAATTCGATATGATAGTAAGGAAATTATGAAAGGAACAAGGCTTCCTTTCACTTATATATGGATTGAATTGTCATTTAAGCTCTGTCAAGATGGTTGAAGTTTGTTTTAATATTTCAGTCTTTTCTCTAACCAAAGATTGTGCACTTGTGTAGCATCCAAATTCTTGAACATATTGTATTATGGATTATCTCTCTCAAAATTTGAGAATGTGGTTCCCTGTGCAAAGTTGGGAATCTCTGATTACTGGTAAGTTTGATATGCAGTAGTTACAAATTGTTTTTAAGTTTTGCTGCCCTTGTGATTATAAATGTTTCAAATGCATCATTGGAAGGGAAGTTCTTCAGCCAAGAGCAAGAAGATTGATTTTTCTGTTAAATTTTATTTCCATCTTTTTATATAATATCATGGATATGTTACAATGTTTGGATATAGTAAGTGTCATAGTAGAAAAAATGGTAAATGAAATCTTCCTACAAAATTAGGCTCTTCTTACCAATGCTCAGAAATATGTATTTTCATGGGGTGATGGCTATGTGGGTGGTATCTTTCCTCCACATTTTTTATCGAATAACAAAGCATATGTCAATGTTTATGATGCTTTAAAAATGTCTTTAGAATTCTTAGACCCCAGTCATTTGAATAATGCACTAACAAGATACACTCATCATCTAGGGAGAGATGTGACTAAATTATTCAGGGAAAAATATCACTATACCTCTTTTCTACTTAATCATAATTGTTATCATGCAACTTCTTTATTGCAGAGAATTCCAGGGTCTATTCATTCTCCGGCACAAGAAGGTCACCAGATTATGGCTCAGCCACAATCACAGGGTGGAAATAATAGAACTCTATCAATAACACATATTTTGAACATGAACATTGTTGTGTACTCTCAGTTGGAGAGAGAAGGCAATGAAGAACAAGATGACAATTTGATTGATCTCATGTAGATGGAAGAGTGAAAGAAAATGAAGACAAGGAAGGATTTTTGTAGGTTTTTACAAAGTTTGTAATATATAGTAAGCTTTCAGGTCATTATAATGTGTATTGCCTATGATCTATTAGATCATGACAACATTGTAAGTCTCAGATAGCTATGCTTAGTCAAGTTTGTAAATTATAGTTTACTCATTGTAAGTTGAACAAAACATATTGTTCATTATTATCTTTTATGGGCTATAACCGGAGGTTTTCTCATTGGCTCTTTCCTCCTGGTATGCTCTTTGAGCCAGTATATATGTAAAAATATCTAATATATTAATATATAGTGGTTCGCCACTTTTGTTTTAAAAAAAATATTATGATTTGAAGCCATTATAAAAGAGTGTGTGAAGCTTAGCAAGGGAATCTCAAGTTATTCATTTGAATTTAAGCTCATCATGAGCACCTATGATGTAGAAATTATAAGAGAATCCCAAATGTATGAGTGACATTGTAAAAGATCTGTGAGAATAGAGTACCTAGGGCATTATGCATACAAGTACAAGCACTTGGGTTTCATAATGGTTTATGAAGCATATTAGACAATTGTAGCACAAACAAAAGAATTAGGACAGCCAAATAAATCTCACTTTATTGTAAACATCATATTATTAATATAGTGAGTGTAATAACCATTGATGGTTACTACTCATTATTTTTATTCTTTTATTCTCTCCCTATTATAACTAGAGCTAATTAACTAACTTATTATAAAAGACTTCATTTATTAAAACAAATCAACCTAATGATTATATATCAATATTAATATAGCATACAGTCTATTCAAATAAACACTTGTAATGATATTTACTCAAATTTTGAAATTTATTACTGCCTTCAAACATTTGTAATTCATGCAACGTAATCCCTTAATAGTCCAAATTACAAAAGGGAAAAAATATTTGATGGCCTGTTACCCAAATACCATTTCAGTTGCTAGAATTTCATCTAAGGCATCAAAATCATGTAGGGCACTCCTACATTAACCTCTCTTAGTTTTTTTTTATCTCAGAGTCATTTTTCCATGGTGTCCAGTTTTGACTTGATGGGAAAAGTGTTAATTGCAAGTAGTGTAAAGTTACAAAGTGGTGTAACTTTCATTTTGCAACTCATTTTATCAAACAGACTGTTCCAACACATCTGGATGGGTTGTTTTATGCTAGGCATGGTCCTTGTTTGCACCCAAACATGCTAAAATGCTCCAAGCTACGTTCAACCAGCTTGATCCCTTAAGGGTCCAAAGTGCAAAAGAGAAGCAATCTTTGACGGGATATTAATCAGAAAAAGTGATTCTTACAAACTCTTTGTTTGATCCTACGGAATCATGTTGGGCCCCTCTACAATAACCTCTCTCGGTTTTTCTTATCTCGGTGTCATTTTCTCGTGGTGTCTAGTTTTCACTTGATGGAAAAAGTGTCAAATGCAAGCAGCGTAAAGTTGCAAAGTGGAGAAACTTTTGTTCTGCAACTTGTGTGACCAAACAGACTATTCCAACACATCCAAATGGATAAATTTACATTAGGAATGGTCCTCTTTCACACCCAAACACACTATATCACTTCGAGCTACATTCAACCGGCTCGATCCCTTAAGGGTCCAAAGTGCAAAAGAGCGACAATATTTGAAAGGCTATTACTCAAAAATTGTGATGCTGATGAAATCTTCATCTAATCCTATGGCATAGTGATGGGCCCCTCTATAATAACCTCTCTCAGTTTTTTTTTATGTCAGAGTCATTTTCTCATGGTGTCCAATTTTCACTTGATGGAAAAAGTGTCAAATGAAAGTAGTGTAAAGTTGCAAAATGGTGCAATTTTTTTTCTATAACTCATGTGACCAAATGAACTATTCCAATGCATTTGGATGGGTATGTTTATTCTAGGCATGGTCCTCTTTCACACCCAAACACGTTAAATTGCTTTGATCTACATTCAATTGGCTCAATCCCTTAAGGGTCTAAAGTGCAAAAAGGCAACAATCTTTGACAGGCTATTATTCAAAAATTGTGATGCTTACTAACTCTCCATCTGAGCCTACAAGATCACATTGGGCCTCTCTACAATAACCTCTCTTGATTTTTTTTTATCTTGGAGTCATTTTCTTGTGGTGTCTATTTTTCACTTGATGGAAAAAGTGTCAAATGCAAGTAATGTAAAGTTGTAAAGTGGTGCAAATTTTGTTCTCCAACTTGTGTGACCAAATAAAATATTCCAACATGTCTGGATGGGTATGCTTATGTTTGGAATGGTGCTCTTTTGCACCCAAATATGTTGAATCACTCTAAGCTACGTTCAATCAGGTTGATCCCTTAAGGGTCCAAAGTGCAAAAGGGCAACAATCTTTAACGGGTTATTACTTGGAAACTATGATGCTTACGAACTCTCTATCTGAGCCTACGAGATTGCATTGGGCCACTCTACAATAAATCTCTTAGTTTTTTTTATCTCAGAGTTATTTTCTCATGGTGTCCATTTTTCACTTGATGGAAAAAGTGTCAAATGCAAGTAGTGTAAAGTTGCAAAGTGGTGCAACTTTTGTTCTGCAACTCATGTGACCAAACATAATATTCCAACACATCTAAATGGGTGGGTTTACACTAGGTATGGTCCTCTTTTGCACCCAAACACACTGAATCTCTCTAAGCTACATTCAACCGGCTCAATCCCTTAAGGGTCCAAAGTGCAAAAGGGAAGAAATATTTGATAGGCTGTTACTCAGAAATAGTAATGCTTACGAACTCTTTATATGAGCCTACAATATTGTGTTGGGACCCTCTACAATAAACTCTCTTAGTTTTTGTTATCTCAGAGTCATTTTCCCTTGGAGTCCAATTTTTACTTGATGAAAAAAGTGTCAAATGCAAGCAATGTAAAGTTGCAAAGTGGTGCAAATTTTATTCTGCAACTCATGTGACAAAATAGACTATTCCAATGCATCTGAATGGGTATGTTTACACTAGGAATGGTCCTCTTTCACACCCAAACATGCTGAATTTCTCCAGCTACGTTCAACTGGCTTGATCCCTTAAGGGTCCAAAGTGTAAAAGGGAAGTAATCTTCGATGAGCTATTGCTAAACAATTGTGATGCTTATGAACTCTCTATATCTATAGGATCACATTGAACACCTCTACAATAAGCTCTCTTTGTTTTTGTTATCTCAGATTCATTTTCCCGTGGTGTCCAATTTTCACTTGATGGAAAAAGTGTCAAATGCAAGCAGTGTAAAGTTACAAAGTGGTGCACTTTCATTTTGCAACATGTGTGACCAAACGGACTATTATAACACGTTTGGATGGGTACTTTTATGCTAAGAATGGTCTTTTTTCACACCCAAATAGGCCAAATTGCTTTGATCTATGTTCAATTGGCTCATTCCCTTATGATGGCTGCAAAACAATCAAAAAGAGAAACATTCACATGATAGTTGAGAAGTCTGAGTATTCCACACAAAAAAAATATGATCACCCTCAAGTCTAGTAAGCACAAGACATTTTTTAATTATCCTCCTTGCCCTTACAACAATATACAACCAATTGTACATGCATACAATAGTGGAACTTGGAAAGATTTTATTTTTCCTTAATTAACAACTTTGGTTGTGAAGCATTTTGTCATTTTCATTTGAAATGATTTGCTATGCTTGAAAATTGAAGTCTAAGAGAAACAAGTGATGCTCTCATGTACATTTATTATTTTGTGTGATAAATAACTTTTTCACCCTTGATTCCATTTCTTATTTGTATTATAAATTATAAAGCTTTCTCCCAAGTCCATTTCCTATAGAAGAAATAATATTGCAAAAAATTGACATATACATCTTTCGACATGTTTATATGGTGATGGATCAAGAACATAACAATTCATTCTATACTATGAGGATTATGTTGTAAAAATGTTTAAAGAAAATTCAAGATAAATTTTTGTATGATAATGTGTCAAGAAGTTAACTACCCATCATCTACTATGAATATTATGTTTTACAAGTGTTGTGAAGATTATGTATCCTTTGCTTAATTAAGTTGTTCCAATCAAAAAATTAAACATAATGGAATATTTTTATGAAAAATCTCATGGAATACCAATTGAAAACTTTGTTTTTTCTTTTAGATAAAGCATTTCATGGAACTCTTTGGATTAAACTAAATTGAGATATGTAAGAAAAAGGGAGCATTAAGAAATAAATTTCTCAAGGATCTTAAATAAGCCTTCTCTCCCATTGTAATTTTGGGTGGATTATTGCTTTCAAAGTATTGAGAATTCTTTACCTATTTTCTAGTTGGCAGTTTCCATTCTACAAGGCTCATCTCTTGATATATATTATAATCATCCTTAATCAATTATCAAATTAATAATCAGTGCATTTATTTATAGTTAATCTTTTCTTTTCAATTTGTGCAATTTTTTAATTTGTAACTCTACTAGTATTCCTAGAAATATTGAAGTTTTTTAGCATCAACTAATAAATTTGTTTAGCATCAATCAATAAATATTCAAGACAAACCATGAAGGATAGCAATGATCAATTCTAGGGCTAACCAATTAATAATTATACATATGAATAAGTCAGGAATACATGTGAATAAGGGAAGCACAAGTACTCAAAAACACATGAGCCTTGAAGTATACAAACAAATACATATTATACACAAATTAATATTATATGGAGGGAGTGTTGCCCTTAGGAAGTGCCCTCCATAGTAGTGTGGAGGGACTGCTGCCCTTAGGTAGTTCCCTCCACAGTAGTGTGGAGGGAGTGTTTCCCTTAGGCAGCGCAACCCCTCCCCATCCTCTCTTTTGGCCACAGCCAGGTAAATTAGGGGGTTTGGTTGTGCTTAAGCACAACTGCCCCAAGCATACCCGTGGGCCCTTAGCTTCGGTTCTGACATTAATAAATGAATTTCGCCAACTTTTCCATTATTTAATTAATATATATTTTGGAATTCGGATTTTACTTATATGTATGGGGTTTCAATATATAATATATATATATATAATTTATATACTGTATATATAAATACACACACACACACACACACACACACACACACACACACACATATATATATATGTGTGTGTGTGTGTGTGTGTGTGTGGTATTTAGATATTAAATATTATTTTAATATGTTTAATTTTGATTAGAATAATTTAATTGTTTTACAAAATATATTATATATATTTAATGTGTATATTAGTTTATACATACAATTAAGTATATAGATATAGATGTGTATGAATATGTTTTACATTAGTATATACATTAAAATGTATATTTAATGTTTTATTTTATATATATAGTTGCATGAAATTTTTATATTGGAGATTTAAAAAGGAATGATTTATATGCATGGCTTATTTTATTAGAGAAATGGGTATTTTTGGTTAATAGGGGAAAAGTATTATTTTATTAAATAATCGTGGAAATGAAGTTTAGATAGTTGTATTTTCTCTTTTGTCTTTATAAGGGTTTCTTATTTAATTAGAGAAGGTTGAGTAACTTTTTTTAGTATTCCTTTTTATCACTGAATGTGAATGGATTTAGTAAATCCAAACATTAGTTTTATTTAACTATGGTGATTGCCCTTTGTAATGATTTCTTTTTTTATTCATTTTGGGAAATGGGCTAAGTGTGTCATTAATATGTAAGTCTTCCAGGGGTTTTTATGGGAAGTAGGGTTGTGATTTTATGATTCAACCCAATGATTGTACCCTTGGTTAGTGCTTTTGGTTTGGTTAGTGATTTACCCGGTTTCCACGAACGGGGAATTGTGCCTCTTTGTTAGGAGTGGTTGTTATGTGATTTGTTGCCTCCAGAGTTGGAGTGGGTTATGAAATATGTTGCCTCCTTAGATTAGAAGTAGATTGTGTGGTTTGGTTCCTCCTTAGTTTGGAGTGGGTATGTTTCATGTGTTGATAGTAGGAATGTGGTACTTGATGGGGGTCAAGATCTGGGAAGATCTAACGGGTTACTCATGCACCTTTGTGGTGGCACATCTCCTAGGTCAGTGGTATATGGTTCATTGGTCTATTTAGTCATTTAACTCGGGTAGCATTGTATCCTTGAGTTAGCTTTGTTCTTGTGATGGTTTTATTTAGAGTTGAGTCAGCCTATGTCTAGAGGTAGTAGGTTGACCATGTATCTGTGTTACTGTCTCCTAGCATGGGGGGTGGGCCTTTGGGTACCACTTGGTTTGGAGGAACGTGCGCCCTATGCCATTGGGTCCCCCTTGATCTTCAATACATGATGGTGAGGTTTTCCAGTGGAGAGCTCATAGTGGTTCCAGTGTTTATTTTATGCTTATATTTATTTCAATTTAGCTCATGTAATTATTACCCCTCATTTGTATTCGAGGTGGATAATTGTATATGTAAACACACTTATTTGTTGTACCTCATTCGGGGAATGAGAGATGTAACCTATCTATAGATTTAATGTGATGTGAATTCTTGTTGTAATCTTACTTGTTAATTAATGTAAACTAAAGCTTGTTATATTATATTCTATGTGTTGGTATCTTTAATGCTTTGTATGTATGTGCATTTAATTATATGATTAGTAATTTAATTAGATGCTTTATAAGAGAAATGTATGTGTTATGGTTTTTTAGAAGTAATCTTTGTCACGTTTCCTTAGAGGTTGTTGTGAAGTGTTGTGCATCTTCCTTGTAAATATTGCACTTTTAAGAAAAAAAAATTGTACGCTTCCACGTTGTGTTGCAACTTCCTTTAGGGTTTCGTGGCGGGGCATTACATAGGATCTAAAAAAATCTCTGCAAAATTCCACTTGGAGGACTAAGACACCCTTGCTACCATCTTAGTCTAGATTTGAATTTCTAGAATCTTTGAATGTGATCTTGAGGCTTGATATCTCCACTTCCTTCTTCTTGGTCTCAGGCCCTAAAACTTCCAGATCTGACCTATAGGTGAGTTTCTATGAAGATTTCAACTTTTCTATGCAACTTTGTAACTTTTCACTTCAAATGATCCTCAAGTCTTCAACCTAAATCTTCAAACACAAATATGCAAGAGAGGAAAAATTTTCTGATTTTTAGTGAAAGGGGTTTTCCTTGGTCAAACCCCTTGTTGGCAATTAAACCTTGAAACATAATGAAATGGAGGGAAATGATGAATGAACAAAACACTATGTTGCAACTCACGAAACCCTTATAACAAGGTGTTGAAAATATGCTTGAAATGGCTACAATGGATATGGTTCTTGACTCCTTGAATGATGTAGATCTTGCATGAAACACTTGCTTGAATCATAAACCCTACATCACAATTGTTAGCACAACAAAAAAATGATGCAACAATATCCTTGATATGATTCTTGAATCTTGATAATGGCTCCAAATGCTTGCTGAATTGCTCTTGATATCATGAACTTTCCTTAGGAATGAACACTTGAATGCTTGGGATTCTTAGGATGAAAATGAGTGAATGAATGTTATATTTATACTTATCAATGCTTAATATCCTGAAATTACACCACAACAAGCCGAAACATGAATTCATTAATTAAATGAGGCTAAATCTCACTAAGATTTGAAATTAAATCTCAAAAAATACCTTAATGGGGACTAAGAAACCCTACGTGGCCTCTCAATCTTGAGGCATGAAACTCGGGGCACTGACTCCAAAACAGGGCCCATTTAAGGTCCACTTGAAATCAAGATCCCAAGACCTTTGGGGGACAAAGACGCCCTAGGTGGCATTTTAGTCTTGACCCAAAAATTAGGGACACTTAGATAGAATCATTAAATTATTATTTATGCTTTGGATTTTGTCAGAATTAGCCATAAAAAGATATAATTTATTAGGCTTGTGGATGCAAAATAGGACCAATTAAAACATAAATAAGGATAAATAAAGGGGGCCCTAAAAAATGTGAAAATGCAAAGGTATGCATTTTCTTGCACTACAAAAATCATTCATTAGAGGAGGCTAAATCCCACCAAGATTTGAAATTAAATCTTGAAAATAACTTAAGGGAGACTAAGATGTCCTAGGTGGCGTCTTAGTCCCGAGGCCTGAAACTCGGGGCATAGACTCTAAAAAGGGTACCTTTTAAGATCTTTTGAAAAGAGGGTCCCAAGACCTTTGGAGGACAAATATTCCTTAGGTGGCATTTTAGTCCCATTCTAAAAATCAAGGACACACAACCCAAAATCATTAAATTATCATTTTCCCTTTGATGTTTGTTGGGATTAGCCATAAAAAGACATAATTTATTAGGCTTGTGGATGCAAAATAGGACCAATTAAGGCATAAATAAGGATAAATAAAACAAGGCGAGCCCAAGAAAGTGTGAAAATGCAAGGGTATGCATTTTCCTACACTATATTTAGCCCCCACTTTAGTGAGAGGATGAACTTGCTTCAAGATCACACTAAAGTAGCCAACCACACAATCGAGAGGGGTTCAAATTTACAAATTCTGGTAAGATAGGATGATAATAACCAAGAGGGTGGCCAAGCCCCTATGATTAAGATCCTATGATAGACCAACATAGGCATGAAGTAACACACTTGTGGATGATATATGAGGCCATAACCAAATCGCCAACATACACCATCAAAGATAAAAAAAGGAAAAAGAAAATGCTACAGATCAAGCTTCAACTATCCATCCAATGTGCTATGGACTGGGTCTAGACTATTTTTCCAAAAAGGGTTTACAAGTGGAATGTGTTTTCCACTATGCAAACCAAAATGCATGCTCACAAGGGCTAGTGAAGCTAGTTGTCCACTAGGTGAGCCCCAAGAGATCCATATCAAAGTCATACCCCCATGACTATAATAAGGACAAAGAAAATGCATGCTCACAAGGGCTAGTGAAGGTAGTTGTCCACTAGGTGAGCCCCAAGGAACCATATCAAAACCATAGCTTCATGACTTTAATAAGATACAAAAATGCAACACAACAAGAAAGAGGGATCTTTGAAAGGAGTTTTTCTTAATTCGTGTGAGGTATTAATCTTAGGGGACATTGTTCCTAATGTCTCCAAGAGAGGACCAACCAAAGGATAAAAGATTTAGAACTTAGGGAATGCAGTGTATCGGATCACCACTAAGAGGAATGTAATATGCTAAGATAGATCAAGCTCTTGAAGGACATTACTCGCAATGTCACCACAAATATAAAAACACATCACATGAAGTAAGAAAACCACATCAAGGAACATGGATAAAAAATGAAAATGAAATCATGCCAAAATAATGTCAATGTATGTCCCCACTTTAAAGTTGATAAACATGAATAAAAAAATAAGAGGGAAAAGAGGGTTTCCCCCTAGAAATGCATAAGGGATCTACGGATTCAGTGTCAGTATTTATCTTTGCTACAATGATATTACAGAGTTAGGAACCATCATCATTCCCCAAATACACATAGAACTAGAAGAATGACAAAAAAAATATTGAAATCAAATGAAAAATATTTTGAGTGAACATGGAAGAGACATAGGTGTCTTGATGCCTTGTGTCATCCCTAAAAGGAAAACAAAAGACAAAATGAAAGATGACAGAGAGAAGAATGAAAGTATTGTGATTGAGGATTTTCTGCAAGGAATCAAGATTAGATTAGCATATTCAAAACCCACAAAGACAATAGAATGCATAAGAAAATAAATAAGGAAAACATGAACTAAAATGAACGAGATCACCAAACCCTTATTCCTCCATGGCTGACTTTCATTGCACCTTCTAGCTTGCTGTGATGATTAGTGTGCCCTCAGATTGTGATGAGCAAACTTTACTATGCTATCCATAAGCAAAGTTTTGAAGGATTTCCTAAGTATTATTGCAAAAGAAATTTAATCCTAAATTCAAGAAAGTAATTGAAAATTCTAGAATGTAAGAGAGATTAAGATTGAACAAATTCCAAGATTTCAAAATATTAAGAGATGTCGAAATGAGAACAAAATTGACATTTTATAGAAAATGCAATTTCGGATGGATGGATGAGATGAGAGATTGAAAAATGCCCTAGAATCAATGGTCAAGATTCAAAATGGCAACTCTCAATTAGGGTTAGGGTAAAATTCTCAAATGAGTGCACAATATTTAATTTAAGAAACCAAATCAAGGATGGAGAATGAACGTGACAGTGAAATGAAAATTAGTAAATATCAAAAGATAAGAAGATGAGATTTAGAAAATCAGTAATTTTAGCAATTACTTGATTTGTAGAAAATATTTCCATTTTGAATTAAAACTAATTCAAAATATGGATTTAGTGAGATAGTAAATAATTGATTTAAGATTATTTACTAAAAGAAGAAGCAATTAACCATTTGAAGCCATTTTAAAATAAATTGTTTTATTTAAAATGAGGGAAATGTCACATAAGACAATTAAATAATTAGAAATAATTATTTAATTTAGAAGAGGTGATTAATTAATTAAATAAATTAATAAATCTATTTAATTAAAAGAGGATTTGGGCATTAGTGACATATTAAGTAAATAAATTTTAATATATCTATTTAATAATCAAGAGGACATTAATGATAAAGATTAATTAAATAAATTGAGAACTTTATTTAATTATGAGAAGACTTTAGATAATTAGTGATGCATTAAATAAATACATAAGATCTATTTATTTAATAATCATGGAGAATAAAAAGATATGAATTATTTAATTAATAGTCGAAGGTGAGTTAGAAACATAATTAAAATGTCATAATTATGCTAGGATGAAAAGTGGTAAAATAGTGCTTGGAGGCCTAGGTCATTTTTATGTGTCTACATTTGCCCCTCTTTGTCATAATGCAGTTTATTGCATTATTGAAAAGAAAACAAGTCTAGAATATGCCCCAGTGAAGGTATGGAGTGTCTATGCCCCCTTGGGAATTTTTTTGAATTTTTGCCTAGGGTTAGAAAAAAATTGGAAAGTGTCCTAATTAACCAATTTAATGACCAAAGAAACAATGGCATGATCAGCCTCGAAAATGGAGGGTGCTTAGCTAGTCCAAATGTCAGACAAAGGTTGTCAAAAGAGCCTTTAGTACAAACTCATTAGGTCAAACCCTAATTTTCAACCTATAAATAGGTTGAAAAAGCCAAACCAAGTGTCATTTTCACATTTGTTAATTAAAATTTTCAGAGATCAAAGCTCAAGAAGAAGATGGTGATTCCCTCGATAGACCACCATGGCTACCACATGTGAACATTCCGACGACCTGAGGGTACAGAGGCACCGGTACTTACCCTATCCAACATTTCATTTTTTTGATTCTCACACATTTAATAGGTTTTAGGAGGGGAAACAAATGCATTGTGACACAATTATCATCGTGTAAGCCACAAACGCTTTCGTGTTCAATGCATTTGTTTGCGTCAGGATGTAAGTGCAATGGGTAGGTAGATAAAAGGTTAAAAATGCGCAATTGCGGAGGCAAATGATGAAAGTTTCAAAATGCAATGCATATGCGAGTTTCCGCGACACAATTGTCATGATGCAATGCAAACACAAGTTCCAGAGATGTAATTGCAATGAAATAATGCAATCTTTTTGCGGAATGATGCAATCATTGTGAGGACACGCAATTGCTATATGGAATGATGCATTCATGTTATTGCAACGCAACTGCAAGATGTTGAGCCACATGTGACATATCGAGATGCAATTGTAGTCAACGCGACACAATTGTAGTTGATCATGGTTGACCAACGTTGACTTTGTGTAGACTCTTGTTTTAGATGCATGTTTGGTTTCTCAGATAGTAATAATGCACCATTGTGTTGGCCCATGTGTGCTAATCCTTGTTTCTGCATGTGCAGAGATGATTAGTGCCCATATACATGCAAGAGTTCATACCAACCACCTATGCCTTTAGAGATCAATTGAGCGATAGAGAGAATTAGTGGTTGATGTGATTGAGGTTATACTATGTCACCTATATGGCCATTATTTGGGAAAATAGGGGTTTATTGACAACACTTTGTGAGAGGTGGCACTCAGAGACCTATTCATTTTAGCTTCCTATAGGATAGGCCACAGTTACCCTAGAGGATGTTTATTGCATTTTGTGCATCCTGATCAACGGGGAGAGGGTGGTATATGATATGCACTAAGGGTGACATGCCCTAGCAGAGATGTACGAGGATGCCAATGGTGGCGGTCTAGGCATTCACAGGTATGAGATCAGATGGGATGTTGTAGCCAACTAGTTTCCATGGTGGGATACCATGCGCATGACATTGATTGCTAGAGTATTGATTCTAGATCATCACGGCCACATATTTCTGATTGGATGGGGGGAGGTACTAGTCCGTATGTGCGAGAAAATTGCAGTTTTTGCCTAGGGGCCTTGCCTATTGGCCATGCTATATCACCAGCTTCATGATGTAGTTTATCATGAAGGACAGAGTATCAGCTGCGAGACCACACTACTTATGATCTGGGTATGGGAGCACATTCCCATTTTTTGACCACCGTTGCAGATTCAACAGCTGGGTGATGGGATGTCATATGTTTATCTTTATGCGGGTTCAGTCAGCTGGACTCATGTGGGAGATATCAAGTACTGGTGTCATCAGATTGACACTTTGATCAACTTTGTCTAGAAGCCTTATAGAGATTGTGCTCAGTGACCCAATTAGGATGGCCATTTGTCACTATGCAGATAGTTTCGATACTTGACTGGCCACACAGTGTAGAGCCAATAGATTATTGAGATGTACCTGCCCCAACTCATACTACAATAGTTTGGGGAGCAACAGGATATGCTAGTAGGGATAGCAGAGTATGCATGGTCCTCTAGGGAGATCATATGGGGGCCATCGATAGCAGTGGTATTAGCCGAGCAGTAGATAGATGGCCTGATTGCATAACAGTGGTTATGGAGAGGGGGTCTAGTAGATGTTGGGACATCTATTGAGTTTGATGCCTGGTTGCAAATTCATAGGCTGATTCCATTGACAAATCTAGATGGTTCAGCTCCCATAGATCGAAGATCAGTTATCCCACGGGTATGGAGGAGAGATCGGGGTGGCAGAGACGGCAGGGGGGCTAAAGGTAGAGATGGAAGTAAATACGGTAGGGGGGCTAGAGGGAGAGATGGTGGTCGGGGAGATGAAGGTAGAGGTGGGGGAGATGATGGCGAAGACAGGAGGGGTGTGAGGAGGAGGGATGACGGAGGGCGGAGGTAGCCTAGGAGAGTTAGGTGGAGAGTGGGTGGCATACCTTTGTCACCCATCTAAGAGGAGGGTGAGGAGAGAGAGCAACTAGTTGGGCAGGAGGCAAAGTTGGGAGTAGTGAAGGAGGTGTTGGTGTTTTATTTTTCTAGCTAGGCTTTGAAACTCTCTAAAAGGTAGCCAATCTCCATATTCAAGAACCACAAAGGCTAGTGGTCAACTAACAAGATTCAGTCAAAGACTGACATCTCCTACACTTTTGTCTCTGTAAGACCAAGGTGGGTAAACCTATAAAATGCCCAAAACTTATATGCAACTATATACTGGCATTGATTTTTATAGCAGATAATTCCCAATAAAGAAACTAAGGAAAACATCAACAACCTCAAATTTGGCTACATTCTTAGTAACTCAACACTCACTTAGCAATTGGGAAGCATAAAACTAAACCACACGATAAGATTAAGAAAGATTTTGCATTTAAATTTGTTTCTAAGATGCGTAAAACTGAATAATAGATGAGTGCCAATTCTGGGCCATGGAGTCAAACACATAAAATGAATTCATCAATAAACAAACATCAACCAGTGGATTTAAATTGCTAATGCTTTGCATCAACTGTTAATGTCTTGCACCAACAATCCCTCTCTTATTATCAATCAAATTCTCCTTATCAAATCCCATCTGCACACCTGAAATCACAATCACCTACTCACAACATTTTAACCATTTCTTTGAAACAGGACAATGAATAGACAAAACAATCTCATGAAATTTGAGATGATAAACTCAAAGAAACTTTGTATTATTGAATTTATATGACTAAATGTGTACATATATGGAGACAATATGAAGATATTCATGAATGTTCAAACACCTTCATGATTTTATTTGCATAAACTGGTTGTATTTACTCATGAAATTTGAAAATCACAACTTACAAACTCAAAAAATAACTCAGAATTTACAACTCTCTATCTACCCAGCCCCATACAAAAACCCAGAACCCTTTACAATATGAGAATAATTAGAAGAAATAGAAGAATGGAAGCAACCCTAAAACTGATCTGGAAACGCCATTTGGCAGCTCCATTCCTGTTGATCAACACATTGTAAAACTTCTCTCATCTCTCTGCAACAAACTTTACCCCCAATTCTGTCTTTGCCTCAAGTTGTTTTGCAACTGAAAAATCTACCCATGTGGAGAATCTCCAATTTTACCTTGCTTTGTAAAAATGCCTCTTTCCCGTGAAAATTTTGTTTATGTTCTCTTTTACAATGCTGCACTTTATATTCATTTTCAACAATTAAAGTTTTCCAACTTTAATAATATCACTTGTGCTCTTCATCTTTAGCAAAGTAAAATATCCCACTTTATAGTGGAACAATTAACTCTCAGCTTTCACTTAATTTCAAATTTTTCACTTGAAATATTTCCCCACTTTATCCTACACACATTTTACATTTTATTGCCTAGCAATAAAATAATAATCATGTGCCGTTGATAAAGTGAAAAATTTCACTACCATTTCACCTGATGCATAAGACTCCTACTTGTGCCCTTTTAATTTTACTCATTCACACTTTAGTGAATGCATTTCACTAATTGAGTAAAACTTATTCACAACCCACTTTGCTCATAAATTTAAAATGAATATAAAATTCACTTTACTTATCTCTTATTAAAATATCTCACAGCCACATTGTATTTCCCAGCAACACTCCACCCAGTGAATAATTATTCACTTTCAATAAACATAGTCCCCGTGCACTTTAAATATTTGAAATGATTCATTTAGAGAAAATATTCTTGGGGAAAAGTACTTTTACCCGTGTTTTGCTTTATCTCCATTCAGAATGTCCTTCATTCACCTTTTTATTTTACTTCACCAAAATATTTTCCCACAAATGGTGAAAATACAAACGAGTAAATAAGATTTACCCCACACTCAAAATATTTATTCAAAACATTGGAAAAATTCCAAATATTTGTCGGGCTTCTTTATTTTCTCTGAGGATCCACCATTTTCTTTAATTCTGCACACCCTCTCGCACACCTTGCAGGTAAATAACCGACCTCATCTTTTCCTTGCGAGGTCTGTGAGAATTTTCCATGTGAGCTCGCCTTTATTTAACTATACCTATGTATTTAATTTTTCACGGGTCCACACTTTCCACGTGCTACATTCTCGCCCACCCCGCAGTAATTTTCTGACATCATTAGAAACCTTGTGAGGTTTGCGAGTTGTGGTGGAGATTTAGTCTAAATTTATCCTTCTATATTGGTCCTTGATCTATCATTTTCCCTAATTTTCATTTTGCAACATCTCCATGGATATGGCAGTAAGATTTCTCCTATAGAAATTTCCTTTACAATATCAAATTTGCTTCCTTTCAGCAGACATAATGACAACCCACTCTACAGCAAAAATATTTTAAATTTGAGTGCCAAATATCCACCATGGCTCTCCCTCCACTTGCAACAAACACATTTCCACGACAATGCACGAAATGGAATTTCCTCAAACAATTTTGATGTATTCTCAGTGCAAGCATTTGCTTGAAAGTATCTGAAACCTCTTCAAGAGATCCATTTTGTGTATGCACTATGTTGGCATTCGAGGAAACCATATTTTATAGAGGCAAATGTCGTTCACAATGAAAGTCATGCCTCAGCCAATCAAAGGCAAGAATTAAACTTGCTTATGATTAAAAACACATGAAAATGCACTTATGTTTTCCCTAAATGCCTCATTTACAAATACACAATATTTCAAATATTCACACTATTTTAAATATTGACATTTGAGAACATTAGAAAATAGGCAAATTTTAATTATGCATGCGGGTCATTTAAAGAAATTGATTGTGGGAAAATCGAGACACCTAGAGCCAATATTTTTCGCATGCACCCATAATCAATTATTTAGAGAAAACCCATTTCCTCCAATTTTTCTCAGCCTCTAAAATTTAGGTACCTCCTTTGTAAATTGGCCCTAGGACGTGTTAGCCACGATTGAAATACATTAAAATAATGTATCAAAATACATTTGATCTTGATTAAAATGGAGATGTAAAGGTTTTAGACAAAAATAAGAAATGGGTTGTCATTAGAATTAAAAAAATTGAAAATTTCCAGAACACCATTTTTGGCCCTGTCGCGATCAGAAAATAATTAATTAACCCATCTGAACTCATCTTAAGACCCTGAAGCTAAGTAGGCATGTATAAATATGACCTAAGAATGCAGTACAACAAACATATCAGAGAAAAAGATCACAAGACAAAAGTTATTTACTGTCAAAGTTGCTCAGTTGAACTTTCTGCAACAACAGCCTGTTCTAAACCAATTAAAACCCACCCAATTGCCAATTTAAAAAAATAGCAAATCAACTCCTGGGAGACCGCCACTAGAAACATAAGCACATTTTGGTATCTTGATTATGTGTGAAAAATTAATTTTCTTGAATCATCTCCCATCGAAAGATATTGATGATCAAAGTTGACCCCTTAGAAAGGTTTCTGGAAATGCATATGCAAAACAAGAGAAATTGCATTTGGTTTCGATGTTAAAACTAGAAAAATAGATCACGAGACTCTGAAAACTGACACACAATCTCATTTAGGTGGGCAGAATGCAGAAAAATAATCATTTTCTCTTGACGATCAATAGGTTGCAAAATGCAAGCTCAAACAGGAGACAATTTTGCAAAATTGAAAGTTTGCAAACAACAGAAAAGTGTCAAAACCCTCCAACTTCGCTTTTCAAAACTCTCTCAAAAATTATTGTGGGAAGCTGAAAATTTGGCATGCACATTCACATATGTCAATTGAGTATGTCCACCAAGGGGTTTTAAATAAAAATTATCTGGCTCCAAATTACAACCATCCAAAGTAGGTCAGTCAGGTAGATTTGTCAGGTGCACTTCTAAAAGTGCAAACGAAATTTTTTTAAATGGGCATCTCAAATTTGCAAAATCTGAGAGTGCCATTAGGAGGTCAAAGTTGGAGAGGAGGTGGAGGGTAGACCATAGGAGGTGGAGGCGAGAATAGAGGGAGAGATGCCAGTAGAGGAGGATCCATTTATCAAGCACCATCCTCTCGATATCAACGTGGAGGAGGTCTGAGAAGGGGAGGAGAGGGATGAGGAGGAGGATGAGGGGGAGGATGAGGCTGAGAGGAGATTATGAGAGTAGATGATCATTGGAGATGAGGAGGGGCGCAGGTCATTGATTTTTCCCGCAGATGCCACTATTGATCAGAGGATCATAGATCTACAGAGCAGACTAGATGCGGCCTTGTCTAAAAACAAGGCCTTGGCAGCGGAGTTGGAGGTTACCAGGTTGGAGAGAGGTCAGGTCATTATTTGATGGCAGGAGTCAGACTTGTGGGTGATGGAGTTTGCAGAGTTATGTGCAGGGCCAATAGGGGATATGGCCAGGATGGTTGAGAGCAGGGGTTAGTACAGGTTGCTTTATGAGCAGGTTGTTCCACCAAAGAGATGGGACCCAGGATTTTCCTGATCATACAATAGGACTAGCAATGGCACCCGGACACACAATAGCAGCAAATCACACAGTAGTAGTCATACTAGTGCTAGGGGGTCCACTGCATCAAGGCAGTCATTAGGCCACAGGTCACACAGTTCACATCGACATTCATTAGGCCACAACCATAGGTCAGAGCATGGTCATAGATCAGTGTCATCAAGACACCAAGCCAAGCAGTGCCAGCCTCTTGTTACTGATCCCTCGGGATCCCAGAGTCAGACTCTAGACACCACTCCTATCTAGGTCACTTTTCACATGATGAGTCAGTCACAACCACCTCACGATTTACCTCCACGAGATGGAGGAGGTACATCCTAGGACTTGTATTTTGATATTTGTATTAGACACTTGCATATATTGACATTCGAGCCCACGAGCTCCATTTTTGGGATATCCTATGACATGATATTTTTTTCGAGATTATATATGCGATGCAGTTTTTGATGCGGCCTATATGATTTTATGTGCTATGGTGTTCTATTCTTTATCAGATGCTATGAGATGCTTTTATGATGCTATGAGATGTATGGATATCATGTTTTATGCTTATGAATGCAATTATGGATTTGATTGTGTATGTATGTGTAACAATAGATTAAAAAATGATCTTTTGAATGATGAGATGGATAATCTGCAACTAGAATAAACGATGTTAATCCTAATCTAAAATAATAATCTAAAATCAAAAAACAAAGAACGAGTAAATAAACATAACAAACTAAACAAATTAATGGAAAGCTCTCACCGAATATGAATTCACTCCTTCGAATTATCTTGATTGTTCTTCTCCATTTTGCCTTTTCAGTATTCTTGCCCTCAGATTTCTGTGTTTGAATGCAAGCATAACTTTGTCAAGTGTCTAAGAAAAATATCAAAGATAAGTTTCTTCTCAAAAGCATATGATTTCGGGAGGAGGAATAATGATAATGACAAGCCATTTTATAGATTTTGGGTTTTTGAACAATCAGCTCAGATTGAAAGAGAGATCAACGGATGAGATTGATGAATACCATTCGATGTGAGTTTTGTCTCAGATAGAACGTGAGTTAGAACATGAGTTTGGGAAAGACAGTAGGATAGAGACTAAGTTATAACGTGAGTTAGAACACGAGTTCAGGATCTTAATCTTCAAAAATAGAAGAAATAGACTTTGTATGCAAAAGACAAAGTTAGAACTTGAAGAATAATGCGTTTGAATGCAAAGAGGAGTTGGAACTAGTTAATCGACTAGTTGTGATGGAGAGTCTTCTCATAGAGATAAACAGGTGTTGAGTTCAAAGATAATTGGAGAACTAAAAATAGATCTTGAGTCAGGAGGTGAGTGAATGATTAGTCAACTGATTGATAGAAGAATGTGACATAAATAATTAGTAAATGAATTAAATGTTAATTTAATTCAACATTCGAAAATAAGAGACTTTAATTAAATAAATAAAGATAATTTATTTAATTTGACTATTTGAAAAGGATAATATGAATAATTAAATAACAAATATTTAATTATAGTTGGAAAAGTATGATAAAAGGGGAATTAAATAATAAATTATTTAATTGATAGATAAAGGGGGAGAATTAATTAGTTCGCAACATAATTAAATAAATATGACTTATTTAATTAATCAAATTGAATAAAGGTTATTTATGAATTAATGAATTAATTAAAAAGGGGTATTTAATTAATAGAGGAAATATGTGTTAGAAAGGATAATTAAATAATTAACATTATTTAATCAAGACCACGGACTATAGAAAATTATGTCGAAGGTGTACTCGCAGGCCTAGACCAATTTTCGGTATCTACAGTTTGCCCCTCTTTGATACAATGTTGGTACAACGTTGTCAAAGAAAATATGCCTTGATCATGCCCCAACATGAAACAGGTTAAGGTATGCCCCCTCGGGAAAATTGACAATTTTTTGAAAGTTTCAAAAAAATTAGGAAATATTCCTAATAAGTCAATTTGATAGTCATAAATGTTATGGAGTTGACGGAATTGAATTTGGAGTTGATACAGACATGTAAGGGTCATTTGAAGTGGAAAGGTTAAGTGGTTAATAGACTAGGTTTGAAGAAATGCCATGCAAACCCTACCTATAAATAGGAATTAGATTGAAACCCAATTCATTTGCACCCAGAGGAGTTTGAAAAACCAAGAATTTGCTCTGACTAGCGAACGAAAAATGGCACCCATTCCCTATGTTGTGCATCATGGATATTGGATCTGGACATTCAGGAGGCTAGCCAATGCAGGACCACTGGTATGTACCCAAAAATGAACTCTTTAAAATTATTTTTGCACTTATTTTTAGGCATTGAAAAGTCAATTAGCAAATGCAGTCTGTCATGAATGATGCATATGCCATCGTATTTACCGTATTTGACTGCAAAACGACGCATGTGCGAAAACACACCTAGGCTAGGTTAGGCATTTTAGGGAATAATCGCATTTTATTTATAAGGCCCCGCATATGTATTTATGCAATGCATCTGCATTAGGAATGGTTGCATGTAGGGTAGTGAACTACATATGCATTAGTGAAACACATATGTAGTAGATAGATAGGCTATAGAAAAATGCACCGTATGTGATAGGTTGAAAGTGGATGTGGGAAAAATGTGATGCATATGCAATATGCAATGCAAGTGAGGCTTCATGCAACGCATTTGAAAAAATGCACCGCATTTGTTAAAGTGAGCCGCATTTGACTGGTAAAATTTTTTGAAAAACTTCTCTAAGAAAAACTTGAAAATTCTTGACATCATGTTTTAAATGCAAGTTGTTTTGGATCCTATATATACACAGGAGTCACATCTTGACACATTTGATTTGAGAGATCATTTGACGAGTACAAAGATATGACTTCTATGGAGACTTGGTCTACGTCACTGTCTATCGATGCCCACTATTCGGGTGAATAGGGGGATGCATATGGCATTATGTGAGCGATGGCACTCTGAGACATCGTCCTTTCATTTGCCAACTGGGGAGGCCACTGCCACATTGGAGGAAGTGTATAGGATATTGAGACTTCCTATTAGAGGAGAGTGGGTTATGTATGATACCCAGCATGGATTGACCAAGTTGGTGAGATTCTATCAAGTTAATGATATCAGTAGGCTCGACATCGAGCATTATGAGATCAGATGGCCAATATTAGCAGATAGATACGACAGGTTTTGACTGTATATTGTGTATATTGATTGGGGGGATAGTTCTTCTAGATAGACAGCGTCACATATTTCCAGTTGGTTGGGGTGTGATGTTGGTTGGTATGCTGGAGAGTGAGACTAGGTATGCTTGGGGTCCATGTCTACTTGGGATGTTATATTTTCACTTACATGACATTGTTTATAGAGACACACAGTCATTGAGTTGTGGGACCACTTTGCTGATGGTATGGGCTTGGGAGAGGATAGCTTTTTTTCATCCTCCAGTTACCATAGAGCGACGAGAGATATTCCTGCATGTGTTCCGATATATAGGACACATTACTTAGACACATGTGGGAGACATAGGGTTTTGGAGACATACACTGGATATTCTGGATTAGTTCACATGGAGACCATACATTGATTGTGATGAGTGGGCAGATGAGGAGGTACATTTGGTATTCTGTAGACAGACACAGTATCTTATTGGTAGGACTGTTTCTAGTGTTCATATCATCGAGAGACACTTTCCAGATAGAGTTCTGAGACAGTTCGGTGAGGTTCAGGTTGAGCCTCGGAGTAGACCAGAGTTTTCTCGTTCATCCAAAGAGGTTCCATATTGGGAGCCTATGATTCTTGTCGCTACCACAAAGGCAAAAATATAGGCATTACAGCCAGTTCAGTGGGGTTGGAGAGATGGAGTAGTAGACACAGGGCCGATAGCTACATATGATGCATGGTGGGTAGAGCATCAGCTTGTTCCTTACATAGATCTGGATCAGTCGACACCTATTGAGAGATGAGGCACAGGACCTAGAGGACGGCAGAGAGGTGGAGGTGCTAGACTCGATAGGGTTGGAGGGAGAGGTGATGATGGAAGAGGTGGTAGGCGAGGTTGGAGAGGATGGAGAGGGGGTCGGGTAGGTGTACTATCACCTATCCATGAGGCAGTAGCAGAGGATGTACCAATGTTGGACATCGGAGGGGGAGCAGATGTACAGGGTGGGGATGAGCATGCGGTCGAGGAGGTAGTTGTAGAGGAGTGTGCAAAGGTAGATATTGGAGTAGAGGATGTTACAAAGAATGTAGATATGGTTATGGCTATAGACCCTCTTGATATTTTGGCAGGATATGGGGAGGATGATGTTGAGGATGATGTTGAGGAGGAGTCATTGATGGAGGAGCAAGAGAGAGAGCTTAGGGATCGGATTGTGGAGGGGAGATGGGAGGAGGATTCTCCTAGGGATGGTGATAGGGAGGCTTTGGAGGAGAGACTCAGACTTATGGCAGCAAAGTTTGATGCTATGAGGATAGAGAGAGACAGTGCCTATGCAGAGAGAGATAGTGCACACACAGAGAGAGACAGTGCTCGTATAGAGAGGGACAATGCACTTATGGAGAGGGATCAGGCCATAGCTAAAAGATAGGAGATAGAGTAGTAGTTCATAGAGGCCAGACGCCTTTGTAGTGGTTCCTCATCTAATGGCATGGTATGGGAGTTAATCAGATTAGTTGAGAGAGCCACCTATTACAAGGACTTATATGAGGCAGTGGTGCTAGTAGAGAGATGAGCTCCTACCTTTTCAGAGGTGCATAGTCAAAGATCACAGAGCAGGATTCATACTAGGACCCAGAGTATAGAGGGTGTGGTAGGACCACCGAGGGCAGGTCCGTATGAGAGGCCTTCCACCTCACAAAGAGCAGCTTCAAGGATTTTCCCACCACCTTCACCATGTGATAGTAGTGGCAGTGGGACATGGTGATATGGTTGTTATACATGTAGACATTGTATTTTTTATCAGAGAGCCTGCGAGCTCGTGTTTTATTTATGGATACATTCTAAAATTGTACTGTGACACACTATTTTGAGCAATATATATATGGTTTTGGTAGCTTCTATATATGATATGCGGTTCTACTTTATGGATGATACATTATTTATATATGATTATTTCTCCTAGATGATGTATGTATATGTATTATGAATGAATGTTTCTACATGTTATGAGTTATGCATTTTATAATGATGTTATGGATGTCTTAATTTACTTATGATAATGGATGCAATGTTCTATATGATGCTTATTTATATGTGATGGTAATATGTACATGCAATGTTTACATTATTTATGTTGTGATGATGAAATGCCTATTATGCAATAATTTCAAATGATATGCAATATGCAAATGATCTAATGTTTTTATTGTGTCACAGGACTTTATCATTATGTTGAAGAAGAGGAATGTTAGGATGAAATGAATTTAGAATGTTAGTAAGAAATAATTGAGGTTGATTCATTGAGAAAAACATATAATCTTTGATATATTGCCAAAATATGCTATGCTTGCTTGTTATCATCATTGGGCAAGACATAACACAAATGGATAGTACACACTATGATATGAGATAGACCATAGTGTAAAAAGTCATCCATCTGTGAAGAACAGACAGTCACAGACAAGGAGTGTCTCAACTCATACTAAGGAGAGAATTGCCTCGGTCATTTTGTCAATACAAACCACAGACAATAGAAAAATAAAAGATGGGTCATGAGATGTCATTGCTCCTCTAAATCCTTGATAGGACATCCTTGAGGAAACTAGTAACATGACTCAAAAACCAATGTTAAAAAGACAGTTTCCTACATCAGGCAAAGAAAAAGAGTCCTGAGACATCCTTGCTTCTCTAAATCCTTCAAGGGACATCCTTGAGAAAGCTAGTAACCGGACTAATTCACAAATCGATAGAAAGATAGGCCAAATAAAACTATTCGCCAAAACTTGATCTTGTAGGACTGTTTGATTATTTGATGTTTGACATAGTGTAATGTGAGATATGACACATACCGCATAAGACATTGAGTCTGGTTTTGACATGGTGACTATCTGTATAAGGCATGACAAAGCCTGGTTTCAAAAAGACACGTGCCATATAAGATGTTGGAGCCTGATGACATTGAAGTGACAAGCTACATGAGACTATGAAAATTTGATGACTTTTGTTGACAAGAAAGACATATCTTGCTTAAGACATAGGTTGATCGCTTTGACAATGTGTTTGATATTGACTTGATGACAAATTGAGATGTTTTGCCTTGTTGATGCATGACTTGTTTTGATTCCTTGACTAATAAAAAGTGTGTGTGTAGATAGTGTATGACATGAGATGATACCTTAAACTATGATATGCAACTTGTGTGATAGTGATTGTGAATGAACCCTATTGGACTGACCTAGTGTGGTCTCGGGAGCTCATCAATTGATTAGCCTTGCCTACGTTGTACATGCAGAGACCTCATAGTTCGACACGACCAATGACTTTGAATGTACAAAGAGTCATGATTTAAGTGTGTGATACATGACAAACCTAGACTGATAGACCTAATGCCTTGGGGGCACATCGATTGATGGCCTTGCCTATGTCCCAGTTGCAGAGGCAACATAGTTTGACTATGACTGACTTAACATGACTGACTTGACTCTGTTTTTGGTATTTTTTGACATGTTTTGATTTTATTTTATTTTTGAAGTTTTCTAATGTTTTTGGGATTTTTCAGCACATTTTCGATGGTGTGACATTATGTACAAGATGTAAAGGCATAGAACAAGGATTTTCCCCTAGTCGGGAATAAGACTTGCAAGATGGAGTGGGTAATGTGATGCAATGGATGTTAGATGTCAATCATTCAAAGCAATGGATAAGACAACCATTTATTATGAGAGATGGTGAAAAAGTCTGAATGGAATGATGGTAGATGAAAGAGCGAGTTTGACTACACATGGCGCCTATTTTCTAGGTTTTCACCATGGTACCTATCCATAGCACCACCAAAGCAGTTTACACTATTGGACGGATTTATTTCTCTTTACTTCTTTTTTTTATTTTCTCAATTTTTTTGTTGTTACAAAGATGCCTGTTTGCCAGGTTTTCATCAAAGTAACCATTTTTTGTTTTTTCATTTTTTTTTTTGTATTTTCTAAATTAAGACACGGATTCTTAGAAGCTATGCATAGAACCTCTTTAGATGCAGACAGTTGATAGGTGAAAAAAGCAACTCTCCTTCAAGAGTAGAGAGTTGGTACACTCCTGATCCAAAATCTTCGGTAACAATATAAGGCCCCAACTAGTTAGGTTCAAACTTACTTGGTTTCTCTCATTCAGCTTGATTCTTAGGATTCTCCATTAATACCAGTTCACCAATTTCAAAGTGTCTATTGAGAACTTTCCTATTGTAGCTATGACAAAGACGATTCTGATATGCTTGTAAATGATCTAATGCTTTTTGTCTTCATTCATCTAGTAATTCTAGCTCTTGTAACCTAGATACACGGTATTCTTCATCATCAATGTGACCCTTCAAGGATAACCTCAGAGAAGGTATTTCAACCTTAATATGTAAGATAGCATCGGACCCGAATACGAGGGAATATAGAGTGGCGCCAGTGGGAGTACGGATGCTTGTGTGGTAGGCCCATAAGGAAAGATTAAGCTATAGGTTCCAATCATGACCAGCATCATTGATAGTCTTCTTAAGGATTCTAACAATGGTTTTATTAGATTCCTCGGCTTGGCCATTACCTTGTTGGTAATACGGGGTGGAGAAATGGTGTTTGATATGGAACTCTTCACATAAATGGTGTACTTCTTGGTTCTTGAATGGGTGGCCATTGTCTATGATTATGGAATGGGGTACACCATACTGACAAATGATATAGTTTAGGATAAACTTAGATATTTGCATGCCGGTGATGTAGGTCATAGGAATAGCTTTGATCCATTTGGTGAAGTATTCGGTGGCGGTTATGATGAATTTATGGCCGTTGGATGATGGAGGGTGTATCTTACCTATGAGCTCAAGTCCCCATTGGGCAAAGGGCCATGGTGATGTAATTGGACAAAGCTCTTGTGTTGGTGCCCTTATCAAATCTCCATGTATCTAACACTGTCTACATTTCTTTACAAATATGTATGAGTCTTTCTCCATTGTAGGCCAATAATAACCTAGTCTCATAATCTTATGGGCTAAAGTAGGACCACTCGAATGAGATCTACATACACCCTCGTGTACCACTCGTAAAGTTGTTTGTGCTTCCTTAGCATCAAGACATCTCATTAGGGCATTATCTAAGGTACGTCTATATAGGTTGTCTCCAATGATGGTGTACTTAGCTGACTTTTGGATGAAGGTTTGACGTTGGTTATTCGACAAGTCTAGAGGTAAGGTTTGGTAAGTGAGATAGTTGAATATGTCTTTATACCAAGGAGACATAGGACCAGCAATGGTACACACCATCACAGTATCGGGGACATCATAGGCGGGGACCAATATCTATTCAACCAGAAACTCAAACTTAGGCATGTTACTCAGAATATCCAACAAGGAACCCATGGTTTCCATAGCATCTACAGTTCTATTCTAGATATGTGGTATTTGTTGAAAAGTAATGTCATTGAAATACTACTTGAAACTATCAGCCATATGCTTATAAGGGGCAAGCTTCTCATCCTTAGTCTCATAATCATCATTTTCCTGCTGAATTACTAGCTGAGAATTGCCAAAAACCTGTAGACTCTTAATCTTCCACTGAGCTACCATTTTTGACCTTGTCACTAAGGCTTCATACTTTGCTATGTTGTTCATAAAAGGGAAAGCAATCCTGAATGATTTAGGAATGGTATCACCTTGAGGTGTAACAAATAGGATATCGGCTCCTAAACCATGATTTGTATGTGACCCATCAAAGTACAGTTTCCATTCGGTCTTAATGTCAGTGTTGAAGAGAAATTCATCAGGAAAATCTACCACTAAAGGATGGTCTACCTTCATAGGTGCATTAGCTAACTGGTCTGCAATGGCCTGCCCTTTTATAGCCTTTCTCTCGATATACTGGATGTCATACTCGCTAAGTATCATAACCTATTTGGCCAATTGGCCTGTTAATGCTACCTTACTTAGGAGGTATTTGAGTGGATCAATATTTGCAATTAACATTGTTTGTCGATTGAGCATATAGTGCCGAATTTTTTGGGTAGCAAAGACTACCACAAGACAGGCACATTCTATGTTGTTGTGATTCAATTCATATCCCACTAAGGTATGACTGATGTAATAGACTACTCTCTAATGACCTTGATCATCGTGTTATGCGAGAAGAGCCCCTAATGCCGACTGAGTTGTTGAAATGTATAGTATCAATGGTTTTTGCTCTGTAGGTGGCATTAAGACTGGTGGAGTGAGCAAATAGTCCTTGATTTTTTGGAAGGCTTCCTGACATTTAGGTGTCTGCACAAATGGTACTCCTTTCTTGAGGAGATGTTGAAATGGGTGTATTTTACCTACCAGTTGTACTATGAAATGCCTAATAGACTATAATCTTCCCTATAGGGTTCTAAGTTGACCAATGTTGACTGGAGCAGGCATTTCTATGATACCTCTTACCTTCTTTGGATCTACTTCAATGCGTCTTCTGGAAATGATATACCCTAACAGTTTCCCTGATTTCACTCTAAAAACACATTTCTTCGGATTTATCCTGACGTTGTAATTCTCTAGCCTCTGGAATATCTTGTCTAGAACCTTCAAATGATCTTCCCTTGTTTTTGATTTATCTATAATGTCATCTACATAATCTTCCATGAGAGATTGTACAAAGTCATGGAAAATAATAGTCATTTCCCATTGATAGGTAGCTCCTGCATTCTTAAGGCCAAATGGCATAACATTCCAATTGTATGTGGCCCATGGACACGTGAAAGTTGTCTTGTGTTGGTCTTTGGCTACTATTTTAATTTGGTTATATCCAGAGAAACCATCCATGAGGGATAGCATCTCGTATCCTATTGTAAGATCTACTATCATGTTGATGTTCGGCAAAGGGAAGTCATCCTTAGGACATGCCTTATTGATGTCTCTAAAGTCTATGCAAATGCAAATGCCCCTAGTTGGTTTAGTCACTGGTACAAGATTTGATATCCAATCTGCGTAATCTATCATCCTTATGAATCCTACATCCAAGAGTTTCTTAAGTTTTGCCTTGACCAATAGAGCAATTTGCAGATGCATTTTCCTTAACTTCTGTTTGACTAGCTTAATGCCTGGCTGTAGTGGTAAATGGTGCAATATTAGGTCTGGATCTAGCCCAGGCATGTCAGCATACGACCATGCAAATTTTATCTATCTCTCCATGAAGAATTCCTTAAACTCAGGTTTTTTTGTCTCTGTTGAAGAAGCTGCAAAATAAACCTTCCGAGGATTCTCTTCTATACCTATGTTGACTTCAACAGATTCTTCTACTAGCATCGGTGACTTTTCCTATTCAATGGGGAGAATATTTAAACCTCTATCCCTAGGTGCCTCTGAGAGGTTTTCACCCTCGGATACATCCTTTATTTTGATTTTTTCTTCATCCAAAGGCATCTTTTGGTTTTCACCTAGGGACTCATCATTTTTCTTTTCATTGTCATTTTTCTTTTTATTCTCATTTTTGCGACTAGAGGTGTAAATAAACTCCCCAAAATATGCTTTATTGTCCAAGTCTATGGTAAAACCTGCTTTATGATCCCCTCGTGGTATGCCTTCTCTAAGTCCCATGAACTCAAAAATTGCTTCATCGTTCTCAAATGTATCTATGATAGGTGTACCTTGTTGATCCAAGTCTATAAGTTCGGGATATATAAGGGGCATATCATCATCGAAGTTTTTAAAGGTAGTTGCTAACAAGGTAAGTATAGAATGGTTGACATGGTCATAGAAGTTTTGGACTAACTCCTTCTTGTTATTTTTCCTAGGGGTAGGTATACTCTGATGTGGGACTATAGTAAGGGTAGAATCATCAGAAGATGGTTTGTGAGGTGCCCAAGATGCATGATCAAGGGTTTCCCAATAATAGTTCTTTTGCCATTCTTCTTTGGACAAGTGTTTCCTAGGATGGGGACTAGATGGTTTTGGTACAGGTTTTATCTGTAGGTCCAATTCCCTAAATAGAGCATCTATGTTCATGGTACTGGTAGATGAAAGGGAATCCCATTCACAATCGCTTGAGTAAGGGGATTCATCATAAAATGGAGGTTTGTTGTAAACTAGGGGAAGTGGTTCATGAGATATCTCAATGTCTATACAAGCACTCACTTCCTCTTGAAATGGTGATGAAGTACCAGGAAACCCAATTCTAAGTAGTTGAAAGCCTAGCCCTAGATATTTCGGTCATGGTGAGACAGTGATCGATTCCATACTTCCATTTTGATGTAGTCCTAACCCACTATGCTCGTCATAGCCTTCATTTTGCATTATCTTAAATCCTTTTCCATAGTATTCCTTAGCTATTTGAATAGACGGGGAGGGGTATTCATTGTCTTCTTGATACAACCAGGAGTTGATATATCTTGATCCAAAATTTCTTCACTTAACTCTCCCCATTTGGTCAATGTCATTGTAGGGGGGACATGAAATGTGACTACTAACTGTCTTCTATCCACCATGGGTAAGCCATATGCCTTATGTGGAATTAGTTGACTAACACAGTATGATGCCTTTATATGATATTCGCCACAGCCCTTGTCTTGGATCTCAAGCTTAGGAGTGGTTGATGGTGGTTTGAATGAAATGGACTTAGTAAGATGTGATGGGTCAACGTATAGGGATAAATTGGGTGATGAATCTTCTTGGTTAACTGGTACTTGTCATTATGGAATTTCCCTTAGGCTTGTACAATACTGAAAAGGATCTAGATCACCATCAATCGTGATCTCTATGCCATTATACGGGAACTTAAGACATTGGTGCTATGTTGAAGGTATAGCTTTCATTACATGTATCCAAGGTCTACCTAACAAGTTGTATGGAAGGGTGAGATCCAAGACTTGGAAGCTGGTGTTCATGATTGTTGGGAGAATTCTGATAGGGAGTGTGACAACTCCTTTGGATGATCTTTCCTCATCATTGTAAGCCTTGATGACTATACTTTTAGAGGTGTCTATGTAGTCTTCCGAGAATCCTAATGCCTTAACCAATTTTAGGGTACATAGGTTCAAACCTGCTCCTCCATCTACCAAGACTTGTCAGACTTTGGTTTGGTGGACTAAGACTTAAAGATGTAAGGGGTCATTATGATCAGACTTTTCAGTTGAGTAATCTTGTTGGGAAAATGTGGGATGATGCGAGTTGGTCAAATATCCCACCATTTCTTTGAAATAATTGACATCTAAGTCTATAGGAATAGTTGTGTTCTATAGAGCTTTGTCAAGAATGGCTTGATTCTTAGGTGATAAAGTCAAAAATTCCAAGATAGATATTTGTGTGATGGTTTTACTCAATTGATCAAGAAGGTTGTACTTAAACTTGGAAGTTTGCGTAGATGGCTCGGAAGAAGGACCTTGAATAGTAATCTTAGTTTTGTGTGTGTTCACATTACATTCTGGATGCTTCTTAATGATGATAGTATTGACGTTCTCACTTGTGGCTCAGAGGTGATTTATGATCATTCCTTCACCATAGTCATACTTGGTATTGGTATAATTGGCTAATGGATTATTCTTGGGTCCTGAACTGGAGGCTTTTCCTTTTGTGTGGTCATGTAATGGGTCTGTGAAGACCTTATGATCACTGTTCTTGGTATTTTTCTTTCCACTGACCTCTATGGTTTCCTTTTCAAAAAAATTCTTGTATAATATTCTTGAGTTGGCGACATTGTTGTAGGTTGTGTCCTTTCATTCGATGATAGTCACAAAAAGAGTTATCATCCCACCATGAAGGTGTGAACTATCCAGGATCATACTCTCTTGGTTCCAAAGGTTTTATGAGATTATGTTTAATCAACTCTTTGAAAATTGTCTCGATTGGTTGTCCTAAAGGTGTAAATTCACATGTAGGAAATCTTCTTTGTGGTCTTTGTTGTTGTGAATTTTGGACATAGTTGGTTGTTTGATCTGGACTATTCATCATGTCTTGATTGGAATTGTAACCTCTAAGTGTAATAACTGGTCCCATATGTATGTTTTTAGCATCAACAATGTCATCATTTGTAACATTTTTGTTTCTAGACCAGAATTTGTTCCTATCGTTTGGTGCATTCTGATGTTGCACAACCGGATTTCGGCCTGGTACCTTAAATTCTCCTTTGTCTATAAGGCCTTTTTCAAGGATGATTCCCTTTTGTACCAAGTCTAGGAATGAAGTACAACAGTGTACGCTTAATTCACTTCGTAGTTTTGGATTGATGTTTTCTAGGAATATCGTGACCTTCTACTTTTTCGGTATTTCAACTGGACATCTGCTAGCTAGACTTCTCCATCTCTGGAAGAAGGTGGTAAAAGTTTCGTCATCTTCTTGTGTTGTGTGGCACAAGGTTGCTATTGTTACTTTATTGTCTATGTTAAAGGAAAAATGTTTGACAAACTTCTCAGCTAATTCACCCTAGGATCATATACCATATGGTAATTTAGAAAACCATTCTAGTCCTATCCCAATAAGGGTTTGTGGAAATAGTCTCATCAAGTATGTGGGGTCATATGATATGTCCATGCATGCTGTTGAGAATTCTCTAATGTGTTCCAAAGGATTATTTCTCCCATTATACTTAGGAAAAATCGGTATAATATATCCATGGGGGAAAGGTGTCATATAAAGTGCTTTGTCAAACAAACATGGACATAGGTTTTGCACTGAGATAGTTCATTTGCTTGACATAGACATGTTGTCCATCTATTGTTGAAGAATTTGTATTTGGTTTTGAAGGAAATCTACTTGTGTCAAAGACATGTTGTTTGTGTTGTTTGGATCAATGTAGGTGTTCTGATATGCCATGTTCTATGATGGGTTGTGATTTGGCGAGGGAATATATCTTGTTAGAATGTTTTGATTCGGTATAGGAATATTGCCTGTCTAAATGGTTTGATTTGGTATAGAAATGCTTCTTGTCTAAATGTTCTGATTTGGTATAGGAATATTGCATGTCTGAATGGTTTGATTTTGTATAGGAATGCTTCCTATCTGAATGGTCTGATTTGGTATAGGAATGCTTCCTATCTGAATGGTCTGATTATGTATAGGTATATTCCAACCAAATTTGGATCTCTTACGAGTCATGCTGGTGCCAAAGGGGTTGGAGGAAGTTTCTCCTGCAGTAAATTGTAAACCTTATGTTACGTTGAAAGGGATTGTGCTTACAATTGATGATGTCTGAGTAGATATGCTAGTTGGTATTGCTGCGGTAATTTTGGGAATAGAAACAATTGATGTGACAGTTTGCGTTGGTTGAATCAGCAGTGTTTGAAAAGTATGAATATCAAATCCTCGAGTATTTTGGAACCTTCTACTAGCAACTTTTCTAGATATCATTGGGGATCATTTTCCAAACACTCATCCCTAAAGGATGCAAATTCAGGATCTTGTATTGTTGCATCTTTTTCTTCAATGTAAATTTGTCCATGTGTGTCTCTAGTGACATGTTTTTCAAGCAAAGGTTTGTGTGGTCTTTTACTTCCTGATGGTTGATTTCCAAAGGGATTGATGAATTCGTTGGCATCTGTCATTGCTTTATGTTTCTTTTTGGACCTTGTTTCGACCATGAAATTTTTTTTCAAAAAGGAGTAATGTAGACTACATCTAAAAACTGATATGACCTATGTCTATGTTTTTGGATTTTTTTGACAATAAATGGCGTTGCTAAAATGGTTTCTAAAAAGATGTATACTAAAATGACATATGATAGGACAGACAATATGAAAAATTTCAAGTAGACTATGACAATAAATGAGTCTAAGATGGGTATAACCTACCACCTATGGAATAAATGCATGCAATGATTTGTTTTTGACCAAGGAACCTGATTGTATGACAAGGACAGTTGACAAGGTGAATTTTCTAAACTAGACCGTTGAGCTGAAAATATCCACTAAAATGGGACTAAAGTGACTAGGTTCACTGATTGTGACAAACCGAAACATGAACGTTTCCAATGACGAGGAAATTTATCTATTCTGTGATATGCAATTTCCTAGGAAGTAGCTATATGCATGCAACTTAGGATTACTATGGCTAGAACGTTTACTGTGACTAAGACATATATGACACCTAATGATGCAAGGTTTTTGAGCAAAATTTATCAATTTCTATCCAAGGTTGATCTTAAGAACCAGAAGCAAATAGTGACAATGATGTTTCAGACTCAGTTTGCAGTTTTGAAGTTTTATGTTGATATGCAAATGCGGTTCACCTAAAATTTGTGGTTCACACGTTGATAGATGCGGTTTTCTACTATGCATGCGGTGTTTCTGACAGTTGCGGTTTTTCCTATGACAAATGTGGTTTAGTAATACACATGAGGTTCTAATTCTGGACTCTGTAAACCTAAATTTTCTAACAAACACTTGTGGCTCAAAAATTGACAGATGAGCTTTTTATGCACACATGCAACTCAAAATTTGACAATTGCGGCTTGTAATATCTAGACTATGAATGATGACTTTTGTGACAGACACATGTGGCTTTTCCCCTAACAAATGCGACTCACTAGGACAGATGCAGCATTTAAGCTGACAATTGTGACTCAATTTATGACAGTTGAAAATTTTCCCGAAAGTTGTTTTGATGACTTAGTTTGTTGATCAAGATTTCGGCGAATACAATAGAAAAAAAACACAGCAATCTATGTATTTTCAGTTTGTGATGATAGACTTGTTAAGACTCGAAAAACATTTACAACCTAAGCTTTCTGGACAATACTTTTTGAGTTCTTACTTGGATTTCTCTAGCTATGCATATTTATGGTGAATGACTAGTAGCTTGACCCCACTGGCTCCCCTCCATGACACTCACTTATATAGGGTAGCCAAGCTACTATACCCATGAAACTCCCATGGCATACATTTCATTTCCACACATAAACCGTAAGAATGTAAGACGGCTTCACAGGGCTGACCCTGTTGTGCCAACAAGTAGGTAGGATTTTGGTAACTCTACAACAAGGTGTTTAATAAGGGCATTCCATTCATGGGGCACTATCCAATGTCGGCAAGAGTCCATTTCTGTCCATCTTGTCGGAATACTGAGCATGGTTTATGGGCTTTCTCCAGAAATCCATTTTTATATACCGAGTGGAAGTTGCTTGGCTTTAGCATGTTACCAGTCTGAGTCATCTTGGGGTGAGTACTTTTTCCCACCAAGATAGGCCCAAGTTCTAGAGTTAGTAACTGTTTCTCTTACACCCAGGATTACATGAATATGCAAGGGGAGAGGATACTTCGATATACTGAATCGTAAGGGTGACAAGTATGTGCTACGCACCAGAAAAAGTAGACAGTGATTCTTTTTATTCCAAATGATAGTTATCTATCTACCAATCAGAAAGTTCTTTTTAATCCACATGATAATTATCTATCTACCAAAAAAAAAAACCTTGCTAAATAAATGAACACAAAGGCATTAGGTCCTACATGAAAATTAATTAGTAGTTCATAGTTCTTGTCTTCGGCTTTCGTCCTGCAGAAAATATTGTCTTTGGTTTTGTTATTGTCTTCTATGCTTCATCCTACAAACACTACGTTATTCCACCTTAACAAAATTGTGAACAAACATTAGCAAAAATCAAAACAACCTAAAAAGCGAAAACAAAAATATGAATGTACGAAAATGACCAAAAACCAAAAAAAAAGATTACCAAGCAGATGTGGCATTTAGAGTCACAGATGCAACTTGATGTTGACAAGCGGATGCGGTTCGGGAATTTTTCGACAGGCAGATGTGGCTTGGAGTTTAACGAATGCGGTGTGGAATGATAGATGCATTTTTTTTTTAGCGGATGTGGCTTGCGGATAAAGATCCGTCATTTTTCTGAATAGATGAGGTGCATCATACGAAAACCTACAATAAAAAGAGAAAAATGGAAAAACGGAAACACGAAAAAGATGTGTCAATTTTGAAGCATGTTCACGTCGGGTTCACCAAATGTAACAATAGATTAAAAAATGATCTTTCGAATGATGAGATGGATAATCTACAACTAGAATAAACAATGTTAATCGTAATCTAAAATAATAATCTAAAATAAAACAACAAAGAACGAGGAAATAAACATAACAAACTAAACAAATTAATGGAAAGCTCTCACCGAATATGCGTTCACTCCTTCGAATTATCTTGATTGTTCTTATCCATTTTTCCTTTTCAGTATTCTTGCCCTCAGATTTTTGTGTTTGAATGCAAGCATAACTTCGTCGAGTGTCTAAGCAAAATATCAAATATAAGTTTCTTCTCAAAAGTGTATGATTTCGAGAGGAGGAATAATGATAATGACAAGCCATTTTATAGAATTTGGGTTTTCAAGCGATCGAATCAGATTGAAAGAGAGATCGATGGATGAGATTGATGAATGCCATGCGATGTGAGTTTTTTCTTAGATAGAACATGAGTTAGAACATGAGTTCAGAAAAGACTGCAGGATAGAGACTAATTGTCTCAGATAGAACGTGAGTTAGAACATGAGTTCAGGAAAGACTACAGGATAGAGACTAAGTTATAACGTGAGTTAGAACATGAGTTCAGGATCTTAATCTTCAAAAATAGAAGAAATAGACTTTGTATGTAAAAGACAATGTTAGAACTTGAAGAACAATGCATTCAAATGCAAACAGGAGTTAGAACTAGTTAATCGACTAGTTGTGACGGAGAGTCTTCTCGCAGAGATAAACAGGTGTTGAATTCAAAGATAACTGGAGAACTAAAAATAGATCTTGAGTCAGAAGGTGAGTGAATGATTAGTCAACTGATTGATAGAAGAATGTGACATAAATAATTAGTAAATGAATTAAATGTTAATTTAATTCAACATTCGAAAATAAGAGACTTTAATTAAATAAATAAAGATAATTTATTTAATTTGACTATTTGAAAAGGATAATATGAATAATTAAATAATAAATATTTAATTATAGATAAAGAGGGTTAAATGAATAATTAAATAATAAATATTTAATTATAGTTGGAAAAGTACGATAAAAGGAGAATTAAATAATAAATTATTTAATTGATAGATAAAGGGGGGAGAATTAATTAGTTCGCAACATAATTAAATAAATATGACTTATTTAATTAATCAAGTTGAATAAAGGTTATTTATGAATTAATGAATTAATTAAAAAGGGGTATTTAATTAATAGAGGAAATATGTGTTAGAAAGGATAATTAAATAATTAACATCATTTAATCAAGACCACGGACTATAGAAAATTATGTTGAATGTGTACTCGCAGGCCTAGACCAGTTTTCGGTATCTACAGTATGCATTGTGTAATGTATGATGGTGTGATTTGTATATGTTAATGCAAATGATGGTTTTATGATGTGAGATGGATGGATGTAAATGATAACATTATGCAATGTGAATTATGGTATTTGATTTATGTAGATGTGAAATGTGAATATGAAATGCTTGTATGATCATGTATGCAACTTTGTTTTTTGTATGTCACTGGATATCATTAGAGAATGAGAGAATAGAAGGCGAAGATGGATGTTAGTACGAAGAAAGATATGCATGTTAGTACGGAATCAAACAAAAAAAATCCTTTGAAACTTTGCTATAGTGCTATCCTAGTGGTTGCTCTTAATCATCATTGGGTGAAAATGTCATGATGGCCAAAAAACACTATGATATGACGTAGATCAATAGTGTGCAAGGTCGAACCACCATGTAGATCAACAGTCGTAGACAAGGATGATCATGACTCATATAAGGAACATAATTGCTCCTAGTCATTTTGTCATGACCAACCACCAGAAAAAACCAAATTGATCATGAGACGTCATTGCTTCTCTAAATCCTGATGTTTGGACATCCTTGAGAAACTAGCCACATGATAGTAAAAAAAAAAAGATAGGAATATCATCATACTAAGTCATTGCTTCTCTAAATCTTGAAGTCAGGACATTCTTGAGAAACTAGTAGCAGGGTGATCATAAAAAGACAAGTATGGTCATCATGATATGTCGTGGCTCTTATGACTTAAGGAACTAATATCATGATAACCATCAAAAAGAAAAATAAAGTTTCGTAAGTGTTTGCGAAATGTTTTAATGTCAAGTGTTTTAAAATTCCAAGGTTGATGGAGTCAAGGTTGATAAATGTCGAGTGATGTCAGATTCAAGAAGGACACATCCTAAATGATGTCAATATCTAGGAGATCAATTCTCAGAGTTAGGAGAATCCATCAAAATTCTAGATGATGATGACGATGCTTAGGAAGGACACATCCAAAAGAATAAAGAAATGACGAGAGTTGCTTTTCAGAAGGACACATCTAAAGAAGAACCCAAAAATATTCTAGGTTAATTTTTCTTGATAGAATTTGATTACATGTCATTGTTGACATGTTGGTTTGACCGAAAGTGTTGATCAAATAGATTTTTGATAGACTACCTGCTTGGGATTGATAGAATATTTGCTTGATTTGAAGATAATTGGATGTGTGTGAAAATGTGGTGCCATGAATCCTAATGGACTGACCTAGTGCAGCATCAGGGGCTCATCGATTGATGGCCTTGCCTATGTCGTGCACTCAGAGACCTCGTAGTTCGACATGACCAATGACCTTGTCCAAAGGACAAAAGTTTGAATCATGATTTTATTTTAACAAACCTAGAAAGACTGACCTAATGTCTTGGGGATTCAAAGATGAATCTTGCCTACGTAGCAAATGCACAGAGACAACATAGTTCGGACGTGGACAAAACATTGATTGACGTGACCGATTAGATTGATAAGACAAACATTGAATTTGACTCTTTTTTGGGATTTTAACATTGATTTGGATGTTTTTGTATTTTCTTAGGACATTTTTCAATTTTTTAGGCCTTTTTTTAGGACTTTTAGATTTTTATGACTTTTCTCAAGACTTTTTCAGATTTTTATGACTTTTTTCAAGACTTTTTATGAATGCAGGATCATGTGCGACACCCACTATAGTTACATGATAAAGTTCTTGCCCCTAGACAGATCGGGGATTACTTGGGTCAAATGATATGGAAATAAATAGACATAGGGCAAAAGGAAAGTATATGTAAGGGGTGATGTCAACCACATGCTAACCATGGTCGGAATCGATAAGACTTAGGATGAATGTCGTGAATGTGTTAGGCCGTTGTGATTATGGAAAGTGGATAAGGGTCGATTAGAGTAACAGTAGATGGTGAAGCAACGATCGACTACACATGGCTCCTGTTTGCTAGCTTTTCACCATGGTACTTATCCAAAGTGCCTGTTTGCTAGGTTTTCACTATTGGACGAATTTATTTGTTTTTACTTTTTTTGTCATTTTTTGATTTTTTTGGTGTCACCAAAATGCCTGTTTGCTAGGTTTTCATCAAGGGACAATTTTTTCTTTATTTTTCAATTTTTAGGTTTTTATCCAAGCTCTCTGATTCTATGTGTATAAATTTCGTAGATGTAGGTTGTTGATGGGTTATGTCAACTGTTCTCTATTAGGTGTAGCCAACTGATAAGCTCCAAAATTGAAAGTTGTAGTAATAATATAAGGACTGAGCTAATTAGGCTCAAACTTTCCAGGCTTTTCATGGTCGGCCTGATTTCTTGGATTTTGCATGAGGACTAAGTCACTGATTTCAAATTTTCTCACCATCACTCTTTTGTTATAGCTCCAACAGAGACAATTTTGATATTCCTGTAAGTGATTCAAGGCATTTTTTCGTCTTTCTTGTAACATTTCTAGCTCATGTAGGTGAGACTGTCTGTACTCTTCATCATCAATCATTCATTTTAAGGAGACTCGCAGAGAAGGAATTTCGACCTTGATGGGCAATATGGCCTCAAATCCATAGACAAGGGAAAATGGAGTGGCTCTACTGGGTGTACTAATGCTGGTATGGTAGGCCCACAAGGCAGGATATAGTTGTAAGTGCCAATCTCAGCCAGCGTCATTGATGGTCTTCTTAAGAATGAAAAGAATTGTTTTATTTGATGCCTTAGCTTGGTCGTTACCTTTTGGATAATATGGGGTGGAGAAATGATGTTGGATATGGAATCGCTCACAGAGTTCACGAACGTCCTGATTTTTGAAAGGACTCCCATTATCTGTGGGACACCATACTAGTAGATGATGTAATTAAGGATAAACTTTTATATTTTCTTACCGGTGATGTAAGTGAGAGGGATGGCTTCAATCCACCTAGTAAAGTACTGAGTGGCGTTGATTATAAATTTATGGCCATTAGAGGTGGATGGATGGATCTTGCCCACAAGGTCAAGTCCCCATTATACAAAAGGCCACAAATAATTGATCGGTCTCAGCTCCTATGCAAGTGCATGAATTAGGTCACTATGCACTTGGCATTTTTGACATGTTCTGACAAACTGAAGAGCATAGTTTTCTAATGTCAGCCAATAGTATCCTAGTCTGGTGACTTTCCTAGCTAACGTTGGACCACTCGAATGAGATCTGCATGTACCCTCATGTACTTCTCATAAAGTTGTTTGGGCTTCATCAGTGTTGAGACAGCGAAGAAGGGTGTTATCAAAGCCACGGCAGTATAGGGTGTCACTGACGATGGTGTGCCGGGAAGCTTTTTGTATAAAGGAATTTCTCTGGTTATTGGAAAGGTTGGGTGGTAGGTTTTGGGACTTAAGATAGTCATAAATGTCTTGGTACCAAAGTGAACTAGGACCAACAATCTCACAAACCATTTTTGAGTCTGGGATTTCATATGCTGGCATCAAGAGTTGTTCAATTAAGAACTCAAATTGTTACACATTTTTGGGGATGTCTAAGAGATCCAATTATGGCCATTCCATTGGCTGCTTTATTCTGTGTCCTTGGGATTTGTTCAAAGGAAATCAATTTGAAATATGTCAGGAATCTATCCACCATTCACTTGTAGGGGAGAAAATTTTCATCTTTTGTTTCATAATCATCATTCACTTGGTTGATAACTAACTGATAATCCCTGAATACGAGCAATGTCTGAATTTTACATTTAATTGTGATCTTGAGTCCTGTGACCAATGCTTCATATTCTGCAATGTTGTTAGTACAAGGGAAGGCGATCTGGAATGCCTTAGGAATGGAATCCCCTTGTGGTGTGATGAACAAGATACCAATCCCTGAGTTGTGACTAGTATGAGACCCATCAAAATATAGTTTCCATGGTGACGTAGGCTCTGCATGAAAGATAGACTCATCGGGAAAATCAATTACCAATGGATGAGTGCCTTGGAGGGGTGCATATGCAAGCTGATCTTCTATTACCTGCCCTTTTATTTCCTTGTGCTTGACATACTATATGTCATATTCACTTAAAATCATGACCCACTTTGCTAAACGGCATGTCAATGTTGCCCGACTTAGGAGATACTTTAGTGGATCAATCTTGGCTACCAAGTGTGTTTGGTGACTCAGCATGTAATGTCTTAGTTTCTGTGTTGCAAAGACAACTATAAGGCATGCACATTCAATGGTTGTATAGTTCAACTCATATCCTATTAGTGTGTGACTGATATAGTATATATCTCTTTCTTTCTCCTCATGGTCATTTTGTGCCAATAATGCCCCCAGTGCATTTATAATTTCTGACAAATACAGGATCAATGGCTTGCCTTCAATGGGCGGCATTAGGACAGGTGGTATCAATAGATATTCTTTGATTTGTTCGAAGGTTGTGTGGAATTTGTCTATCCATACAAAGGGGATAATTTTTCGTAATAGGTACTGAAATGGTTAGCACTTGTCTGCCAACTGTGAGATGAAGCATTAGATGGACTGTAGTCTGTCCTGAAGTGTTCTCAACTTGTTGATTCCTTTCGGTGGAGGCATGTCTAGAATTGCTTTCACTTTAGCAAGATCAACTTCTATGCCTCGTTGTGAAAAAATCTAGCCCAATAGTTTGCTTGAAGTTGCAATTCGGATTTGGTTATAGCCCAAGAGACCATCCATGAGAGACAGCATCTCGTACCCTGTTGTGAGATCATCGTGTTTATATTTGGCAATGAGAAATCATCTTTTGGACAAGCCTTATTTAAATCTTTGAAATCTGTATAGATGTGGATTTGTCCATTTGGCTTTGTGATAGGCACAATGTTGGATATCCAGTCAACATCTAGTAACTTTTTTAGTTCAACCTTTACAAGTAGTGCAATCTGTGGATGCATTTTACATATTTTTTATTTGACTAGTTTTATATATGGGATTAACGGAAGATGATACAATACCAATTATAGAAATAGGCCTGGCATGTCAACATATGACCATGCAAAGTTAACTTTCCTCTTTGTGAAGAATTTTTGAAATTCAGGTTTTTCTTCTTCTGATAACGATGCAGCTAAGAGAACCATTTTGGGATTCTTTGATGTAGCTATGTTAACTTCGATGGTGTCTTCGATGAGCATTGCCAATTTTTCCTATGTTACAGGAAGAAAGTGAAATCCTCCATCCTTAGGCACCTCAAAGAGGTTTTCACCTTTAGATACGTCCTTTATTTTTACTATTTTATTGTCAGAAGGTGCCTTGCGGTTTTCACCTAAAGACATTTCTTTTTTTGTCTTATTCTTTGCATTTTTGCGACTGGAGGATTGCACAGTAAGTAACATGCACAATCTAGGTCAATGGAAAATTGTGTTTTGTGATCACCCCATGGTATGCCTTCTCAGAGCCCCATGAATTCTGCTATTTCCTAATCATTCTAAAAGATATCCATCACTAGTGGTTCTTGTTGGTCCCAGTCAATCAGTTCTGGGTAAACAAGGGAAATCTCATCGTCGTTGCTAGTAAAAGATGAGGAAGATGTGGAAAATGTGCAAATTGAAGCCTCGAGTGTGAAGGAAAAGTTGTTAATTTCAACTTTTGTGTCAGATGCAATGGATGGACCATATTCAGATTCAGATGAGTTGAAATCACAGTCATAATAGGGCACAAAAGTGTCAACATCATGAATACTGGATTGCCTTTTAGAGGTATGGATTGTAGGTTCAAATAGGTCAGGCTCATGGGTGGGTTTGGGAATGGGGTGGGTCATTTCAGATGTTGCCGAGGAAAATTTATGTTCTTCTAGATCCCAAGGAATGCTTACCCATTCCTCACTTTTAGAATGTCGGTCAATAGGGTCGATGTTGTACTCTTGTCAGAATTTTTCTTCAAAGGGAAGCTGACCAGGGTCCAGGAATAGTTCATCAATATCATAGTTGCTCAGGGTTTTCTCAGATCCCCATTCCCATTCATTAGAGTCAGTTTTGGTAAGGGATTCTTTGCTTGTCTCGACACTTTTTGGAGTCATTACATCCTCACTTGCTAGTTCATAGGTACACTAATCATTAGTTCGGAGTTGGTCAAACCCTAGCCCAATGTACCTTGGTCTTGTAGAGATAAAGACAGGTTCTCTTCTTCCATTGTTGGCCTTTCAAAGACCACTTGTGTCATCAAAACCTAATGCCTTACATATATCATAGCCTTTTCCATAGAGATGCACTAGTAGTGGAGGTAACTCTTTTGGGTCTTTGTAGATCCAGTTAGCTATGTCGATGATGACTTCATTACTCATATCCCCCCATAGTGTGAAAAAAAAACTGGTGGCACCTTGAAAGTTGTTTTGGGATTGACTATGAAACACGGTCTACCATAAACTTTAGGCGGCTTAGGTATTGTGGTGATACAGTAAGCCATATTCAATTTGAATTCTCAACAGCCAAGGTCCTAGATCTAAAGGTCTTTACTTGGTATGGAGGCCGAGGAAGATGGTGTGGTAGAATTTGATGGAATGGTTGATTTGGTGAGTGCAAATGGATCAATATATTTGGAAGAGGTGGAAGTTGAGGCTTCTCGATTGATGGGTACCTAGTGCTTAGCAATGGCTCACAGATTGGTACAGTATTGAAATGGATTAGGATCTCTTAGGATATTAATTTTAGTGCCATCACAAGGGAACTTCAGGAATTGGTGGTATGTGGAAGGAATGGCCTTTAGGGCATGAATCCAAGGGTGACCAAGTAAGATATTGTAATGTATGTCATGATCCAGGACTTGGCATGTTGTATCTATAATAACCGGTCCCACACAAATTGTAATTGTGATGATGCCTTTAGAAGCACATTCTTTATCATCATATGCCTTTATGACAATGCTCTTGGTAGCATCCACACATGCATCAAAGAAGCCAAGAGATTTAACCAATTTTAAAGAGTAGATGTTCAATCCTACTCTGCCATCTACTAAGACTCGTCTAACCATATGTTTGTGGAAAAATTCCTCGATGTGAAGGTCATCATTATGAGTTGGTTTGGGTGAGGAATAGTCACTGTCTGAAAAGGTAATGTGGTGAGGTGAATTCAGATATCTGACCATAGTTTCAAAATGGTTGACATCAATGTTGGTTGGGATGGAAGACTCTTGCGGGAATTTATCCAAGATGGCCTTATGTGTGGGTGAGATGTGGAGAAATTCAAGAATGGATATTTGAGTGGGAGTTTTATTCAATTTCTTAATAAGGTTGAACTCTGGTTTAGGGTTTAGTTGTTTGGAAAATAGACTAGGTATGGTAATTTTAGGCTGACGTGCCAAGGGACCTAGCATGGTGACCTTGCCTTTACGTATTGTGGTGTTGCATTTCGGGTCTTTTTTAATGGTAATAGTATTGACACATTTATCTTCATCAGCACCTTGCAAGTTGTTGATGATTGTACCACTGGAATCATTGAAGGTAGGACAAACGTAATTGGCTTGATTATTGGTATTCTTCATGCCAAATGAGGAGGGTTTACTAGAACCATGATCCTGTAGTGGGTTCTTTTGGATTGTATGATCCGCATTAGATGCAAATGGTTGACCTCCTAACTCAATGGTATGGTTTTCAATAAAGTCTTGCACCAGATTTTGCAACTGGCGGCAAGAGGAAGTTTGTGCCCTTTGACTTGGTGGTAATCACAAAATGCATTATCATCCCACCATGATGGCTTGAACTGACTAGGGTCATATGGTTTAGGTTATTCCAACACTATGACACCATTCTGGATAACTTTCTTCAAGACAATTTCGATAGGTTCACCCAAAGGGGTATATGTGCTTTTTTGAAATTGTCGTGGTTGATGCAACTTCCTTTGATTAGATTGAGCAGAATTATTTGAATAGCATTGGAAGTTGGTGTCGGTGTAGTCATAGGTGCATTTTTATTTTGAACTCCTTTGATGGTGAGCACATGACTTATTGCATTAATGGTTTTTGCATCGACCACACCGTCATTTGTGATGTGTTTATTCTTAACCCAGTATCTGGTTTTGTCATTGGATCTACTTGGGTTATTGTTTTTGGTGGTGTTGATGGTTTTTCCACCATACTTTAATTCACCTTTGGTGATCAAGGATTTATCAAGTTGAACCCCATTTTCAATAGGATCAACAAAGGTGGTGCAACAATGGACTTGTAAGCCATACCTTAGTCGTCCTAGGAGATTTTGTACAAACATGGTGACTTTCTCCTTTTCAATTATTTCTACCGAACATCTTCTTGCTAAGGTTCTCCATCTTTGAAAGAATGGGATAAAAGTCTCTCCTTCCTCCTCTTGGGTAAGTCAGAGTAAGGAGGCAATGTCAATATCCGTGTCAATGTTGTAGGAATAGTTTTCAAAAAAATTGTTTGCCAATTCATCCCAAGTTTTGATTCCTTTAGGCAATAACGAGAACCACTCCAGTGCATGGCCTACAAGACTTCTAGAGAAGAGTCTCATGAGATTGGTTTGTTCATACGCAATGTCCATGCAACTGGTGGTGAATTCTCTTATGTGTTCAATGGGGTTTGTTTTTCCTTTGTATTTAGGAAAATGTGGTACCACATATCCATGAGGAAAGGGTGGCATATACAAGGATGTGTCAAATGGATATGGACATAAGTCATGTGCCATGTAAGACTTTTTGTTTCACTGTTGCAAGGTCTCCACTTGCATTTGAAGAGAATAAAGTTTGAGTGTGAGTGCCTCCACAATTGGGTTGTTGGTAGCATCACACATGTTGGTGATAGGCATGGATTGTTTTCCCACCTGTCGTGATGAGATGTGTTGGTTTGGGATTGGTTGTTGGTGAGAAAAATAAGTGTTTTGATTTCATGGTTATTAGAAATGAGTGTGTTGATGCGGGATGTGCTACTGTGTATGGACTTGAGACACATAAGTTGGGATGTGGGATCTCGCCATGTTGGTTTTCAGCATGTTGATGCCAAATTGAGTGGAAAATTGGGTGCCTTGATTACCTTTCCCAAATAGGTAATTATGGCCTTGAGGAATGTGGGTGTTTTTCCTCAAAGGAATGTTGGTATTAACCTATGAAGAATTTGGGACATTATATGGGGTTCCTTGAATGACAACTCTTCATTTATTCCTCCCAAAAGGGTTTGATGAGTTGGTTTCCATAGCATTTGAGGAACCTAATAACAGGTTTGTTGATGTACCCATTGAACTAGATGAAGTTCCAAAGAGGTTTGAGCTGGTTGCACCCATTATTGATGCAAACATTTGTGAAGGAATAGTGGATGTTTGTTTGGGTAGATGATCCCCCAATAGATGTTGTGTTGATTGTGGTGGATGCATTGGTTCTGGTGGTAGCATGACCAAGGGAGGTAGCATTAATGGTGTTAATGATGTTTTGTGATGTGGCTCCCATGGGAGTATTGTGTGATTGGGGATCAGGAGATGTTGCTCTAATAGTGTTGAGGTCAAATCCTTTTGGTAACCTATCCCCTTGTTCAAGGAGTATGGCTAAATATTTGGCTGAATCATTTAGAACAAGTTCTTCCACAAAAGAGGCCACTTCTGGGTTTTGGGCAGCAGCTTGTATGTCTTCTTCAATGACTTCCCCATTGTGGTCTCTGCGGACAAATTTTTCATAAAGATTGTGTGGAATGGACATCTCACTGAAAGGATTGATAATAGAATTTCCCATGTCATTAGAAAGAGTGTTCATGTCACTAGGGAATGAATTCATGTCATTGGTGAAACTGAGAAAGTTGGTGTCTTGACCAAAATAATACATGAGTCTTTTCTTTCTTTGTAATCTAGTTTCAACCATAAAAAAATTTTCTCAACTTTGGGATGATGAGGGAGAATGACCTAAATATGAAACTATGTTTTTGGGATTTTTGGAATTCAGGAATGCTATGAAATGCAAATGAGACCAAAAGGAGATTAAAGGTTTGTGAATGCAAATGATATGACACTAAAGTGAGGAGACTAATGGTATGCAAACTAAAAGGAGCCTAAGATGCACTCACTATTGGTAAATCTAAGGAGATGAATACTTGACCATACAAAGTGTTGGCAATGCTTCAAGTTTGGAATATCAATGGACTGTAAAAGGACTTAAAGGAGGACAAAGTGAAATTTCCACACTAGACTATTGAGTGGGAAATAGTTCACCAAAGATATTGACTAAAAGACAAAGGGTAATTGAGTCCAATGATAACCTACTTTTGAATGCAAAGGTTTGACAATGGATGGTAAGGAATCTACTCCTAAAATATGCAAAATGAGTGTCTAAGGAGATGGTAGAGTTTAACAATGCAACTAATGAAATGCAAATGGAAACCTATGGTGAGTTTAAGAATGCTATCTATAATGCCATGATGAGAGAAGTTGAGCAATTCAATGTTTGGTTTGACAGAAATAGTAGAGAAAGACATGATGGAAGACAAGTTTGGACCTCAATTTTGATAGTGAAAAGATATTTATGAAGCCTAGAAAATGCGTTGTAGCCAATGCATTACAAAAGGGAAGATACATCATAGTTAGGAAATGGCGGTGTTTTAACTAGAAAATACAACTCGAAATGGTGAATGCGGCTCAGTATCAATCAAATGCAGTTCGGAAAGGCGATTGCAATGTAGTAGCAGGAAAATGCGGTGTGATAAGGTGATTACGGTGTTATCAGTTTTGAATGCGGCTCAACAGAGCGATTGTGGCTCACAAATAAGCAAGTGCGGTTTGACAGTGCAATGATGTCACATGAAGCAAATTTGGAAGAGAATTCGAGCAGTTTAACTTGTTTGTTTTATATTTTGGCAAGTTTGATGTTTATGTGTTGAAGTTTTCTGAAAACAGTTGGCAAACACATGGTGTTGTAAACATGAAAAACAACCACAAAGAAGAGATTTACAAAAAAAAAAATCCTTTGGCTATAAGGATAGTATTCTTATGGATCCCACATGGATTTTGATCCAACCACATATCCTTAGCAGATAAATTTAGAAGCTTGGCCCCATGGGCTCCCCCTTACAGTGCACTCACTTCTCAGGGCAACCAAGCTTCCAACCTCAATGAAACTCCCATGGAAAATTGATCATCTCTACTAAGAACTATGCAGGTGTGGGTGCATTGGCAATGACCATTGTTGCACCAAAGAATAGAAGGTTTTTGGTTTACTAAAACAAATTTTTTATTATGAGCACCTGTTCAGAAGGCCACACGAGAGGCATTATCATCCCAGTCTACAAAGGTTACACTCTATAGGTTTCGACACACCACAAGGGTACTGGGGAGTCAATTGCTGGTCCATAGGAAGTTTTGTAATGCTAAGCTTTCCTTAACATTAAAATTTATATACTGGTTGGGCGTCGATTGGATTTAGTGTGTTCTCGGTTTGGGTCACTCTGGGGTGAGTACTTTTTCCCACCAAAATAGGCCCAATTTCTAAGGCTAACAAAATCAAACCAAAATATTCATAGTTCAATCAATCTTTGTTTAAAAACAAAGAGAGAGCACATGAATATCTTAACTCACACTCGCATGATTTTCTTTTTAAGCCCAAATCGAAATGTTTGTTGTGATGACTAAGTAAATCACAAAACAAAAAATATGATGGTTCATTTTAAATATTTGTAGTGTTTGTCAAGCATGGGATTCATTTTAACCATTTGTAGTGTGAACTAACTAAAAGTTAATTTTAAACTCATGAAAAAAAATAAAAAATGATTGTTCTTTTCAATCTCATGCACTTGCGTGATTGTTCATTTTATTTATGAGTGAAATGAAAATTATGAAATTAAAGTAAATGAACAATCAACAAGATTTGGTTAGCCTCCAGCTTGACACATGCTATCATAGAAAGATTAGTATCTTGAAAAAAAATCTCTAATCTAGAAGCAAAAAACAGGAGGAAACTAAAAAAAACAAAGCAGAAAAAAATTAGTTACCAATCATTTGCATCGCAATAGAGAAAATGTGGCTCAATGATACAGATGCATTGTTGTAGCTGGCAGATGCGGATTGATATGGCATTTTCAGTTTGGTTTCTGGAAAATGTGTCTCAATAGGTCAATTGCGTCGCTTAGGAGGTCAAATGCGTCATGACAGTGCGATTGCATCGTTCGTGCAAGCAGATGCAGAACAACAGAGCATTTTTGTCGCCCAGTCGGTCAATTGTGTCATTTTGTACACCTGTACCTACAAAAAATGTGTTTTAAAAAGAGAATGTCGGGTTCACGAATGTGACTAAGGATTTTCTACAAAGGATCAAGATTAGATTAGCATATTCAAAACCCACAAAGACAATAGAATGCATAGAAAAATAAAGTAAAACATGAACTAAAATGAAACGAGCTCACCAAACCCTTCTTCTTCAATGGCTGACTTCCATTGCACCTTCTAGCTTGTTGTGATGATGAGTGTGCCCTCAAATTGTGATGAGAAAACTTTACTATGCTAGCCCTAAGCAAACTTTTGAAGGATTTCCTAAGTATTATTGCAAAAGAAATTTAATTCTAAATGCAAGTAAGTAATTGAAAATTCTAGAATGCAAGAGAGATTAAGATTGAACAAATTCCAACATTCAAGATTTCAAAATATTAAGAGATGTCGAAATGAGAACAAAATTGACATTTTATAGAAAATGTAATTTTGGATGGATGGATGAGATGAGAGATTGAAAAATGCCCTAGAATCAATGGTCAAGATTCAAAATGGCAACTCTCAATTAGGGTTAGGGTAAAATTCTCAATTGAGTGCACAAGATTTAATTTAGGAAATTAAATCAAGGATGAAGAATAAATGTGATAGTGAGAATGAAAATTAGTAAAAATCAAAAGATAAGAAGATGAGATTTAGAAAATTGGTAATTTTAGCAATTACTTGATTTGTAGAAGAATATTTCCATTTTGAATTAAAATTAATTCAAAATATGGATTTAGTGAGATAGTAAATAATTGATTTAAGATTATTTACTAAAAGAAGAAGCAGTTAACCATTTGAAGCCATTTTTAAATAAATTGTTCTATTTAAAATGAGGGAAATGTCACATAAGGCAATTAAATAATTAGAAATAATTATTTAATTTAGAAGAGGTGATTTAAATCTATTTAATTAAAAGAGGATTTGGGCATTAGTGACATATTAAATAAATATATTTAAATATATTTATTTAATAATCAAGAGGACATTAATGATAAAGATTAATTAAATAAATTGAGAACTTTATTTAATTATGAGAAGACTTTAGATAATTAGTGATGCATTAAATAAATACATAAGATCTATTTATTTAATAATCATGGAGAATAAAAAGGTATGAATTAATTAAATAATTATGAATTGTTTAATTAATAGTAGAAGGTGAGTTAGAGACATAATTAAAATGTCATAATTATGCTAGGATGAAAAGTGGTAAAATAGTATTTGTAGGCCTAGGTCATTTTTATGTGTCTATAGCTACAAATAGAGGAATGCACAAAGAGAGATACATCAAACCGAACGTCGCAGGGATCACAATACACACATGAAATCAATCAAAAGGAAAAGTAAATAATGCAAAACACTAGTAAGGCACAGGCAATTCAACCTAAAGTAGGTCATCCACCTCCCAATCTCAGTCTGTATAAGAAAAAGGTAGACAACGAACCTAAGGGACAATGAAAAATGTATTACTAGGACAAGCTATCTACTTATTGTCCCCACTGATTGTAAGACAAGAATGAGTCGAGGTAGGTGATGGGAAAGATCATGTAATAGTGAGAATAGAATGTTCTACAACTATTACATTACCAAGGGTGGAAAAGGATATTCTATGCAATCACTTGATGGTAATCATTTCCATAAAAGTGAAAGTTTTTCAATACAAATTAGAATGTACAACACTCATCAGTACTGTGTCCAAGAGTTCTGTGGTATCGACAACGTGGAAATTTTGCATCTTTAGGATATAGTATGAGCCTATCTTTCATTGGTGGTAATATTATTAGTTCTTTGTGCAAAATAAATTGTAGTTTCCTTTCACTTTCAAGTGGTGGACAAGGGAACTTTAGATTTTGTAGCTTGTAGTGCCTCTTGCACTTGTCAGATTCACCAATTTCTTGAGTTAAAGGTTGAAGAGGAGGACCTAAGGTGATCCTATCATCCTTGTCATTGTTGTGAATCATTGGTTGTTCTTTAGGAAGAAGGACATTCATATTGGGAGGAGACTCTAAGATCATTGTGCCATCACTATGAAGCCTTAGGTATTCTTTAGGAGCACTTATATGGAGAGGGGGATCTGGATATCCTAACCCCTTTGTGTTTTCATTAGTTAGTATTTTCTCTAGGATTTGTTGAATTTAATGTTTACTTGTTGTATTACATCCTTGTTTACTCAAGATTGTCAATCGTTTTCCATATGTTTCTTCTAGATTGATTGGAGTGATTGTTATTTTGTTATCATAAAATAGTTGAGTATTTGTTTGTTTAGAGGAACTAGGTTCACCTATTGTAGGGAACTTAGGCTCAAATTTTTTTTGGTTTTGGGATGTAAGTAACCAAACATCTCAAGAGGTGGTATTGTATGGTGTGTTGGTTATTTCATTGATGGATAAAAGGATGCATTAGCTTCAAGTTTGTTAAGACAACTATTTAGGAGCATATTCGTGTTGTCATCATCTTCTCCAATGATTTCAAAATCACGAGGAGGACATGCATTAGGATGTGATTGAGCATGAGTGGGTTCAATGTCATTATGACCATTACCAAAGGCACAACTTGTCACATCTACCAAAGATTTCAAGGACATTCAAATCCTTCCAAAGCACATATCCATGATGCAATATTGAACAAATACACTTGAAATGAAAGAAATTGGAATAACAAAAATTCTGCAAACTATAACAGAAAACTAAAAGAATCCAATAGAAGCACCAAAAAGCCAGTTCAAACCCTGAAAATTGCAACTTCAAAATAAACAGGGACTAAGACGCCAGCAAGGGCATCTTGGTCCTAGTGATGAAATTTTGAGGTTCCATAAAGTGGAAAAGAATGCAAACAACCTAGATAGGATTCTGAGCCAAAAACCCATAAAAGGACTAAGATTCCAGTAAGGGTGTTTTAGTCCTAATAGAGGTTTTTCTAGAAAAAAAATAGAAAAATCTACATTGTTTACAATGTTTCTACGTTGCCTACCCTAGGGCTTGATATTTAGAAACAAAACAGTGTGCAAAGGAATTTAATAAAAAGTGACTAATGCCAAGCAATTTGAATGCAATTTTTTTAATTTTTGAATGCAATAACAATGTTCCTAAATGCAATTAGAATAATTGACAATGCACTTTTCAGTTTTTCAATGAGATAAGATGGTGCAAGAAAGAAAAAATGCAACTTATATGCACTTTCACTAATGCAAATGTGAGAAACCCTAGATGTACTTTCACTAATGCAAGATGCAATGCAAGAATGAATGCAACCTAGATCTATGACATTAGTGAACTCCAAATTAAAAAATCAATGCCTAAAATGTTGGTTTCACCAAAATGAACTATTAAGAAAATAATGATGGGGAAAGGGACTCACAATGCAAGAAAGGAATCCCTAATCCTTGATTTTCCCTTTTATTGTTGGAGGATGGTTCATTCAAGGAAATCTAGGATTCCAAATTGGATTAACTATCAACACAAAGGTGAGTCAATTCTCAACAAGGAAGAGCTAAGAAGGTTCCTTATGCTTCAAAGGGTTCACCACCAAGAAAAATCTTGGAAAAGACAACTTGATATTCAACTCACAAAACCTAGTAACGCAAGCCAAATAATGAATGCAAATGACAAAATTAAGTAATATAAAATGGACTAAGACACCCTTACTGTCTTCTTAATCCTGATCTAAATTTTTGTAATTTCATAATGTGATTTTGAGGTCCAAGTTTTGTACTTCCTTCTCAGATCTCTAGTTCTAAAACCTCCAGATCTGGCCTATAGGTGACTTTTTGTGAAGATGACAACTTTGGAATGCAACATTGCAACTTTAAAATTTTGAACTTCAAATGATCAAGTCTTCAACCTAAATCTACAAACACAAACATACAAGAGAGGAAAAACTTGTTGATTTGTTTGTGAATGGGGGTTTTCCTTAATCAAACCCCTTTTTGGTAATTAAACCTTGGAATGAAATGGAATAATGAAGGGGAATGATGAATGAAAAAGGTTCTATGTTGCAACTCACCAAACCCTTGTTATGAAATCTGCAAACTTCTGTGAAGTGGCTAGCTTCAATGTAGATCTTGAATTGAATGAATGCTTGATAGATCTTGACTTGAATTTATTCCTTGAATCAAAACCATACATCACAAATGTTAGCTCAAAAAAGCACATGATGCTTCAATCTTGATGATGGCTCTAAATTCTTGATGAATTGCTCTTGAGTGCTCTTCTAAACTCTAATTTTCTATTATGAATTCCTTCACAAAAGTATTAGGTGAAAATGAGTGAAAGAACCTTGTATTTATACTTATTCATGCTTAATATCCTAAAATTACGGCACAACAAGCTGACATATGAAATCATTAATTAGAGGCTAAATCCTGCCAAGATTTGAAATTAAATCCCAAAAATAACTTAAGGGGGACTAAGATGCCCTAGGTAGCATCTTAGTCCCAAGGCTTGAAACTCAGTGCATTGACTCCAAAAAGGGTACGTTTTAAGATGATTTTGAAAAGAGGGTTGCAAGACCTTTGGAGGACCAAGACACCCTAGGTGGTGTTTTAGTCCCAGTCCAAAAATCAAGGACACACAACCCAAATGATTAAATTATCATTTGCCCTTTGATGTTTGTTAGGATTAGCCATAAAAAGATATAATTTATTAGGCTTGTGGATGCAAAATAGAACCAATTAGGGCATAAATGAGGATAAACAAAGCAAGGTGGACCCAAAAAAGTGTGAAAATGCAAGGGTGTGCATTTTCCTACACTACACCCATTTGTCAAGATAAAATGAAGTGGATAAGTTTTCCCAATGCCATCTCAATCTTTGCCACAAATATAACTATACAAATGCAATTGAAAAGATAATTGAACCCAATATAAATCAAAATATCAAATATGCAGATTAATTTTTTAAATATGTTCATAGTTTACTCAAATTGTGTCTATCCATACAATATATGTAAAATCTATGCAGCTGATTTATTGGAGCGATATTTATTGGAGTGAGAGTCTCACATGATTAAATTGGCTTTAATTTATCACTTGTATTAGAGAGATGCAAAATACAGTAAGGAAAATTCATATGAAGACTAGAATAATGATGACACATCACAAAGAAGTTCAAATTATTAGATTTAATATTTTCTTAATACATCCTTCTTGAAAATATTTTACATGGGCAATGATAAGGCATGATATCATACATTTTGTTACTACTATCAATTATGATTATATCGCTACACCACAATTAAATAGTGATAAGAAACTTATTATATTTCAACTCATCCATGTCTAATATTTAAAGAATCATATTCTCAATTTCCTACAACAAAATATTAGGTTCCTTGTGATATTATTATGGCTCTAATTGGATGCATGAACATACCTATATAGAGTATTATTCTCCCCCTTTAAATTTTTATGCTCCTATATCTAATATCTTCATTTCCACCATAGTCCTTGCTCGAAGGAAAACTATAAATGAGCTTGAAAGTCTCACATATGAAAGGTTAATGCTTCCATAGGGGTGATCCCACAAAGCTGGATTACAATTTCTGAGAGGAACTGATTTTTGCTGAAATCACATATTTTTAGAAAATATAATGATTTAAACCTTAAAAATTTCCATTTTAAGGATTCCAATTGAAGAGGGTTTGATGAAACCACCTTAGATAAAACCTCCTTCGATATAACCTCGTTATTTTTAAACCATACCTATAAATGAGTCTCCTTTACACCTATCAAAATGTTGATAAAAAATCAATTTTGATTTACCTTTTGGGGGATCAAATGAATTCATTTAAAATTTATTTCAAATGATTATGGTATTCCTCAGAATGAGCTATCCAACAAATATAATTTTAATATGTTTTGGTTTTATTATGTATTTGTTTTTTAGTTTTATTATACATAGGTTTTTCATCAAAAATGAAGGTCTTTGTTCTACACATGTGGAGAAATAGTAGATTATCAAAAAAAAAAATTGAAAACTATGAGTGCACCAGATATTGAAGTCCTTGATCTAACAAAAAAAATAAAATTGAATTTTGATATATACAAAAAAAATTGCGCATTATATGGTCGCGCTATGTTTGAATTGTAATTGGTTTGACTTTGAAACTTGATTAAACAAAAATGGTTCAATAAAAAACTATCTAACCAAGTGGAAACACTAGATATCGGAGTTAAAAATCTAAATTCAAAAGAATTAGAATTTTATCCGTCATGGAAAAAATTTATTCGTTATATGGTGTGCGTCACGTTTTAAAAATGTTGTTTTCTAAAAATTACCAGTTTTCATGGGAGATGGAAAAAAAAGTGCAATCTAATTCCAAAAATTTTGAAAAAAATATTTTTAGAATCTACAGAAAAAATGTGACAAGACTCTAGTTTGCATCATCTTCAAATACCTCACGGTTTAGCCGCTATAGGTGCCTGAATGTGAAGATTTAGTTAAAAATAATAATTTCAGTGTCTAGTTTGGCCAAAAATTGTAAACCACTATTATGGGATCACCCATAGCTAAAGGACATGTCTAGAACTAATCAAATATATTAATTCAATTTTTACACTACAAGAAATTTAAATATAAAAATATAGAAATTATGTTATAATGTCGATTTATAGGTGGGGCCTCACATCCTCCCCCTATGACTAAACTTCCTCCCAAAAGTTGGTAAGGTGGTAGAAAACCCACCCTAGAGTCTATCTATGCAATGACATGGAGTCAAATCATTCATTAGCAAGTAGTATGTATATCAAAACATGGCCAAATAACATGACACAACTATATAATTATCCACCAAAAACATTTCCCTATGAATAAAAGTATTAGATCATACAAAGGTTTTCATACACACCACACTTAGAACAAGGTCATCAAGATCCAAACATACTTGCAGTTGGTTACATCACACATCTAATATAGTTTTATTTTCATAATCATTATGTTGTTATTGGAAAATATCCAATTAATCAACAACATGTTTGACATCAAAAGTGTCCCAATCAGACTTTATCCTTAACCAGAAGTCATATGTCACATCATATCATCAACATATCATACCCATAATTTTAAGCAATCATTACATCTTGTCTTTAATTATTATTTTCTTGCTCTTGGTTATTCATTTGTACAACCAAATAAACATAACCAGCACATAGATGGCTACAAAAATTACTCACTTGACTCACAACACAAGTCGCACACAAAGGGATGAGGATGCCTAGTGCCCAAAATCACATAAACAATTACCATTAGGTCCTCCCCAAGGAACCTCTACATAGAAATATTAGATAGATCAAGGGGAAATAGATAGTAACCATCCCATACCGGTCTCATTTACCCCTTCACAATAAATCCCTAGTCCATCTACTCCCCCCATATAACCTATCAGTGGTCCTCTAAGTATGATTGCTTATCATAATCCACATCATTACACACATGCCAACAAAAAAAACATTGATAATGCCTCAAAATAAGAATTTTAAAATTTCCAATAAAACAATAATTCAAAATTCATAAGGAAAGATAATATTATTAATGGTGGCCACCAATCGAAAATTCAAAATTGAAAGCAAGGAGTCTAAATAACTAGTCCCTGAGGCAAAAATGTATAATTTTACAATGTATCAGATCAATAACTTAAAGAGTTTCAAAATTGTTGGCTTCATCAATCAAATAAAATCATATTAGCAATCACAAGTATGAATTCAAAATCATATAAATTTGCACAATACGATCACTTCATGACTTAAGTCAAGTCACCTAAGGGGGAGGAGGGAATAAGGTGGTCTCAAACCACGTAGAGCTCATGAATAAATCATAATATCACATCAATATGTCTTGCACAACCATAGACAATCATACAATAATTGAATCATCATATAGATCTGCTTTAGGATGAGGGCACACTTAGGTCCATCCTCAACCCTCTAGGGTACCAATCTCAAGGGTTTAGTTTGCACTATGAACCAACAAGTGTGGTTCTCATATGTGGGAAAGTATATCACTGTCAACATCCATAGAAAATTACATCTCAACATAGATCCTTTATCAGGATTAGGGTCCAACACCTTGAGCTCATAATTTTCCATTAGATGGACATGCGTCCCTCAACCCCTTCTTTATGCTCGATGGCATCTCAATCCCGAAGGGAAGCCATATGCTAGGGGTACACATTTAACATATATACAAGACTCACACAAAATAATACATCACATTCCATTTAGAAGGTACACATCCACACATTTCCTATTTACACCATTTCACAACTAGTTAATTTATGGGCATTTGTAGGATCATGATAGGCCAAAAAGTGGCGATATGAAAAAAGTAATGTTTTGCACTCATCAAAAAACATGAAAATACCGAGTTGACTTTTTTTGGGTTGCGTTTCAATATATTGCTCTAGAGCAATGCCTAAGCCAAAGTTTTACAAATCACATATCCAATTTTTAAAACTAAAAAATTGAATCAGATATCTGATTTGGGTCGCGTAGTATAAAAGCCAAAAAAGGTCATTTGAAAGTAATTTTAAACCTTCAGGGACCTTCAGCAACTGCAACAGTGACATGAGTGCAAATCCAATATCAAATTTAAGCTGATATCCGATTTGGAAGGTATGTCTTTGTTTTTTTTGTTTTAATCGATTTTTGTTTTAGTTTTGTATAATTTTAACTAGTTTTTTTACAAATTTTTATTAAAAACTAGGGTTTTTTACAATAATTTCATTTATATTGTGTAATTTCAATTAAATTAATTAGTTTTGAACTTCAATCAAGTATTATGGCTCAGAATCAAAACCCACAAATGTCAAACCCTCCACCACCTTCGTGCCCTTAAATTGAAGAGTTAATTGGTGAAAAATGGGAGCAATTCAGGGGCATTTGTGATGTTTATAAGATAATCCCTCAATTAAGGAATATGACAAACACATTGAAAGAAATAATTAAAAATATAGAAACCCCCTCCACCCAACATAATTCCTTACTTCCATGGCGAGAGACCATGAGGGAATATTACTCATGTGGATTGTCTTACAAAGATGTGAAAGATCTTAGAATAACAACAGCCCAAATAGCCTCTTTATTTGTTAACCCCCACACTGGTTTGCTAGTTAATGTTAATAAACCAAAAATATTTGTAAAATGGTGCACGAATAAGGAAATTGCAAATAAATTTTGGGATCATTGGTGCATGGTTTTTTATAAACCACCCAACAACAATAGTGATGTACCATTTTACTTTATTGAAAAATTATACGTTGAGTTTGTGTTAGGGCATCATGTCAATTACTTTGACATTAAATCCTTCTAGGGCATAGGTGGAGGTATGCCCCAGGATAAACCAGGGGAAGTTAGAGTAGTCCAGGGCCCATATGTTCCCCCTCCTCCCCTTCCTCAGCCACCTCCAGTATGTCATCTAGATATTATCGAGGATGCAACCACATAGACTATTTTCTATTCACTCTTTGGGTGATCTTTTTGTTTCCCATACTACTACAGTAGCTCAACCACATGTTGGTGGTGTTGGTGATGGATTGAGTGCTATTACATCATCCTCCTTAGGTCCACATATTTGTGTGCCACATACTTCCACTATGTGCCACTAGATATGCTTGGGTCCTCTTGTACAGCCCACTAAGCATCCCTTGGACACATTTGATTATGACCTCCATGATGTGGACGTTATAGGAGATCGAGCGTAGGATATTGGAGCACAACCTACAGAGTCCTCTCCTATTAGAGAGGAGGACATTCAAATAGTTACACAGGTAAGATTTAAGTTGTAAATTCATAACTTGCATTTTTTTTAAATGAGTATTAATAAGAGATAGTATCAAGTACTAATATTTATTTACATGGTCTATTTAACAGTTGATGTCTGAGGAGGTGCTTACATAGGTTACTGATAGCACCCTCAGGGCTATTTCATTTGACCTCGACATGCATGTGGTATATATTTTTGCACTCACTCATTTAAACATTTTTTTATTATATACCTTCTTATCATTAATGAAATTATATATTAACTTATATGTTTATCTTGTTTTCCTCTTGTAGGAAACACCTAGAGCGAGTGAGGTGCAACGTTGTCCAAAATTTGGAGGTGCAATGGTAGATAAGGGAAAGGTAATTGAACTCAAATTCTATTGAATTATTTTTTTAAGATCTTGTAGTAATTATACATACATCGACATAGATTGGTAGTTTCATATACTTGTCATTTTTATGTACAAGCGGTTATGAGCTACACATCTTTATTGACAAGTGTCACAATGCCTGAAGGAATAGGTGTTGGAACACCTGAAGGAGTAGGTGTTGAAACACCTCAAGGAGGAGTTGTTCGAAACACCTAAAGAAGATGAAGAAAAAGAGATGCCTAAAGAGGTATGTGTTTATTTTATTTTGTGTTTGGTAAATATGTTCCTATTGCCAACAATTGTATGCTAACTTGTATCAATTTTATGTTTTTGTTCACATATATAGATTGGCATTGAAAAAGTTGATATGATTGGTTCTTTGAGAGGGGTATATTCTAAGACTCCTGACGGTTTGAAGAGAAGTATATATGAGGTAATCAAGATTTCAATTTTAGAGTTCAATTATAATTCAATGTATATTGATTTTGATGTTAATTATTTGATTTTAAATTATATAATATAACTAATCTCAATTATGGTTTGAATTTTTCTTGTACAATTTCCTTTAGAGCCAAAGAGTGCTGCAAAGAGGCTCCATTTTGGTGATCCACCAGTAGTTTAGGATGAGATAGATATTTTGGCATGTATATTTTGAATAGATATCGAGATGCTCCATTTTGATGATCCACCAATAGTTTAGGATGAGATAGACATTTTGGCATGTATATTTTGAATAGATATCGAGATGGCATATGCCACATTTTGTAAAACTTTGTTTGATTTGGCATTGATGCCAATTTTGTATATGGACATACAATTGATTATTGGATAATTTGATATATAGAAGTTGAGAATTGAAATAATTTGTTCCTCATGTGCATGTTTAAACTATTCAAAAATTTAATCTTCTGAAATGGTTAAATATCAATCTATAATAGCATAAAAAATAATGGTTATATTATATAGTTCACAATCAAAAATAATGAATAATGGTTAAATTATATCATATATTGCTTAGTTATATTATATAGTTTAAACAACTCTGAAGACAAGAACAAGGTAAATTTTAACATTTTAATTTTAAAGTTTAAATACACAAATGTCATTGTATCACACTACATGATTTTTTAGGGTCATTAGGGAGTCATTGGTTTCATTTTGTGCATTACAACAAGGAAGTTGAAAAATTTGCAAATTATGAAAAGTTGTCATTAAGAATGCCAAAAGGTTGTAAAGAGGAATCCCAACAGTCATTTGGGTTTGAAAAGTAGTTGTAGCTATTGAATTTGGTGGGAAAAACTTTAAATGGGCTTGTGAAATTGAAGGGATGGTTGGAGAAGCTGTTCATTGAGAAGAAGCAATAAAATTTCATTGTTTCCTTTCAATTTCCTAAGTTTTTCCAGAATTTCTGAAGTTTCTTTGTGTTGTACAGTTTCGTACAGGGTAATCTTGCACTCCAATGGAATGAATTTGGTGGGTAGAAATTTCAACCTCACCAAAAACTTGGTTTGAAGCATTTTCATTTATTTTTGTGCATTTGAGAGGCAATTTACTAAGGGTTAGTCTGTATACCCTGTTTAAGGGTTTTGAGTGCATCTAAAATGGCATATTAAGCCTTCCACCCACTGCATGCATCTGTAACTTGGTGGATAGGCTTAGTTAGGGTTAATAAACATTTCTACATCATTTCATGTGTAGGGGAGGTCAAGATCATGATTTTGATGGTGCCCTAGATGGCATTTTGAGTGTTTTTGCATGAAAAGGAGGGGTTAGAGGGGGTAAATGTGAGAAATATTTGAGGGAAGTCACTTTTTATGTCCTTTTAAGTTTTTGAGGGTTTTTAAAAGGTGTTGGATGAACTAGGATAGTCTAGTGAAGTCTGCAAGTAGGTTTTTCAATAAACCCTTGCCTAAATTGAGCAATTTAAGGGTTTTATTGAATAGGGTCTTAGAGGGTGAGTTCCTGAAGATAGGTCAGAAAATTTGTGGTTTTGTCACTTGGTGAGTGCTTCCCCATTGATTTTTGGGGTTTTTGAAGTGATTCAAGGGTGGTTTCTTTGGAAATTAGGCCTATTTGGCTAGGTTGAGTAGCTTAGTTTGAATGATTTGTGGAAGTTTTTCCAAAAGAGTCATATGTGGGGTTGATGTATGTTGTAGAAGGATTTAATGGGTGCCTATAATTATGGTCACTTGTAGAGGTTGTTAAGGAAAACTAAGAGTTGAGTTGGGAAAATTGGGTCTCCAAACCTACAAGGGTGTCTAGGTGACAAAGGGAAAATAAGCCAAGATTGAGTTTGTAAGTAGAAATGTGATTTGTAACCTTTTGAGTTGATAAAGTGAGGGTTTTTTCAACCTAGGTTTCTATTAGAGACACTCACCAACACTCCAAAAATCAAAACACTCACTTTTGACAAGTTTCAAGGAGGGTTTATTGAAAACCTCACCTCCAAACCTTTCCTCGTTGTTTCAATGCCACCAACACCTTCAAATATGTCTTCCCTTGCTTAATTAACTCTTAAAAAGTGCTTCCTTGATGTAAGAAAGGGGGTTCCCATCTACACCAAGAAATTAGGACCTTTCACATGGACTTTAAGAGGCATCTAACAAGATTAAGATGCTCTTACAAATTCAACTTATCCCCAAAACACAACTTTTGAAGATTTATTTTGGAGAAGGAAATATAGAGACCTACAAAAAATCATTTGAAAGACACTTCAACTCCTGACACAACATACCAAAAGATCCAATAAGGTTTCTTTGAAATAAATTTGTAAACCTCTAGTCTTCGCTTGTTTTATGCTACTCAATTAGCCCTCTTTTACAAAGGAGGTCCCTCCTAAACTCATTTCTTTCACCAAAACTCAATGGATAGTCACTAATTGTTTGACAAAACACAAAATTCCAACATTTATTCTTAGATTCAAGACTTATATGGCATTGATCCAACAAACCCTCACCTTTCATGCAAAACACCAAGGGTTTATTGAAACTCACATCACCCTTCCTTAAAGAACTCAAAAAATGCCACCAACAGACTCTAAATGGTCTAGAAAAGCTCACAAAACCATCACAAGACCAAAACTATCAACACTTCATCAAAACCCTTTCTTTATACCTCATTTTCACATGAAAAATGCACTATTTAACCCTAGGGCATCATCTGAATTTGAACCACTCAACTCCACTGCGTACCAAAGAATGAACACACATGAATTAAAGTGTATTGGACCCATTCCATGAGTTACAATGCGTACAATGAGTGGAATGGGTCAAATCATCATTTTACAAGGAAATCAAACCTAAATACAAAGATTACAGGTTGCTTCAGAAAATTATAGAAATCTCCATCAAATTTCAGAGTTAGACACTGAAAATGAAAGAATTTAAAAGCTATTTCATGCACCTACATAACATAGTGATATTCATATCACTTAAAGTCTATATGGGTCCATACAGCATGAGTAAAGTTCAAAAACATAGAAAATTTATAGAAAACGTTGTATTATGATTGGAATTATTCAATACAAACTTCAACCACCTTGTTCGAACCTTTTGGAAGCCTTTTATACTTACTCCATTCAAATCCCAACCAACTCAATGCCTATAACTATCTTTTAAAATCCTTGACCTTTCACATTCCCTAAAAGTTGCATTTTTGATAATTTTTTCTCTTGACAACATTTTTATATTTTTGCAACTTTTGACTCCAAAACACAAATGACTCAAAAATCAACCAATTACATCATGAATAGTCTCACAAGACCTTATTTAGTGTAAATGTACTATATCTAATGCTAGATGACCATAACACCTACACTTGACCAATTGATCTACATTTGTGAACTTCATGTGCTTAGGTGCACTTGCACACTACAACCCTGCAGAAAAAAAAAACCCATGTCACATTAGTTGTGTCTTACACCAGTTCCACCAAGCTTTACACCTACCCTCTGGTTTGAAAATCCCCTTCATTGGTTCATAGTCGGTGATTCCACAATCTACCCTGCATCTTTGACATTTCTTTCACTTGAATAAGTCACCATATTTGCATTCTAACTTGATGTTTGTCTTCTATCTACTCCTTGATCAAAACCAAATGATGTTTCTGTTACCAATTTTTTGCTATAGCTCAAATGGTGGAGATGACTTAAATATTGTTATATTTAAGAGTGAGAATGCAGTTATTTCTGAATATGCTTGAGTGTTGTTTTGCACTTCGTTTTAGTTCATTAAGTTACATTTATGCTTTGTAAAGAAGAATCAAAGATTTAGAGGTTTCTATTTAGTGCTTTACAGTCAAATGAAGTACAGGATTGAGCGTTAAACAATAGAACATTTCAAATTCTTTCATTTATTTCACAAAGTGACTCATATTTAAAAAATTTCATTTGATTGTGAGAATACAAATGCTAATACAAATTTGCATTGAGATGCATTTTCCTTTTCCAAATGAAAAGCAGAAAGAATGAAATCAAATATCCACACAAGCCGTGGATGTGACTATCATAGTGCATCATAAACAACACACTACACTATGGAAGATGCATAAGGGAAAAAATCACATAAGTACAAACATAATCATCATTGCCTGATTAGTGGATGACCGACGCAGAAGTGGTGCACCATTTGTCTTCTTTGAGCTTCATTGACCTATAGGAAGGAAGAGAGGGATGTCAAAGGCTTCGACTATGAATATACCTATATAAACCATCAACGATAATGTAGTATGCTACTAATCATGCATTGAAACAGCAAGGAAAGTGCAGAGATATGAGATGAAGGAGAAACATCAACACAAACATGATATATTGTTTTTTATGCTAACATTGTTTGTTTCCTTGTGCAGGTATAGGAAAATCCATGCAGTTGTTTATCTTCGAAGACCAAGCATGTGGGGGAAAATGGGCTCCCATAAGGGTAGAGCTTGGCATGCTTCCCTTATATGTTACAAGAGGGTCGGGATAGTAATTGCAATCATCATAGTCATGTAGAAAGGAAGTGCAACTGAGAGGGTAAAGAAAATTTATCCATCAAGCCATTAAACCAACTATGCATTCATAACAATCATTTAAATGCTTTCTGAAAGCTACATATAGTGGGTTTAATCTGCTCATTCAGATCAACATATAGAAGTGAAAATTACAAATGAATTCTAATTAGACAACATGTTTTAGTAAAAGTTATCAATATATCATGCTTCCGAGCTACTGTTTCATATACTGTTTTGTTGTTTTTAAGACTGTTCTCTTTGTAGTGTTGTTTCATATTTTTGTTTTGAAACAACAGTGTCCTATCTTTTAACAATGATAGTGAATAGTGCAAGTTATGGGGGTTATGTCAAGAGCAAGTAAATTCATGAAGAGTTTGTTGCCAGAATAAATAGAGCATAAAAATGCATGGAGATATGTGAAGAGTCTCAGGTTTCCATCAGAATAATGAAAGGTTACAAGATTAATGTAGTAACCTGTAGCCAGTTGTTTGATTAGGTGAAGCAATGATCCAACAAAGACAACTAGTTTCATTTTGGCTGAGAGTGCAAATATTGCTACAAAATGAGTGAATAATGACAAAATAGAAAAGAAGTACTTCTGAAAGTGTTAGTTGGTTGTAAGAAAGAATGTAGTCCATGGGCTTACAATGATTTAAGGTAAATGTTGCGTTAAATAAAATAGATGCAATAATTTATAAAATATCAAGTGAACAAATGCATCGTACAGGTGAGAAGTCTATTGCAGATTAAAATACATGAGTTTTCAGAAATTGTAGTTTTCTCATTACTTTCAACATATCATTTTTGGCTTTCCAATAAAAAAATACAATTTTTCACTAGATACAATTTACCCACATGTGTATTTTAACGGGGCCGCAAGATAAGGGTTTTGTCTCAATCAAGGATCACCCATTTGAGGATTTTCAATAGTAAGGCAAAGGAATGCATTTTTCTTCACAAATAACAAATACCCACATACAGATTTTTTGCTCAAATGCAGATTCTATTCATATAAGGAAGTACCCATATGCGGGTTTACATCAAAATGCAGATTACAATTATCATTAGTGCTTTCATGGTGCGGCCGAGTGGAGGAGGTTTTTTTTTAGTATATAAAAGTCACTGAAGAGCATAGAAACCCATTATAGAATCTTTGAAATTTACAAATCTGAAGGTGAGAAATGTAAGACAGAATGAGAAATACATAGTAAAATCCAAGAAACACATGTATGGCACGACCAGTATTGGGTTTGCACTTTGTTTGAAAGAGAAACAACAAGTATTTCCTTGCATATAAGCTTCTAAAGCTTTGTTTCAACCTAAGAGAAGAAAGAGGTGGTGCGGCCAAGCTATCAAGGAGCTACCAAAAGCAAAGAACAGTAACCGCGGCTTGGGCTCATGAAGCTCTTAAACATAAATCGAGCTCACATATTGATGGTGGCCAGGGAGCCAAGTGAAACACATATACATAAATAAGGAAATCAGAGATGAGAAGAACAAAAGCCATGGCCTTAAGAGGCAATTCTTATTTCCAAAACAATGGAAAAGCCATCAAAATACAAGGAAAAAATTAACTCACGTTTTCCTTGTCATGAGGAGTCGACCGTGTGGAGTTGAAAATCTAAGAGGCAAAGCATTTCCAAGGTTCAAACCAAGCTTTCATGGTGGCAACGTTTTTTCTCCCAGCAAAGTCTTTCCAAAATCCCAAATGCAAAATGAAGTGAAGATTAGGGTTTGCCCCTATTTTGCTATGTTGCCCTGATTCGAAATAGGGACTTATCATTCTTTATCAAACTTTATGCAAAGTTTTGAATGGCCGAATATTCTTGGTTTAGGTCAACCATGTGGAGTTCTAAGTGATGAAATTTTTCCTAAGTCTTGTTTATTTAATGAATTATTTGAAGACTTTAGGCCTTTAGTTGTTGCCTTAGTCGAAGGTGGGAAATTGTTTTAAGCACAAATATAAGCCTTAGACCTTTTTTAATTATTGATTTTAAAGAAATCAATTTGATATCCATGCTTCTATTATTTGTTTGATTGGTTTGTGAAGAAATCAATTAGGATATTGAGAGAATAATATGCCTTAGGATTAGGGTTAACGCCTAGGGTTAATTTTATTTTTTTATTGTTTTTGGAGAAAACAATGAAAATATGTAAGAGGGAGTATTATTATTTTTTATGATTTTTTATACAAAAATCAAAACTTGTAAAGGAGATATAAGGTGTTATATGCAAAAGATTCTTAAAATCTTTAATTGTAAAATGGAATAAGTATAAAATTGCATCATGTAAAGCAAAATCAAAACAATGCTTTATAAATTGCTTTGTTTTCTTGCTATTTTTAGCAGTTAAGCATTGACATTCTTCTTGGTCAGATTGGAGTTTTCAGTTGGAGAGATAAGGTGTTTTTCTTGATTTAAAAGCAGTTTTTTTTCTTTTTTTAGAGGCCTGATAGTTGATGCATGTAAAAAACGTGACTTTCCACTTTTATGCTAACTTGTTGCCCAGTTTTTGGGACCTTTTCCTTGAGCTTTTTTCAAGAGCTCAGATTAGGGTTTGAGACATATATCTTTGGAGAAAACTTAGGGTTTTCCAATTCAGTCTGTTTTTGCTCTTACACATTTTTGAGCTAAAACCATTTTTGTACTCAGTTGGAATATTTGTGGCATACTCCTATAGTGAATAAAAATTAAAATTCCTACCTATCATTTTGTGTCCATTTACAGTTACAATTTGATGTTCATCTTGTGATTTCAGTTTAAGAAGTCCTTGTTATGTCCTAGGCTATAGTTTGATGTAGAAAAGTGCAAGTATACTGGTTGCATGTCATGTTTTGAATAGACCTTCATGCAAAGTACTTATGTAAATTTGTTCTTGAGAGGTTGTGAAATCTTTGTTGGTTTTTGAGCACTATTTGTGAGGAAAGTCCAAAATAGTCATTAGTTCATCATCCAATATTAAAAATCAATTCAAAAATCATAGGTTTTAGGTTTCTATTTTCCCTCTATCCTTTTTCCCAAGAAGATTATTAGAATAGGATCATTATACGGAGAACCAACTCACTCTGGAGATTCTCTTTCCTTATAGATCACCAACATCTAGAAAGGGTCTCAATGTTGCAATAGATAGTCCGATATTTTTGAAAATCTGATAGGGTGCATATCTGATTGCTAACAGTTTTTACCTTTATGCCTACAATCAAACTCTTACCAATAGCTTCTTGAACTTCCTGCCCCTTTATCATAGATTCATGCTTGTGTCTATCCTTGGGTTCTTTTTCTTTCTATCCTTTCATCCCTGTCATCAATCCTCTTATCTTACCAGCAACAAGTACCTTTGTACCTTCTATACTTGTAGAACCTTCATGCTTTGCAACACTATTCCCAACCAATGGAAACACAATGGAACCTATCATGAAATTAGCATACCAATTTACTACCAACTTAGTCTTCAAACCTATGTAAACCTTCACACCTATTGTCAGAGTATTTTTAGACTTCAAACTAACCATCTCACTTGACACCATATTTTCAGTAGACATTGCCTTTGAAGGAAGGTTGAGTGAATTTTTTGAAGTTTCTTGTTTAAGGTTGTAGTTAAGGGTTTGAGGGTCAAAATGTATTAAGATTCCATTCCACCTACTATTCATGTTGTGATTCGGTGGAATGGGCCTAGTTAGAATAATATTAGGTGTAGGAATAGATATCTAGTTGTGGCAAAGACATTCAATGGAGATTTCCATGCTGCCCTTGTGAAAAAAGCATGAATTTAGGCCTAGGAGGAATAGCTTGAAGTGATAGAAGGTCTGCAAAGGCAGGGTAGGTCATTTGGATGTTTGGGCTTGAAGCCCTAGTTGAACAAAGAGTGAAAGTGGGTGAAATTGAGAGGTTTTAAGAAGGAAATGTGAGAACTTTGGGGGAAGCATAATTTGAAGGTGAACTAAATTTGTGCAGGGTGAAATAAGAATGTTTGAAAAGATTTTGAGGTTGAATGAGGTCTGGAGATGGGTTTTTCAATAAACCCCTTCTTATTTGGTGAAAAATCAGGGTTTTCTGAAAGAGGGTTTTAGCAAGCAAGTTTTGACTCTTTGGCTGAATAATTTGTGGTTTTGGAGGTATTTTGAGGACTATATAATGGTATTTTGAGTGGGCAGCAATATTGAAGGAGAGTTCCTTTGTTAAAGTGGGCTAATTGGAGCCCCTTTTCTAGCATTCAAGGTCAATTTGATGGTATGATTCCAAAGTAAGTACATGTGATTCTGTGATTTTTTTCTTGGGTGTAATAAGGTCATCCCTGACCATTTGGAGTCGTTTAGAGTCATTTTGAAGTGATTTAGGGTCATTTGTCAAAAAAGTAAAAAGTTGTCAAGTTCCTAAAATCCTGTCAAGCATCTTTTGCAAGAAAGTGCAAAAATGAAGTTTTATTAACAAATTGTTTAAAAAGTGGTTGTCAATAGTTGGGACACATTTGGGTGGGTAAATTTATGCTAGGAATAGTCCTCTTATGCATCGAAACACACAGAATCACTTCGAGCTACATTCAACTGGTAGAATCCCTTAATAGTCCAAAGTGCAAAATGGCTTCAAACTTTAGCATGCTCGTATTCAAACACCATGATGCTTAGAAACTTCTCATTAGACCCTATGGCATCGTGTTGCACCCCTCTACAATAACCTCTCTTATTTTTTTCTGTCTCAAAGGTCTTTTCCCATGGTGGCAAATTCTCACTTGGTGAAAAAGTTGTCAAATGCAAGTAGTTGAAAGTTGCAAAGTTGTGTAGCTTTTGTTCTGCAACTCGTGTGACCAAACAGACTGTTCTAAAGTGTCCAGGTGGGTACTTTTATGCTATAAATGGTCCTCTTTCACACCGAAACATTCAGAATCACTCCAAGCTACATTCAACCGACATAATCCCTTAAGAGTCCAAAGTGCAAAATGGCTGCAAACTTCAACATGCTCATATTCAGACACTGTGACACTTAGAAAATTCTCTTCTAACCTTATGGGATCAATTTAGGCCCCTCTACAATAACCTCTCTCAATTTTTTCTATCTTGGAGGCCTTTTCCCATGGTGGTAAATTCTCGCTTGGGGAAAAGGTTGTCAAATGCAAGTAGTTAAAAGTTGCAAAGTGGTGCAACTTTCATTTTGCAACTCGTGTGACCAAATAGATTGTTCTAACGCATTTGGATGGGTACGTTAACACTAGGAATAGTCCTCTTTCACATCAAAACACGCGGAATCACTCTGAGCTACATTCAACTGGTAGAATCCCTTAAGAGTCTAAAGTGCAAAATGGCTGCAAACTTCACCATGCTTGTATTCAACACCAGGATGCTTAGAAACTTCTCATCTAACCCAAAGGGATCATGTTGGGCCCCTCTAAAATAAACTCTCTCATTTTTTTCTATCTTGGAGGCATTTTCCTATCATGGTGAATTCTCACTTAGGGGAAAAGTTGTCAAATGCAAGTAGTTGAAAGTTGCAAAGTGGTGAAACTTTCATTCTGCAACTTGTGTGACCAAACAGACTGTTTCAACGCATCTGGGTAGGTATTTTTAGACTAGGCATGGTCCTCTTTCACACCGAAACACGCAGAATCGCTCTGAGCTACATCCAATCGGCAAAATCCCTTTAGAGTCCAAAGTGCAAAATGGCTGCAAACTTCAACATGATCATATTCAGACATTGTGATTCTTAGAAAATTCTCATCTAACCCTATGGGATCATGTTGGGCCCCTCTATAATAACCTCTCTTGGTTTTTTCTATCTCAGAGGCCTTAACCCGTGGTGGCGAATTCTATCTTGGGGATAAAGGTGTCAAATGCAAGTAGTTGAGTGTGTAAAAATAACTTTTTAGCCATTCCACCCATTGTATCCTACTATAACTTGGTGGAATGGAATAATTAGGGGTAGGGAAAATATGTGCATGGTTTCTAGAGTAGGGGAGGTGAGTTTAGTGGTTTGGTGTGTTGCCCTAGTTGGCAATTTGATGAGTTTTGGTGAAATTTAGTGGTTTAAGAGTGGAAATGGTTGAAATCCTTTGGGGCAGTAATTTGTGAGGGACATTTAAGCATGTGTAGGTTATTTTAATAATTTTTGATGCTTTTTCAAGGTGTTATGAGTTGTGGGAATATTATTTTCAGTAAACCCACCTTAAACTTGCTAAAAATGAGGGTTTTGTAAAAGTGGGCTTAAAGGAGCAGTTCTCAGGATAAAGATTTTGGATTTGGAGGTTTTTTGGTCTAGAAAATGACTTTATATAGTTATTTGGGATGGGAAGATAGTTTGGAGTACATTTTCTTTGAAAATTTTGCCTAATTGGCCAATTAGAACAACGTAGTAGCCTTGTTTTGTTGGTGTTGGTCCAAAGTGACCTGGTGTTTTTTTGTGATATATTTTTGAAGGATTAAAAGGGTGTCTAAAAAGGTGAGTGGCTTGAGAGTTGGTAGTAATCTTTGCAAGAAAAGGTGAAGAAGTTGGGTTTGTAGACCTACAGGACAAATAGTGAAGTTTGAGGAGAATCACTCGTGATAGGGTTTGGAGGAACAAAGGCTTGGTATATCAATTGGATTTGTGTTTAGTTGATTGAAGGCCTCCTTGCTCTACATCATGTTATTTCTTACTATTACTCTTTGATATATTTTTTCCAAGCATCCATAACTTGTTCGAAAGCACCTATTTCAGAATTTTAGCCATAGCAGCAAGGAAATGAATTGATTGATAAAATGATTTGGTAGACACATATGAAAATTTTAGTAGCATAGACAAGGTAGTGAATTTTTTTAAATAAGTGCCTCAAAGAAATGTGGTCTCATGGTGATGGAATGCCATGAAAATCACATTGAGACCACATTTCTTTAAGGAAATTTTTCGAATAGTTCACTACCTTGTCTATGCTATTGCTTATTATTATGCTTTGATAGATTTTTTCCAAGCATCCATAGCTTGTTTGGAAGCACCCATTTTATGTTGTTAGCCATAGCAGCAAGGTAGTGAGTTGTTTGATAAAATTCTTTGATAAACATGTACGAAAAATGTGGTAGTATAGACAAGGCAGTGAATTGTTTGAAAAAATTTCTCAAAGAAATGTGGTCTGATGGTGATGGAATGTCATGACAATCCATAGAAATTTTCTTGTCATGACATTCCATCACCATCAAACCACATTTCTTTGAAGCATTTTTTCAAGCAGTTCATTGCCTTGTCTATGTTATTGCTTGCTATTATGCTTTGCTAGATTTTTTCCAAGCATCCATAGCTTGTTCGAAAGCACATGTTTTAGGGTTTTATCCATATCAGCAAGGAAAATAACTATTTGATATAATTATTTGATAGACATGTATGAAAAATATGGTAGCATAGAAAAAGCGGTGAACTCTTTGAAAAAATGCCTCAAAAAATAAGGTCTCATGATGATGGAATGCAATGACAATCAAAAGCAATTTGATTTTCATGGCATTGCATCACCATGAGATGACATTTCTTTGAGGCATCTTTTCAAATAGTTCATTTCCTTGTATATGGCTTGTCATGGCATTCCATCACCACATTTATTTGATGCATTTTTTCAAACAGTTCACTACCTTGTCTATGTTATTGTTTACTATTATGCTTTTGATATATATTTTCCAAGCATCCATAACTTGTTCGAAAGCACTTGTTTTAGGATTTTAGCCATAGAAACAAGGCAATGAACTGTTTGACAAGATTCTTTGGTAGAAATGCATGAAAAATGTGGTAACATAGACAAGGCAGTGAACTATTTGAAAAAATACCTCAAAGAAATCTGGTCTTATAGAATGCCATGATAAGAAAATTCAATTGGAAGTTGCTCCTAGTTATTAGTTATGCAATTTCAAGTAATTGCATATCTTCTTAGGTTGACTTTGTAGAAACTATATTGCAACTTAAATTTTTCCATCTATCAGCATCTAGTTATTAGTTATGCAATGTGAAGTAATGCTTTGAATTTGAAAGATGTGAACCAACTTTGCAACTCTCAATAACCTATTGCACCAACCTTTTATGATGAAATGAGAAGTGGATCAACGCAACCACACTCACAATTTACTCCAAATCAACCAAGGTTTCAAGGCTTATAACACTATCTTGTCGGACTTCACCAATTTGACTAGCCTTCCTTGTAGGTGTCCAAACACCAAAACCAGGGCATAACTTCCAGACCACTTAACAAACCCATAAACTACTTATGTTAGATACTCATTTGGCTCAATCCAAACATATCTCAAATGGACATATCACTCCTTTGGACCAACACCATGAAATCAAGCTTTTTCACCATTTTAGACCCCCAATTGGGTAACTTTTACAAAGGACCTATGCCTTAAACTTTCCTTTTCACCAAAATTTTGATTGGGAAAAACTCACCAGCCAACATAACCCCAAATTACACAATTATTTTGTGGAGACACGTTTCCCAAAGCACCCTACCATGAAACCCTCATTTCTTGCACTTTACATGGGGGGTTTATTGGAAAACAACCTTTCAGGGCATATCAAACCCAACCAACACCTCCAAAACTTCATAAAAGACCTACATAAACTCAAAAGATCAAGAGATCTCTGCTTCCCCCAAGAATTCTATCATTTTCTCACTCAAACCACACAATTTCACCCAAAAATGCACTATTTGCCACCTAGGGCATTATGCCAAACCAACCAAAAGACATTACTTGCACACAAAACTCATTATTCACCCTGTTTATACCTATTCCAACCTATCTATTCCATCCCATCGAGCCACAACATGTACAATAGATGAGATTGCCTATTTAAGCATTTTTAAACCCTCAAAAGACAAGTTCTAGTCGTCGATAGTGATTTTGCCACCAAATGCACAAAACTCAACAAAATTTATTCACTCAAAATCCAAAATAGAGATATATATTCTTCCCACCAAATTTACATCATTATAAACCAAGAACTTAATGTACAAAGCCTTGAGACTGTTTTTTTTTTTAAAACACAAAAAATTGGTAAAAATAAGGAACTTTATTTTATTTCCCTTCACAAAAGTATGAATCAACCCTGCATTCGAGTTTCTAAAACCTTTTTAAAAATTTTCCCACCATATCCAACCTCCTAACTTGACTCAACAACCTTTTAAACCAACATGATAGTTGGTGTTCCACCTTTTTCTCTTTCAATATGACAATTTTTACAAAATATGCAATTTTTGCATTTTTGACTCCAATGACCCTCAAAACAATTCAAATGAAATTAAATAGTCCCAATGGACCCTAAAAAACATAAATCACTCAATTCCTAACACAATTTTGACAATTTGACTCTTCATATGCCATTTTACAACATTTGGCAATTTTGCATTACAACTTTGCATTATATTGCAATTTTTGACATATTGACACAAAATGACTCAAGATGACTCCAAACCACCCCTAATACATGTAAATGGTCTAATAAGACCTTATTGAACATAAAATATTCACCACACCTATATCTAACATATTGACCCCTCCTAGAGCAATGCCCATTTGCTTGGTGCTCATGCACCACTTTACAACTTCACCTAGTTTCATGGTGCCCCTGCACCAAAAATCCATGCCTAAAACATTCAAACATACAATTTAGATACTATGGAGTTAGATACTATGGAACCATTCTATTGTTGATTGCATTGTGAAATTTAGATACTATCAACAATAAAATTTAGTGATGCACATTCTATTTGTGAGATAAAGGAGTTAGATACTATGGAACCCATGTATCCACCCACTCACTTGACTCACATTGATCCCACTTGCACTGAATACAACTCTGCCAAAAACAAGACAAATCTCATGTCCAAATGGTCCATGTGCTTGCATTTGAGCTTTGAAATGAATGCATCTTTGAAGAATCTTTGATTGTATGACAATCCAATTTGCCTCCCAATGTACCCTTGTCAACCAACCAAAAAAAATTATGCATTATTGAATCAAGTGTCCCTCCCTGTGACAGTGTTGAACTACACCAATCAACAATAGAATGTGCATCACTAAATTTTTCTCTTGAAATCTTCAATTTCTCCTTAACTAGAGCTCTCTTTACACATGCACCTTCTCCATCATTATCCCCTTTCCCATGCCCAGCTTAAAAAAAACTCCAAATATGAGGTACACCCTTCTCTACATGCATTCTACTCAACCAATAAAACATATGAGAATTCTTGAATTGACCTGTGTAGTTATCTGACCAAATAAGATGTCGGCCCACTGCTATATCGTCATCCTGCAAGAACTCAAAAAAAATCTTGAAACAATGTTGGACATACTCGAACTAGTGAGATCTTTCATCACTCATATATAAATGATACTCTTTGATTATCTTTCAATCCTCTTATGTACTATCAGATGCATGTCTAAATGTTATGTAGACAAAAACAATAATCTGAATGGAATTGTAATACTAATATTGTACCTCATTTTGTGGTTGCAATGTGTAGTTTTCTACAAAATCAACCACTGATATAATAGTGTCAATCGGAAAGGAGTCCTTACACATCCTGAATTGTTGATCCAATCACTGAGACCTATGGCTATGCCTTTCATACTTGTAGAAAATATTTTCCTTAAAATCTGAAATAAAATCAGCAACACTGCATTCTTTTGTAACCAACTCACATCTAGAACCTTCACCTCCACTCTGCAAAGTATATTTGACTATCTCATATTTCTTTTTCTCAACAAGCTTCTTTCCAAATTCATGTTTGAAACCCCCATGAAAATATTGAACAAACTTTGACAAGCTACCACATTGTGAGCACTTCGCATTTAAACAATCATTTTTATAGAAAAGGCAACCATCATCTCTAGAGCATAAAAATAGATCTAGCAAGTCCCTTGATGATTTTGAAAGATGTATTGCACCACACTCCCGCAACATTTCATTATTATGCAAAGTGTAATGGATATAGCATAATAGTTCATGGTACATTGAAAAATCTACATGGTATTTGCAACAACAAGTATTACAAATTTTAAGAGGCACACAATAAAATGGCTTCAAACCTTCAAAATTCCTTTGTGAGATTTCCATATTTGGATTTGTTTCAATAAATTTTTTGAACATTGTTTGGCTTGATTCCAAGAAATGTTTAGGATGCGGTGTATGGTCTCAAATGCCAATTCTTAACTTTAAAACATCCTTTGCATTGGGTGATACTCTAGAGTTGTCATGCTAAAATTGTTGAATTACCTACTTTACATTATCGGTTAGCTTCTTATCAACACGTGGAAGCCTCCTAGAAAAATACCATGTATCATTTTGAAGAGGATCATCTATTCTTTCTCTTCTTGCAAGTGCTGTATCCAAAGTTCTATGATTTATGTCAAAATCAATACAAGTTTGTCTCATAAAGCGAGCCTTTTTCAATTGATGGCTTACTAGGGTGGTTGTAATGACTCTCTAAGCAACTCTCTTATCTTTTTCCTTGTTATTTTTTCCAATAGACTTGAGAGCATTAAAAAGGTTTTTGACAATAATAGAAATTTTTTCGGTCTTCTTGTTCACATGAATCTTCAATTTGGCTAGCAAAGGTCTCATCTTTTGTATCTTTAGCAATTGTACAAAAATTTGGCATTGCTCGGTCAATGTCTTATTGCTAAAATATTGGTTGAAAATTTTTGTAGCCCACAATTGTGTTGGTGTTTTTTAATGTAAACCAGGTTTGTCTCCTAATCTACCTATGGAATTGTCAATTCCACTCAAAGGCAGCTCAAAGGACCTAGACCAATTGACAAGGATTTTAACAATAATCTCCTACACTTTGGGTTCTGCAAGACCCAGGAGGGTGATCCCTTAATGAGTTTACAATCTCTACAACAAAATCATAAACAACATTAACCATAATAGATAATCTCACTTAATAGCTCAACAAAACGGGATAAAACTGAAGAGAATTGGTTGTTCATCAGTAATATCAACCATTTGGAGCGTGAGATAATTACAACACAACCTCATGGTGAAATATAATCATTAGTTTTAAAATTGTAGCAAGCCCCAAGTGAACACAAACAAACACTGAATCACAAAGAACAAATGCAAATCAGACCAGTGCCATAACCATTGGAGGTGTCAAGTTCACCAACACCTAATGGTTCATAGCATATTTCAACACATAGCATATAATATCTCTGATTATATTGCCTTACAATATCACCAATTTGTACCTCATCTCAATACTACTTACCAAATCCTTGTAAATAACATATCAATCTGCAATCTCATTTAAGCAATTTAATTAACTCCTTGAATTAAAGCTAAAACCAGAATTGCACACACCACAACAGTGAGATGAATAAAATAACCCTTGATTACTTCATTCAAAATTCGAATACATTTGCACATAGGAGAGACATGAGCCTGGATTTATCAGTTAAACTCAAATGCTAGTACTATTATGAAACACTAAATCTCCATAAACTCAAATCCTACAATAAAATGACACAAAAAACCAACTTGCATTTCCTCTGTCACTACAGATTTTATAATTTGCTATGCAGCTCCACTGCAGATTTCTGACTTGCTAACCTATTAAAATGAGAAAAGAAAAGAATATGTAGAAGAGAAGAAACTCCAGAAGAAACCCTAAAATCAAATAGGAAAATCCATCTGGAAACATCTCCACCATTGAACAGTAATCAGCAAAGCATCTTCATCTTTTCCCTGTGACATAATTTATTTTGTTTTCAAAACAGCATGTGCCCAATTCGTTCCCTAACAGAAAAATGCCCATGTGTACATTCTCCACTCATTACGTGCAGCTGAAAAATATACTATCCCCATGAAAATCCATTTTCTATTCTTGTTTTGCCCTTTGTTTGCTATGGCTGTATTTTATTTTATTCACTTCTAGTGAATAAAATATTGTATCTTCACTTAACTTCCAGCACATACAAAGTATTTTAAATACTTTACCCAACAATTTTATTTATATTGGGGTCACATTAAAATACCCAGCTGCACAAAATATTCACCATTTGATTTTTCACCCCAGCACAATCATATTATTTAATAGTAAAAACTTTATTCACCTTATCCCGTGCATTATAATGTTTTAAATTTTCACTTAAAACATTCCTCCATTCTTTAAATCAATGAAAAACTCTGTAAATTATTTTCTCCCCTATATTTCACTTATCCATATTTCTCTTAAAACAATTTAACTCAACACCTGAGAGAAAATAAACGGGCCCCACCCCTTCTTTTAATACCATTTCACAAAGACTTTTAGCAAAACATTTAATTTTAAATATTTTTTACTCATCTCTTAATACACCCGGGCTCCCTTATTTTACCCAAGCCCTTTAAATTCATGGGGCCCACCATTCTTCACCCTTCCCGCAATCACGCAATCAATAATTTGCGTGCACCTTTGGATTGTGAAATGACGGGCAACGACCAAGATCTGGCTAGAGTTGCACACTTGATCTCCACCGTTGGATTTTTCACTTTTCACATTTGGTCACAATTTAAAAGGTATCCCTCAGTTTTTACCTTTTCATATTAAAAATATTTTACCCCCCCTTAAATGGAAAACCCACTTTACAATACCAATTTAAAATGTTTTACCATTTTAATTCAAATAGGCCCCTCTTTTACAACTTTCACCAGGCTCTCTGACATTTTAATTACCCCGACCCCACCTTTCAAATATTCAAGCCTCACACATTGAGCAAAATTATTCTAAAAATTTCACCTTTATTAAAATGAAAGTCCATTTTAATAAAATGTTGGGCAAACAAAACCATACCCGTGAAATTTAATTATTTGGGCCCACAATTCATTCCCCCATGCCATCGCAATCAATATCCCGTGAGCATTTTGGGATTGCGAAATGGTGGGCAATAGTTTGGATTTGGCTGCATCGGCCTCTCTCCCTCAGCCGTTGATCATCCACCTGCTTTTTCTACTCATGCTTTGTGCCCTAATTTCTCTGTTTGTTTGCTCAAGCACTCTCTATTCATGACGACAAGCAATCTTCATTCTGCTTCATGGAAGCCATCTCACAAATCTATTTTAGGTGAATATCATGTAGTGGCACTTCATGGGATCATGTTTAAAAAAGGAGTCCATACTGTAGGCCATGCCATAACTCCTTGGATCCCTCCATTCAAATCCAGGCATGATTTCCCTACTCCATTTCTTACGTTTGATTGAGAGCTTCTAAAATCTTTAAACACAACCACTTTGTGCATAGCCAGGCACGACATTTACTGCGAAACACACTTGTTTGAAAGCTACTTAAGATTTTGGCAGTCCATTTTGTTTATACTCCAGTCCTGTTGCAATCATGGTATTTTCTGAGACCACATTCTCTGCAAAATTTTGTTGTAGGCGTTGGTCACCCTTCCTCATTTTCCTGAGAGTTTCAAAAGCTTCTTTTTAACATATTCATTTTGTGTTTTGACTGCAGTGATATTCCACAAAGCTTCATTTATAGAGATTTTTATAAAATCAAGCAATTCACATATCGGGCATTTTTGAGATGTGCTTCCTCCATTCAGTTGGCACAGTGGCTAATTCCATTCATTTAAAATTTTCTCAGACCTCTTTGCATTTGCTGGTTGGGGATTTTCATTTTTAAAATTTGTTTTGAGAGAGTCCAACCAATGGGATAAAATAATTTAAATTCATTTTTCCTCTCATTCAAATGTTAAAAAGATTCATGCCCTAAAATCATTTTGAAATGTTTTAAATGTAAAACATTAGAACTAGGCAAAAAATTAATTTTGCCTACAAGCCAAACGAGAAATTTCACTGCGAACAAACCTGAGCACCTCAAGCCATTAAATTTTGCGCTGGGGCATAATCAATTATTTAGAGAAAACCCATTTGCTCAAAGTTCACCCAACCATTAAAATTCAGGTACCTCCTTTGTAAACTAGTCCTCGGGACGTGTTAGCCGCGACTGAAATACATTAAAATAATGTATCAAATGACCTTCGATCTTTACAAAAATGGCTATGTAGAGGTTTGAAACCAAAACAATAAATGGATTGTCATTAGAATCACAGAATTTTAAAATTTCCGGAACACCATTTCTGGCCCTATCATGATCAAAAAACAATTAATTAACCCATCTGAACTCATCTTGAAACCCTTAAGCTAAGCAGGAATGCATACATTCTATCCAAGAATGGAGTGAAAAAGATGTTTTAGAAAAAGAGATCCTTAGGTGAAATATATTAAATTCCAAAGTTGCTTACTCAAACTTTCTGAAAAAACAGTCCGTTCAGAATCAACTCAAACTGATCCAATTGTCATTTTGCAAAAGTAACAAATCAACTCCTGACAAGTTGCCACTGGAAACAATAGATCATTTAGGTACCCTGAGCATGCCTACAAAAGGAAATTCCATGAAACGTCTTTGATCAAAATATATTAATGATAAAAATTGACCACTCAAAAAGGTTGTCAGGAATGCAAATGTGAAACTGAATAAACTGCATTTGGTTTCGATCTGCTAAAAATAGCAAATCAAATCATGAGGCTCCAAAAATTGACACCTGAGATCATTTAAGTATGGAGAACATAAAACATCATTCATTTTGACATGACATTCAATTGGTTGCGAAATCCAAGCTCAAACGGGAGGCTGTTTTACAACACTAACAGTCTGCAAACAACAAGAAAGTGCAAAAACCCTCCAACTTCACTTTTTGAAACCCTGACAAAACCTATCATGGGAAGCTGAAAATTGACACGCACATTCACATATGTCAATCAAATACGTCTGCGAATGGGTTTCACTTGGAAATTAGCAGGCCTCAAATTCTGATTCTCCAAAGTGGGTCACTCAGACTGACCCCTCAAGTGCACTTCTGAAAGTGTAGAGGCAAAATTCTCGAAATGGGCACCTCAAATTTGCAAAATTTGAGAGTGCCATCAAACCGAATGGTTCGTGTTGACCTCTTGCCTTCAAAATTGTTTATAATGTTCTCATCAATTTCAAGTAAACATTTAGGGGTTCTTGAAGGTCTTGAATTTGGAATATGTCTTTCTTCATTTCTCATGTAATTTGGTGAAACATAATTTACACTTGGTTCAATATTATGTTCAACATATTCAATTCCAACATTTTTAGCTTGAACATTTTCAATAATTTCATTCCCAATTTCAATATTATGTTCAACATGTTCGATTCCAACATTTTCAGCTTGAACATTTTCAATATCAATTTCAATATCATCGTCAACATCTTCAATTCCAACATTTTCAATATCAATTTCAATATCATGTTCATTTTCACCTTGAACATATTCAATTTCCTTTTCACTTGAAAGACCAAAGGGCTCAGATTCACCAATATTTGACATACCTTCTCTTCTCTTCCTATGACTTTATCTCTTTGTCTATATGCTTCAATTTTTTCTTTTGTAAGCTTTCTCTTATTTTTTTGCTTCTGATGACTGCTGCTCCCCATTATACGTCCAAAAAGATGCTAAAAAATGATTGCTTATGAAAAATTTGAGTAGCAGATGCTCCAAAAAGTTGATCTTTGTCTCTTCCTATCTGAAATCACATTTTTGCCGCCTACAAAGCCTGCAAAAAGAATGTAGGGTTTGTTTGGATGCCCAAAACAGCCCACTTGCGGTTTTTCTATGGCCCACAAATCCGATATCTAATTTGAAAAACATTTCAAAATGTATAGCAACGGTAGTATTTTGGTGCTACAAATCGGATATCTGATATGAAAAAAATATCCAATTTTGGCACATGTAGACCCAAGAGTAATTAGGAGGTGGAGGGTGGACAAGAGAGATAGAGAAAGGGAAAGGAAGAGACATAAAGAGAGAGGGAAAGGGAGAGAGAGAGAGAGAGAGAGAGAGAGAGAGAGAGAGAGAGAGAGAGAGAGAGAGAGGGGAGAGGAAGAAGGGGAGAGAGAGAGAGAGAGCATGCATTAGGAGGGAGAGAGAGAGAGAGAGGGGAGAGAAGGAGAGAGAGGGAGAATATTAGGATGGAGAAGGGAGAGGGGAAGAGGGGAAGAAGAGAATATTAGGAGGGAGAAGGGAAGAGGGGAATAAGGGGATAGAGAGAGAGAGAATTAGGAGGGGGGAGGGAAAGGGGAGAGAGAGAGAGATTTGGAGGGGAAGGGAGAGGGGAGGAGGGGAAGATTTAGGAGGGGTAGGGAGAGGGGAGGAGGGGAAGAGGAGAGAGAGAGAGAGAGAGAGAGAGAGAGAGAGAGAGAGAGAACATTAGGAGGAGAGGGAAGAAGGGATAGAGAGAGAGAGATAATTAGGAGGGAGAGGGAGGATGGGAAGAAGAAGGGAGAGAGAGGGAGAGAGAACTAGGAGGGAAGGAAAGAGGGAGGAGGAAGAAGGGAGAGAGACAAAAGAGACAGATGGGGAAGGGAGAGAGCATTAGAGGAGAAGGAGAGGAAGAGGGGAAGAACAGAATGAGGAGGAGAAGGAGAGGGAAGAAGGATAGAGAGAGAGAGAATTAGGAGGGGAGGGAGAGGGAAGAGGGAAGGAGAGAGAGAGAGAGAGGAGGGGAAGGGAGAGGGAAGAAGGGGAGAGAGAAGGAGAGAGAATTAGGAGGGGAAGGAGAGGATAAGGGGAGAGAGAGAGAGAGAGAGAGAGAGAGAGAGAGGGAAAGAGAGAGAGAGGTAAAGGGAGAGGGAGAGGGAGAGGGAGAGGGAGAGAGGGAAATGGAAAGGGAGAGGGAGGGAGAGAGCAAGGGAGGGAGAGAGAGGAAGAGAGAGGCAAAGAAATAATATTTAAATATTTTATATATTAGTAATATTAATTATTCATATAATATTTTATATATAATTAATTTAATATATATATATTTATATAAATATTTATATATTAACTAAAATATATAAATATTATTTAAATATTATACATAATAATATAATATATTATATATTATACATAATTTTGTAAGAGATTATCATAAATTATATATTATATATTAAATTATAAACTATATTGTATATTCTCAACTAGATATATTAAAATAAACTATAAACTATTTATTGCAGATTTTAAATCATATATTACAAACTATATTACATTTTTTTAAATTATGTATAAAATAAATCGGATATCCGATTCAAATCGAATATTTTATTTGGATTGGATATTTGATTTGAATCGGATATTAGATATGTCTGACACAAACCCTACTACCTAGGGATTAGCACCAGGTTTTCTTCAAAATTTGGCTAGGACATGCTAATCCTAAGAAGTCAACACAAAAAATGTGTTTAACAACTTACCTTGCTTTTCTAGACTTTGCCGATGTGGCTGATGACTTTTTTTTACCCTAAATTGATGAAACGAAAAGGGTTTTTAAAGGAGATTATTAGATTTCCACCAATATAAATTATGCTTTACTTTGAATTTAATAAATAATTATTATTCATTTTCTATTTGAATTACTACTAAAGTCCTAATTGATAGGCTGATTGAAAAACATCTATAGCTTTCAAACAGTATCAGATTTTTTGAATCCAAAACATGCATCACATTCTATGCTTTGCATACTATAGGATTTAAAAATAATTTAATTTCATGAAGTTTTGACCAAGTTAAGGTGGTCAGACATACAAGTTTTTATATTTTTTAAAAGTTGTAATAAAAAATTCATAAAAATTATTTACTTGGAAAAAAATTACAAAAAAATATGCATCACATCGGGACATGAGTCCTCTACTTATATCTAAAATCTTATAAAAAATATTATCATTTTATTGTGGTTAGGGTGGTCAGACAAACACCTACTTCTTATTTTTTCCCTGAAATTTAAGTACTACTCCATTGAAATTTTGAATTTTCACCAAATAGATATTTTTAAAAATAAAATAAACCTAGTAGTTTAGAAACTACATTCAATTTTCTACAGATTCTATTCTTACATATTTTTGAAATAATATAGATAACTTATTCAAATTTTTACATAAAGTTGCCTAACTCTGGTTTTTCTAAATTTTCATCGCCACTTAAGGGCCTATTTTTCTATGATGATTTTGAACATTCCCTTAGACACATTAACATTATGAAAGGTATATATATTGGGTTCATTCTGGATATCCCCTCACCCTTATCCCAAGTAGGATACTTGATATCTCATACTTAGGAGCACAACACATTTATTGGTTTCCATAACAAATCACATCACTATCAAGAATTTCATCACTTCATTCCAAATGAGTCTATATGCACAACATAGTACACCTACTCTTACAACTAGATTTGTCCACAACATTTTCCACACTACACAAACATAAGCACTCTTATGGGGTATTCACATCCACAAAGAATACAAAATAACTTTATTTTCAATTTTTCACCTTTTAAAGTAATAAAAATTATTTCCTTACACATATTTAAACAAAAAATTGTTCTATTCTACCCAATGGCATATGCAAGCTTGATAAGGAACCTTCTCAAGAAGGCTACCCAATACTCAACACAATGACAATTTGTCCTAGCATTCAAATTCATTAATTTCTTCTCAATACATGGTTAAATCTCCCAAACAAGACAACAATCATTATAGGAACACCTCAATAAAAAAGTGTTTTCTTAATGAAACTTATACTCCTTAAGGTTGTAAAATTTCAAATGCATAAAATGATATTATCTGCAGGTTATTCATTCAAAAAATTTCACTTCTTTCTCAGCCTTCTTGTAGTGACTATCTTAACACATAACACTAAATAATCAGGACCAAAATGTTTTCCGAGAGTTCCCAATGTGGAAACTTGGATCTGATACCAAATGTAATGCCTACATTTTACACACTTAAGGGACACAAAACATCCTATCTAATCTTCAACATACCTTACTAATTGGAAAACATATATTTTTTTAAACAATAATAACATACCACATTACTTAAGTCAATAGACAATGATCTCATTATCTAAGAGTAAATATAGTTATGAGTTTCTTCTTCTTCTTTTTAAACAATAACGTCTATTTAGTATGGGTCAACTAAACATACCTCTTCCCTACACAAGTACCTCTTACATTCCATCACGTTGTAATTTCTTCCCTCACAATGTATCTATAAGATCTACAAGACTTGGTGAACATGTAAGATCAATGGGTAATTAGTGCATGATCACCAATATAAGCTATATAAATCAAATAATAGTTTACAACATCAGGGGAGAATGACAAGTCCAAAATAAAAATTAAAAGAACAGTCTTAAGGACTCGATCTAATGCCTTCAAGGAATCTCACTTGATGGCCTTTCCTACGTATATATTTCGCAGAGGCACCGTAGTTTGACAATTTGACTTACTCCAACTCATTTGACTCATCAACATGGGGTATACCCACTAGGTTCAATAGATGACTCAACCTCATTCATACTCATAACATAATAACAATGACATACACTAAAAGTTCAATCCTCTACTCGAAGGTATCATGTGTTCCATGAAAATTACCTACTATAAAAGCGGGTACACAACCCTTTCTAGGGTCCATTACCCTAGCCTATTTCATGGTCGACTACCACCCACTTGGGTGAAGCCAAGGATACGAAAACTAGTTAAGGATACACTAAGCAACACACTTTGAAGCCTGGATTTTCTTTAAGTTTACAAAGAAAAGATCAAAGCTTACTTATGACCTAGGTTTACTCCTCTTGATTCAATATTTGATTTTCTCTGATGGGTATTGAATAACCAAGTTTTAAGAATTTTACTTTTATATGAACCAAGGTTTTTGTGAACCCAAAATTTACTACTGATTCACTAGGATAGAGATCAAGTTTCTTTAAATCATAAACTCTCACAATTTGACAGAAAATAAATAAATAAATAAGGAAAAATAGAGTCCTTGCATACTTTCCCCAAATTTAATACCTACTCTGCAATATAAATCATAATAGAAACTCCCATGTAAATCTCTTGAAATATAAGTCACGTATTATATTAAATAAAAATAAGTAACATCCACTGTTTCTACTTACCAAGGTTCTTATTGACATAGTGAGATGATATGATGGGAAAATGATCAAAATAATAATTCTAATTACCAACCACAATATGCAGATATAAGGTAATAAATTTCTACAATCATCATTTTGAAATCACTGGAAATGATTGGTTGATAACCATATAGGAATAATTTATTATTGTAACAATTTATTCTACAAAAACTAATGGTCAACAATGATAAATTAGCTAAGAAAATACTATTAGTGGATAAATAATAACCTCAATTGTCAAAATGTAATACTAACCTAACCACGAATGATATCTTGACTTTATAACAATCAAATCATGATGATGATCAAGACTATAATAATGTGTGTAGCAATAAATGCTAATAATAATCTCCTTATGCCAAATGTTAACCAGGTAGCACCAACAACAAGAAATTTGAAAACTATAGGAAGTAATGAATCGCTATACCACAAAATAACCATTCACTTACCAATACCTTCAAAATAATAACAATAACATAATTTACTAATAAATAAAAAGATGGATAAATATGAACATTCTGGTATTTAAAGATATTTAATTTTCAATCAATCTGTCTACCCAAGGATGCATTGAAAATACATAATCATCATAACACACTTCAATTTATAAACATAAATAAATAATTTCATTTATGTATATAGGCCATTTTCATGTTTATGTGAGTTGTCATTTGTATCACTTATAATCATTAATTCACCCCTCCATAGGGGTTTGACCTAAGAGAACCCATTAACATATTGAGTTAAAAAAACCTCCTTTATGGTGTTCCCAAACACCACGTTGACAAACTCAAATATCAAGAAAACAAAGGCAAGTAGGTTTTTAACTATGTACTTTGGAAGAATATTCCCACACCAAACAACTTAGATCCATAATAAAAATCAAATTTATGATAGTTCTAATCAAACCTATGATTATTAGATATGAATGTAATTTTCTTAAACAATACATATTCTAAGACACTCATCATAATAAGGACATTAGTTTTGGAACATTGGTGAATTGATTATGTGTAGCTTATGTACAAAGCACTTGGTCCACTAGAGTAAAGATTTTATCCGTAAAGGAACTTTCTTCACCCATCTAACATTATTTATGTTTACTCTCAAAATGAGAGTTATAGATTCACTTGCATTTAACTAATTTTAATAATATTAATTGTCCAATCTTGCATTAGACTCGGTGGATGGTTAAAACTCAAAATTTACTTAAATATGTATGGTATAGTTATACTCTAAGAGTCATATCCTTAAAAAAAATTATTGCTATAGACTGAATATTATTATGGTTATTCATGCAACTGCCATACTAATGCCGCATAAAACATTTGTACAAATACCAAGCGAACTAATGTATTGATCTATATTTATTAAGAATAGATAAGTTTGACTATAATAAATTTGTTTAAGCTCAAGTTTTCTTTGATCGAAACAACTTGACATGTTTAATCTTTCAATCAAATGAGGATATTTTGACACATTGGGTATCATCTCACAAGGTCTACAATTATAATAATAATCTCTTGTAGGTATAGTGCATGCAAAGCTTAGGTGAATTGATACCATTTTATAGTCTTTCATAAATATATATTAAGTTTGATATTACATTTAATAAGTCTTCCTTCTGTTAAGATTTAAAAAAATTGATAGCATCAAATATGTGACAAGATGGTAACCAATTTTCACCCCATTTCATTTTATGATCAGCTAATTTTTTTTAAATTCTCAAGGTAATAAATTAATTGATATGTCTGTTGAAAAGGTTTTAGTGTCAATGGGCCCTTGGTCTAGGCCAGGATCGTGCCCTGGGCGAATTTGGCGGTGTGGATGCCCCTCAGACCTTGGCTCTAAGCTGAAGAGGTGCACGTGTGGGCCCGTATCGGGTTCCTAAATCGTTTATGTGGTGGCCTTCGCTGATTGGCAGCTCGCAAGCTTCGTGCCTCGCTGGGCTGCCTCACAGATCTGAAACCTCCATAAAAAAATTAAAAAAAAAAGTTTTAGAGACTTTCAGTGTAAATGACGGGTACAACCCAAATTCAACAAACTTTCCCAACATCCTCCCCGCTTATTCCAAGATGGGAGTTTAGGAACAGGGTATGGGCATCCATAATTTTTTCAGAGTTGTAGTTGCAAATGCGCTGGTAGACATGTATGCAAACTGTGGCAGCATAGAAAAGACACGTGAATTGTTTGTTAGAATGCCTCCAAGAAAGGTCTCCTCAAAGAAAGGTCTCGTGGACTGAAAGGAATGCAGGATAAGCACAAAATGGATTTTTTAATGAGGCTTCAGATACATTCAAGCAAATACAATCGACAGCTGTAAGGCCAAATTCCACAACGTTTCTCAGCATCATCCCTTCCTGTCTCAAAATGGGAGCTTTGGAAGAGGGAATGGACATCCATCGAAGAATAAAGGATAGAATAATTTTTTCAGATGCTATAGTTGCAATTGCCCTGTTTGACATGTATGCTAAACGTTGGCGCATAAACAAGGCTCATGAACTGTTTGGCAAAATGCCTTAAAGAAATGTATGGAAAAAAAATGCGGAAGCAGAGTCAAGGCACGCGAACTGTTTGAATGTAAATAAAACAATACTTAAGCACCCCACTTATAACCAAAGATGGCAGCCTAAGTGCAACTTTAATCTCTAAGGCCTGTGCAACTATTTTGCGCAGATATCATCCCCAAGGCAACCAATCATTAGTAGTTAATGAAACAAGACCGAAGTATGGACAATGGATAATCTCAATGTCATTTGAAACCTGCTTATGTGATAATACACATTGTTAAGAAAGAGATTCTCAAATGTTGATGGGATGTCTTGCATGTCCCAAGATGTATGATAACTTGAAAGAGAATGACACATCAAACACCTATTTCAGGGTACTTCCAAATCACAACACTAGCACTCATTATAAGGGGGCAGATTGTACTGCAATCAAATAGAACTTCTGATTGGGAAACTATTATACAAGGGTTAGATAAATGAATTATTAACCCCTGAGCCTCTGAATATACATATCATGACTCAAAACTTTCCGTATTTGAAAATTTGTTGTGAAGATGGTCTTTGAAAGGGATCCTCACCTTTTCAGCACACAAGTTCAATCCTTGCAGAATCGAGATCTTCAAGGCCTCTACAAATCTGATACAATTGGTGCACTTGAAAGGGAAAGTGGATGCAACCACAATACATCGTGTACAACAACCTGCATTATCTTTTGGAAGAATTTGACCTCCGGTCAACAATACTTGCCTCATAACACCAGACATAGGGTCAAAAATCCTTTCATTTTAATTTGGCAAAGGAGGATCTACCTTGATGGGTGGTAACTAGGTTTTATAGGGAAAATAACTGCAACTGGTTGATATTAGACCCCATAAAGCAAATTTGAACGGAAGAGAATAGCGTATTAGAGAGGTGAGAGAACAAAGACACCAGTCAAGTGACCTGTAGAAGAAATCTGTGTACCAAGATCCCTCTTGCTACCATAGCACAATCAGATGATTGGATTATAACTTCTAGATTCTTCAGAGAGTCAACACTTTCAAATTTAGTAATGACAGCAATATCACTATCACAAGATCGAGTAGCAAGATAGCTTTCCAAATGTCTGATTAGGTCTACTGACTTCACAAAAGATATTGCAAATGAAATCGACACCCTCAGAAATCCCAAAATCTATATCAAGCCAATCCTTCTAAGAAATTGTGGGAAGCATGGAATTCCTTTCACGAACCACTTGTTCCTGCCTCCAACCTCCAAAATGTCAGGCTTGCATGTGGTAGTGACAATCCAAGATCTGCACCTTGGCATTTCACCTCAGAACCTTCTTTTCCTATCCCTTCAAACCTCACCATATCACCATCTACAACTAGTTCATCCCCAACTTTGACTTTCTTTTCCCCTTTGCCAAATGTCACTCCCCTTAACTGAAAGCCAGACCTATTAATAGAGTTTCCCCCCCATCGTTGCATATGCTTGACGCTTATTTCCCAGCTCACCATGCTCGTGCAGGCAGGAGGACATGGTCAAAGGTTGTGGATTTTGGTCTCCTTTTTTTACTAACTGCCTTCATTCCCTCCACGACTACCCGCCTTTATGTCCCATGTGAAGATCTGAATCTGAGGGGAAGGGGCTCCATGCTTCATAAATGGCTCCACACCTCTCTTTCCACTTTCACCCATCCTTAGTTAATGCTTGTTCCAGGGTAATAAATACAGGCATGGTGCCTTAACAAGTTTATTTAATAATGAAAAATACTTTTTGGAATGGTTGCTACTTATTTGCAATTCATGAAACATGCTTAAAAACTAAATATAAAAAAAACTAGAGTTCACATACCCATTTGTCAAGATAAAATGAAGTGGATAAGTTTTTCTCATGTCATTCCAATCTTTGCCACAAATCTAAGTATACAAATGTAATTAAAAAGTTAATTGAACCGAATATAAATCAAAATATCAAATATGTAGTGTATACACATAAAAATGGTCTGGATCACAAACTAATTAAATACTAGTTATTTAATTAATTAATCTAAATTTCTCTACTTATATAAATAAATTGATAAATTTATTTGTATAAGTTCACACCTTTAATTCTTCTATTCCAATATCATCTTTCCTCTTCAATTAATTAAATACACAAATTTAAATAAGTTTTTATTCGATTATTCCTCTTCCTCACTAAATTTGAAAATTTAATTCAAATTTTCACATTTCTCCATAATTCTCTAACTTCCTCCAAATCACCCTCCACATCATTATATGTCACATGATTTTCTTTTATTTCTAATTTCTAAATTAGAAGTATTAATCTAACCTCCTAACCTCCTTGGAGACACATGGCTTTTCTTTCTAATTGATGCTCTTTGACACTTGGATGATTTTCCTTTCCAAATGGAGCAGCCTCCATGAATTCCTCCAACCTCTTTGTGTTCCACCGTTGATCTCTCAGGATCACGATCTTGACCATTCATCTTTGCCACCTCATTCAAGGCTTGAAAAAATCTATAAATATGAGATCATTCTATGGTTTTTTAACAAAGAATTTGATCATAAACTTATGTTGCAAGAATTATCTTAGCAATTTGTGAGTAATTGAGAGCATTTTGAGAGCATTTGCATAGCATTTTAGTTTATGATTTAGCATTTAGTTCATATTAGTGTTATCATAGAAATTTTAGTTTTATCATCTTAATTGTTGCATTTTCATACAACATTTCATTTAGATTCACATCTCATCACATCAATCATCTTAGCATCATTTTGAATACAACAACATTATATCATATCATTTAGCATTGCAATCAAAATACAAAAAATATGTAGATGTAGGCATATAGTTTTGCATATCATAAAATCTTCTCATCTCTTAGGTTGTCATCTTGTGAATTCATGTGCCACATACAAATTAGAGAGAATGAATTTGAAGGTCCTTAAGATTAGAGAGCAATAAGATGATTTGAGAGGATAGTCATAGCAATTTAATTTGTTATTTCAATTCCTTTTATGTAAGACGTCTTCATTAATGTGTGTTTAGTTTCACTAATTACTCCAGTTTTACACCACACATAAATTTGGCGCCCACCATGGGGCCTGAGCCCTTTTCATTAACTATTTTTGGAAAAAATTATTTTACAGGCCCAGAAGTGAAATCTTTTAGCACATCTATGAGTTCCTTCGGCGCATACAAAACATTATCTGGTGCATACGTGCCCTGTTTTGGCACATCTGTAGAATATTTCAACACATATGTCTCAACATTTGGCACATCCAAGGAGTTTTATGGTGCATTCATAGTTTCTTTTAGTGCATACATATACTATGCTAGGGCATTCATAATATCTTTTAGCACATCTGTGTGATTTGTTAGCACATTTGTTTGTTGTTATGGCACATCTCTTCTATTTTACAGAAAGTTAAAACTTTGAAAACTAATCTGTGTCTCTTTGTTTTGCAGGAATTTTACACATTGTCAGAGACTCTGCTGAAAGCATAAATAACATTGTCAAAGACTGCAAAGTTGAAACAATTAACAATTGATTACAAGGTTTAATTTATTGTCATTTTCTTTTGATTAAGTTAGGAACATAGCTTAATTAGGGGAAAACAAACACCATGTCTGTTGTGATTGTTGAATGGTAGGTGTGTATGCTCTCTCCTTAACTAGGTGATCATAAAGCCATACCCATTCTTTTTCTTTTTGATTTAAACCTTAGAGGGCCTGCCTTGGTGGGACAAGAGGTAATCACCTCAAGGGAATGACCCAAATGGGAACATGCTAAAGCCAAGCAACTTCCACTCGGGATATAAGTGTGGGTTCTTGAGGAAAGTTCAAGTATCACGATGATTATTATGAAAAGAAGGGAAACAATGGTCTCTTTCCATATGGATGATCCCCCACTAAAAACCTTGTTGTAGCATGCCAAAATCCCTTGTCTATTTGCTAGTGCAAGAGGTATAACCTCTGAAGTCCTCCCACATACTTGTGGCTTTTGGTAGAAATGAGAAGTCCGTCATGGGAGATTCACGAGGACCGAGGCTTGGTTGACCCAAGAAGTGAGTGAAATGTAAGGGAGAGATAGTGTGGTAAAGCCTCTAATCATTCACCAAAAGTAAGCACAGCTGGACTAAAATTCCAAGTGGGAATCCAATAAATACTGTCCTTCAGAGCCCTAGGGATTGTACTTGCTTGATATGTTTTACATGCATGTTTTGAAATGAATTTTGGACAAACATCACATACTGGAATATACAACCCCTAATTCAAAAGAACATCCAAACAAAACAATTAGATTCACTGCTAAAAGAACAAAAAAATCCATCAAACTGTAAAAAATAGGGACCATCTTCCAGTTTAGCGCATCCATCGACTGCCCTGGTGCATGCCGTCCATCTTTTGGCGCATCCATTTACTATTCTAGTGCATCCCTGTCATACTATAGCGCATACATTTACTATTTTGGCACATCCATCCACTATTTTAGAGCATCTGTGTAATCCCGTAGTACATACCTATCATACTTTGGCGCATCTATTGCTTGTTTTGGTTCATACCAACCATCTTTTAGCGCATCTAGGCCATTTTGTAGCGCATCTGAAATTTTTTAAACCAGAGAGCTAAATTCCCTATCTATCTAAATTTTAACCTTACAATTCAGGATCATTTTCAGTCCAAAATCTTTCCTCAGTCATACCAGAATCTCAAACTTGTTGAAAAACAACATTTTCAAGTGAAAATCCTTTTACCTAAACTTTGATCGAACATCCAAAAGTGCCTCATTATCACACCTATTTCTGATTAGTAGGTGTGTTTCACCATCAGGATTCATCATCCTTCATCCTGAAACAAAGTTGTATAATCAGATTTAACTTAGTCCTTTTGGCACTCCCAAACTTTGGTCAAAATCTTAGTAAATTTTCATCACTTGTATGCCCATTTTAACGAGACCGCAAAAGAAAAAACTTGAGCAAAAAAAAATCGAAGACCAAAACACCATGGTTGAAAGAGAAGAGAATCCTTTTTTCGAAGCTCATTGAGATGAGGTGGAAGAAATTACAAATGAAACCATAGAAAAATCACAACAAGATCCCAATTTTCATAAATTCATGGAGAGGATCTTCGAAAAGGAGGGTGAAAAATACCTTTTGATGTTAGCAAACAAAGGGGTCAAACTACCTAAGGATTTTGATATCACAAAATTAAAAAGAACTCCTAAGAAGACAGAAACAAAAACACGAACTGAAACAAGAACCAATGACCCCATGGATACTTTAAAACAACAAATACAAACCCTCCAACAAAAAATGCAAAACATGCAAACCAGAACCACCAAGAGATACTTGATACAAGATATATGCCCCTACCCTTTTGAGAAAAGTGTCAACATGATACCATTCCCCAAACATTGTGAATTCCCTAAATACGATAAATACAATGGAAAAATAGATCCAATAGACCATATAAGGGAATTCCAAACAATGAGCCTCAAATTTGCTCACGAGGAAACATACTTGATGATATTATTCCCACATAGTTTGGGAGGGAAATGCATGCAATAGTTCTTGTAATTACCTCTAGGAATCAAATCTTTTGAAGAATTAGTCAACAAGTTTATCACCCAATATTCCTATAACATTCAACATGAGATCACAATGAAGGAACTTTGCAATGTCAAACAAAAGAAGGGGGGATCATTTCTAGTATTTTTTCGAAGGTGGAGAATATTATTCACAAGATATCCTCGTCCCATACCAAAAAAAGAAAAGATGGAGGTATTCATTGACAACTTAAATGATGATATGATTTATAGGCTTGAATTATAATGTCCTCCAACTTTTGAAAAATTGATTGAAAATGGGATCAAAATCAAAGAAGCTTTGGTCAAGCGAGGAATCTTGAAAATTTACAACAAAAAGAATTCAGCCAATTCCTCCAACAATGACAAACCAAATTTTTAGAAAAATTACAAGATTAATGGTAATGATACTTCAGCTAAAAGGAATAGTACCAAACCGATCTTCAATCTATCAGGAATCACACCCAAGACCAACCAAACCCCCAATCAAAACAACACCAACTAGAACACGAATCAGAACAACAATCAAAATAATAACCAAAATAATCCTCCATCTAGACTACCATACCATATATTGAACAACCACAGAAAATTCACACCTTTGGGTCAATCATATGAATCCACATTGAAAGAAATTCTTGCGGAAAATCTTATCACTCTACCCGACACCAGAGATTTTGAACCAAAAGTGAAACCGTCGTGGTGGAACGAGACCCACTATTTTGAATTTCATCGATGCAAAGGTCACCTAACCAATAGTTGCATACAATTAAAACACAAGATACAAGACTTGATTGATAATAATATCATACAATTAGAGTGACCCCAAACAAACGTTGATCATTGGGCATTCAAGAACCCCTTGCCAAATTATGACAAAGGAGAATCTTCTATTGCGAACAGAAAAGGAAAAAGTGTAAACTATGTTCATGACACCACCATCTATCATATTTCAGCCGTTGAAGACCAGATAAATGACATTGAGATCAATAACACACAAGAAATTATTGTAGCCAACAATCCAATTAATAATCCTCCAATTCAATATGAACAAGATACCATCATAGTCAAAAAACAAATTAATGACACCAACATCCCCTCTAATCAATTCCATGATATCCAACAAGACATGGCTACAACAAATAATCAAATTAATGTCATAAAAATCAAAGGAAAGCAAGGCAGTGTGCCTGTAAATGTGACCACAAGGGCTCAATCTAGATATGTTCTAAAAGGAAGAACCTCCAAAATACCCACTGCCCCATCTCATAAATATAACATTGTTGATCAGCTCCAAAAGATTCCAATGTAAATATCAATATTAGAGCTTCTCAAGATCTCACCTGCCCATAAGAAGATTTTGGAAAAGGCCCTAGGGTATGTGTAGGATCATCATGGAAAAAATAGGTCCTTAAGTGGTGTTGAAAATTCAGAAAAATTAGAGTTAGGCAACTTGACGTAAAAATTTGTATAAGTTATCTATGTTATTTCAAAAATATGTAAGAATAGAATCTCTAGAAAATTGAATGTAGTTTATAAACTACTAAGCTTATTTTTTTTAAATAGATGTATTTGGTGAAAATTTGAAATTTCAATGCAATAGTATTTAAATTTTAGGGAAAAAATAAGAAGTCAGTGTTTTTCTGACCACCCTAACCACAATAAAATGATAATATTTTTTTATAAGATTTTAGATATAAGAAGAGGACTCATGTTCTGATGTGATGCATATTTTTTTGTAATTTTTTTCCAAGTAAATAATTAATTATGAAGTTTTTATTACAACTTAAAAAATATATAAAAAATCATATTTCTGACCACCTTAACTTGGTCAAAACTTCATGAAATTTAGTTTTTTTTTTAATCCTATAGTAAGTGAAGCATAGAATGTGACACATGTTTTAGATTCAAAAAATATGATACTGTTTGAAAGCTATAGATTTTTTTCAATCAGTCTATCAATCAGGAATTTAGTTGTAATTCAAATAGAAAATGAATAATAATAATTTATTAAATTCAAAGTAAAAAATAATTTATATTGGTGGAAAACTGAGAATCTCCTTTAAAAACCCTTTTCGTTTCATCAATTTAAGGTAAAAAAAAAGTCGTCAGCCACATGGGTGAAGTGTAGGAAAGCAAGGTAAATTGTCAAACACATTTTTTGTGTTGACTTGGATTGGCATGTCCAAGCCAAATTTTGAAGCAACCCCGAAGCTAATCCCTAGGTAGTAGGGTTTATGTTAGACAAATTGGATATCCGATTTATTTTATATATAATTTTAATATATGATTTTATATAATTTTTATTTTATATAAAAAATATAATATAGTTTTTAATATATAATTTAAAAACTGCAATAAATAGTTTATAGTTTATTTTAATATATCTAGTTGAGAATATACAATATACTTTATAATTTAATAAATAACATATGATTTATGATAATCTCTTACAAAAATATGTATAATATATAATATATTATATTATTATGTATAATATTTATATATTATTTATATATTTTAGTTAATGTATAAATATTTATATATATATTAAGTTAATATATAGAATATTATATAATTAGTTAATATTACTAATTAATAAAATATTTATATATTATATCTTTCCCTCTCTCTCTTCCTTCCTCTCCCTCTCTCTCTCCCTCTCTATCTCTCTCTCCCCTTCATCTCCGCTTCCCCTCTCCCTTCCCCCTCCTAATTCTCTCACTCTCTATCCCCTTCTTCCCCTCTTCCACTCTCCCTTGCCCCTCCTAATTCATGCTCTCTCTCTCCTTATTCCCCTCTCCCTTCTCCCTCCTAATACTCTCTCTCTCTCTCTCTCTCTCCTCTTCCCCTCTTCCCCTCTCCCTTCCTCCTTCTAATTCTCTCTCTCTCCCTCTCTCCCTCTCTCTCCTTCTTCCCCCCCTCTCTCTCTCTCCTCTCCCTTTCCCCTCCTAATTCTTTCTCTCTCTCTTTCTTTCTCTCCCTTCTTCCCCTCTTCCCCTCTCCCTTCTCCCTCCTAATATTCTCTCTCTCTCATCTTCCCCTCTCCCTTTCCCCTCCTAATTCTCTCTATCTCTCCCTTTCCCTCTCTCTTTCCCTCTCTCTCTATCTCTCCCTCTCTATCCCCTTCTTCCCCTCTTTCCCTCTACCTCCCCCCTCCTAATTCTCTCTCTCTCTCCCCTTCTTCCCCTCTCCCTCCCCCCTCCTAATTCTCTCTCCCCCTTTCCCTCTAACTTTACCTCTCTTTATATCTCCCTCTCTCTCTCCCCCCATCTCTCTCTCTCTCCTTCTTCCCCTGTCCTTTCCCTCCTAATTCTCTCTCTCTCTCTCCCCCCTCTTACCTTCTCCCTTCCCCTCTAAATCTCTCTCTCTCTCCTTTCCCTCTCTTTCCCTCTCTCTCTCTCTCTCTTCCTCTCCTCTCTCCCTTCTTCCCCTCTTCCCCTCTCCCTTCCCCATCCTAATTCTCTCTTTCTCCCTCTCTCTCTCTCTCCCTTTCCCCCTCTCTCTCTCTTCCCCTCTTCCCCTCTCCCTTCCCCCTCTTGATTCTCTCTCTCTCCCTTTCCCTCTCTCTCTATCTCTCCCTCTCTCTATCTCTCTCACCTTCTTCCCCTCTTCCCCTCTCCCTTCCCCCTCCTAATTCTCTCTCTCTCTCTCCCCTTCTTCCCTCTTCCCTGTCCTTCCCCCTCTTATTCTCTCTCTCTCTCTCTCTCTCTCTCTCTCTCTCTCTCTCTCTCTCTCTCTCTCATCCACCCTCCACCTCCTAATTACTCTTGGATGAATGTGTGCAAAAATCGGATATCCGATTGAATGACTTTAAAATGTCATTTTTTGGTTTTATATTAGCCAACCCAAATTGGATATCCGATTTGTTTTACTTTGGCTTGGGCATTGCTATGGAGAAATGTACTGACACCCAACCCAAAAAAGAAGCAACTCGAGATTTTTTCACATTTTTTGGCGAGTGCAAAAAGCCACTTTTTTCATATCGCTACTTTCTAGCCCATCATGATCTTGCACATGCCCCTTAGTTGATGCAACAGTACCAAATAATTTGGATGTTTTCACTTTCCAAGCCATGGTGGGGCATTTGGTTGTGCCTCATTGCTTATCCTTTTAAGAAAATGATGATGTATCTCTCACCCATCCTCATAATGCAACCCTTCATATTGAGGTCTTAATACACAAAATTCATGTCAAGTGCATCCTAATAGATGGAGGATTTGGTCTTAATATATGTACTTTAAAGCTTGTTTGTGCACTGGGATTTTCTGACAATGCAATAGATGCAAGGAAATAGATCACCAAAAAAGCCTATGATGATGAGGAAAGAGCTTCAAAGGGATTAATTGTATTGCCAATTCAAGTAGGTCAATTCAAAAAGATGTGATTTTACAAGTTATGGATAAAGACTTAACATATAATATACTCTTGGGTCATCCTTGGATCCATGAAATACATGCAGTCCCCTCAACGCACCATTGATGTCTGAAATTTCCTTGCAATGGGCAAGATATTACCATTCCTGTTAATTCTAATAGTTCCCAATATTGCAATACCCTTAAGTCAGTGCAGGACATCTTTGTACCCCACAACAGAGAAGCCCTTGCCTCCACATCTGACATCCCTAGTAATTCAAGTCAATCCAATCCCTTCTCAAAAGTGCTAGCCATGTACACAAATGAAGGAGGTCAATCAAGTTCCTCGTCTAAAATGCCAGAGAAAAAGGAAGAAGCTACCCCTTCTACATCCACTCATCTTGAAACCTAGCTCAACACTTTGGCCAAGCAATTTGAGAAAAAAGTCCAAATCAAAGATGAAGGTGTGGGTGAATATTCCATTGATCAATCCCTATGTCTTTCATAGTTATCTTCACCAAAGTCCTATGGTCAATCATCAACCTCATCATAATCATCCTCACAACCTGTCACAATTTTTTATGGTCAATTCATATAAGCAAGCACCCACGCTAAAGAATCTGAAGACAAGGATATTCTAAATTGACTCTACAAGGATGAAAGTGAATCTCAAGCAGCGATGGTTACTATACAAACCAAATAGTATGGAAAAGGATTCTCAATATTGGAAAAGATGGGGTACAAAGGATAAGGACCTCTTGGAAAAAGGAAAGAAGGCATTATGGAACCCATCCAAACCTTCATAACCAATCCAAAAGACAAGACAAGGTTGGGATATAAAGAGAATCAAGGGGACGAAGAAATAAAGGAGGACCTAAAATAGAAGTTTGTTGAACGAATCATGCAACTACAAGCAAGTGATGACTATGGAATTGTTTCCAATTAATATGAGTGAAATTTGATATCAGAAGAGTCCTAACATGATAAGGAATTTAACGTGGTACACAAGTATATACCCACATTTGAGGAGGGACAAAGTTTAGGATTAAGACCACTTGAATTATGATCCTAAAATATCGATGGCTCAAGCGAAGACGATCAGACTCCTAGAGAGACAGATCACTCAGAGGAGAGTGACATCATTGACCTTGACCTTGCCATAGTATTGCTTGATGATGACATCACCATTATGAACCTTACAACGTCTAACCTAAACCCATCTGACGATTCCCTACCATTGGTACATCCTGAACTCATAGATTGGGACCAAACTGAGCGTATTGATATCCCCACCTTTTCAAACGATGAGGCCATCGTCAACTTCCTCTACGCTATTAATCCTAAAACCTGCTCCACTAATGAATCTCATAACAGAGCTTCTAGACAGGGGAGTGCCGAATTTCTCAGCTGCAAAATGAGAAAAATAAAAGAAAGATCTGATGTTGAAAACCATACCATGGTAGTATAAGATCAAGAAAGAATAAAAATAAAGAGCGCATCCAACAATGAAAAAATATCTCAGGCACCGAAAGATGGGAAATTTGACACTCTCCTAGAGCACTTCCAAGAAAGATCCAAAGTTCTGATCGAGCCAACATAGTCCATCAATATCAACAACGCAAAAAAAGTGAAAACTCTCCATCTAGCAGAATCCTTGATAGAACAAGAGAAGCCTAACTTTATCAAGTTCTTTGAGGAGTGGAAAATCAACTTTTCTTTGTCATATGTAGACATTCTAGGGATAGACCTAGATCTTATCATGCACCACTTATCTCTCCCTCTAGGAGTTAAACTAGTCAAGCAAAAGTTGAGAAAAATGCATCCCCAGATTGCCTTATTGGTGAAGGCGGAACTAAAGAAATTATTGGATGTAGGATTCATTAGACCCATTGATTATGCTAAGTGGATATCCAACATTGTACCTATTTCAAAGCCTGGTGGAAACATATGAATTTGTACAGACTTTAGAGACCTTAATAAAGCTTGTTCGAAAGATGATTTTACCTTGCCAAACATTGATATCATTGTTGACTTAATAGCGGGTCATGGCATGTTGTCACTCGTGGATGGATTTTTTGGCTACAATTAAATCAAGATAGCACTTGAAGACCGGGATTAAACAAATTTCACCTACCCATGGGGCACCTTCTACTGGAACATCATACCCTTCATATTAAAGAATACAGGAGGCACATATCAGAGAGCCATGACAACCATCTTTGATGAAATAATGCATACCTTTATGGAAGATTATGTGGATGAATGTTTGGCCAAATATTTCACTAGAGAAGGTCACTTGGAGATACTAGAAAAAATCTTCACCCGACTAGAGAAGTTCAACGTCTTCCTGAATCCAAAGAAATGTGTGTTTGGGGTGACAATGACAAAACTATTGGGATAAATAGTGTCAAAAAAAGGAATTGAGGTGGACCCTGCAAAAGTGAAAGCTATCATGGAAATGTCACCTCTGAGGAATATTAGTCAGTTAAGGTCCCTTCAAGGCAGATTTCAGTCAATCAGAAGGTCCATATCACAACTGGCTGATAAGACCCATCCTTTTACCCATTTTTTGAACAAAAATGTTTCCTTTCGATGGGATGAGAAATGTGAGGTATATTTGAATCAACTAAAGCAATACCTAATGAGTCCACCTATCCTAGCACCACCAATAGAAGGAAAGCCTCTCTTATTGTACACAGCCACAACTGATCGATCATTGGGAGCTTTGTTAGCACAAGAAGATTCATAGGAAAGGAGAGAGTGATCTATTATATTAGTAGAACTTTAAATGGTTATGAAATCAAGTATACATCCATTGAGAAATATTTTCTATTAGTAGTGTTCACTACACAACAATTGTGATACTATATGCTGACTCATACAATCAAAATCATAACCAAGATAGATCCGCTGAAATATCTCCTTAGCAAAGAAAATATGATGGGAAGATTAGCCAAGTGGGTAATGATACTCAGTGAGTTTGACATCCAATATGTTGATAGAAAATAAATCAAAGGGAAAGCCATCGCCAACCAACTGGTTGAAGCACAAATTCATGATGATCATCCTCTGTGCATTGAATTTCCACATGTTGATATCCTAATTGTAACAATAAAGCAATGGGTATTGTATTTTGATGACTCATATACTCAACACAGATCGAGAGTGGGAATTATATTCATCACTCCATAAAGGAATGCTATTATGAAATCATACCAACTGATGTTTCCCTGTAGAAACAACATGGGAGAATATGAAGCCCTTATCATCGATATCAAACTAGTAGTTGAGTGGAAGATCAGAGAGCTGCAAGTTTATGATGATTCCCAATTGATCATTAACCAAGTGAATGATAATTATCAAACCAAGGATGATAATTTGATTTTGTACAAGAGAATGATTGATGATTTCAAAAAATATTTTGTTGAGATTAAGTTTGAATAGATTCCAAGGACAAATAACAAAGAAGTCGATGTCATGGAAACAATTGCTTCTCTCTTACAGATCCTAGAAAATCAAAGTTGATATGAGTTCATGGTGGAACAAGTGTTTAACCTTGCCTATGACAACCCAAAATACCAAATTATATGCCACCTGGTTGACTCTGAATCCTCTACCTATGGAAAGATCTATGCCTATTTGAAAGACAATACCTTTCCACCTGATTTTTCTTGAAATCAGAAGCACAATCTTATACGTCAATCCACACACCATACCGTGATAGCTGACATAATTTACGAAAGAGGTCTTGATGGTACTCTCCTTCGTTGTCTTAAATGTGATGGATCTGAATCAGCTTTACATGAAGTCCATGCCAGTACTTGTGGAACTCATTCAAGTGGACTTACCCTCACTAAGAAACTCCTACGTTTGGGGTACTACTAGCTGACTATGGAGGAGTCATATCAATTTGTCAAGAAATGTGAAAAATGTCAAATCCATAGTAATCTTATCCTTGCTCCAACCTAAGAGCTGCAACCATTCACATCAACATGGCCCTTTTGTCAGTGGGGGTTGGATCTTGTAGGAAAAATTCATCTGTCATCATCCAATGGAAACAAGTTTATCATCATAGCCACAAAATATTTCACAAAGTGGGTTGAAGTCATTCCTCTAATCAACATCACTACAAAGTAGATTGCCTCATTTGTCCTGAATTACATCATTTGTCAATATGGTATTCCTCAATCTATTGTCATAGACAATAATAGGCCTTTTAAAAATTAGGACATGCATGAAATTTTTCATAGATTCCATATCCAACATCAATTTACCACTCCTTATTATCCTCAAGGAAATGGTCAAGTGGAAGCAACAAACAAGACCATTTTGAAAATTATTAAGAAAACTGTCAACGATGTTGGACGTGACTGGTATATTCAACTGAACCCTGCTTTGTGGGCATATCACACCAGCATCTACACTCCCACAAGGGCCACCCCTTATGCCCTCGTATATGGATCTAGATTTTTCTTGCCTATTGAGGTTGAGATACCATCACTTTGTGTGTCACTAAAAGGTCTTATTTTTTATGAAGATTATCGAGTGTCTAGACTACAAGAGCTAGAACTGTTGGATGAACGTCATCAGCTTGCAGTGGATCACCTAAAAGCATATCAACATAGAATGTCTAGGAGCTACAATCACAAGGTTAAACCAAGGAAATTTCAAGTAGGTGATTTAGTATTGAAGGAAAATCTCCATAATCAATAGGATCAAGAAAAGAATGGAAAAATTGAGCCAAATTGGTTGGGCCCTTTTGTTATTGTATTAGTCTTTGAATCAGGGGCATATCAGTTGTCCATACCAAAAGGGGATCTATTTGAGGAACCAATGAATAGGCTTCATTTGAAGAATTTATACACATAATGAATCCAATGCATGCTTATAAGTCTTGAAAAAAAAAATGTAAAAAATTAGAAAAATACAAAAAATAAAAAAAAAAAAAAATCGTTACTTTGGTGAAAAACTAGCAAATAGGCGTCTTGGTAATAGCAAAAAAATCCTAAAATCTAAAAAAGTACAATAAAAACAAATTGTGAAAACCTGGCAAACATGCGCTATTTGTGATGAGTCGGCTTCTCCATGTATTTGAATGTGTTTTGACCGTCCACTTTTGCTATCATTGCACATATGTGCCCATCATAAAATGAGCTTCATGTCCATATCTGGCAGCTACGGTCGTGTCCCACCTTGGCTTGGTTATGATTGTGCATATCCAAAATAATCGGGTTTGTTTCTCACTAGGGCCAAAATCTTGATTTCCCTGGGGGAAAACTGCATTGAGCTTAAATCGATAAGCAAACAAACATCAATGCAAACTCAAAAAAAAAAAATCGCTCTAAACATCCAACTGAACATCGAACATCGCAATCACTCAAACAATCAACCATCCCAATCAACATAAAGATAATCAAATCAATTCTCATTGGATGATCATCTTTTGAATCATGGTTGGATCACTTTAGCACGAATGTTCAATTGTTATATCTTAATTGTTGTTATCATTTCTCTGGAGTACCTCGATGATGTCACGAACTAGAGGTGCTATGATCGATAATGACATTTTTCTTTGTCTATTGTTTATGAGTCAATCATTACTATTATGCAAATTATCGTGGGATGTGCTCTACACAGTATCATTGATGACATTATGAATTTACATGGGAAAATGATTAACTCTTGTATGTTTACGCAAGTGATGGTCAGGTTATCTCGGTCCAATTATACCTAGATTCTTGTGTTATCTTGCAATATCAAAAATCAACACAAGTTCTATGGAAGTTGTACTCAGGTCATCATGGTCTAATTATACCATCGATGTTTGTACTAACTTTCAACATTTTTAAATGCTCAATAATGATACCAAGAACAATGAATTAGATGACAACATTGCATAGTTAGGTTTGCATGGCCAAGATAGGATTGCATTCATCTTAGATTTGTATTTGCATTATAGATTTTTTCAAGGCTGACAACTCTCAAACATGATGTTATCTCTCATTAAAATATTGAGTACACTTGACATAACAAAAAGAATCATTTCATTTGCATTTTCATTTCCATATCATATCATTATAAGGGTATTATCATAAATTCATCCATACATCCATCATAGTAGTTGCATTAAAAAAAAAATCATTATCTATCATACATACACATTTATCATACATTTGCATTACATTGCATAGATACACGAACAACACAAGCACTTTCATAATCCATTCACATATCATACATCTACCCATACATCTACTCATATGATTACGTAAAAATTCAAAAAAATAGAGCATCATCCATAATAACATTGTAATCCATGCATCATCGTAATCCATTCACATACATTCACATTCTCATATATTCATAGATTTGTATTATCATATAATACATTAGAATTTTTGTATATCCATACATTTGCATATCCAAAATCAATCCATTCATTTCTCATGCATTGAAATCACAAATCATTCACTAGCAGAATTTGGCAAATAAATAACTGTGTGACTAAAATTTTTAGTCACATGACTAAAAGTTCTAGTCACGTGACTAAAAATTTTAGTCACATGACTAACACTAGTAGTATTTTGAAAATAAATGACTAATTTGGTCATTATAAGTGACTAATTTGTTAATTGGGTAAAATCACAACTAAATGACTAAATAAATGACTACACATATGGCTAAATTAATGACTAAATAAATGACTATTACTCCTCTATTCTTTTTTCTTTCGAATTAGATCATAATCCATAGAGCTTAAGCCCCCCTGACAGGACCCCTACCTAAGTGGGCCATTTGGCCGCCTAGGTTGCTTGGTGCACCAACAATACCTATTGCGTGGAAGGCATTGCCTCTCAGTGTAGTCTTAAGGCCTTCACATATTTTATAAAAAAATTAACATTTACATTCTTTAACTTTTATTACTCATTATGTTAATGAATCGTTAATGTTTTTAACTATGATTTGAAGCCAGTTTGATTTTCCTCTTGTGTTAGCATGTCAAATGTATCAAAGAGAAATTGTGGTCAATTTCACTAATAAAATATGATTTAGACAATCCAATTGCATAATTTTGAGGGCTATCTTGTAGACACTTTCATTTAAATAATACATATATAATCAATTATTTCAATCCATTTGAATGGGTCGTTTAAGGAATCAAGAATCAATAGTACTATTCCCATTGTCCAACTTGATGGGGTCAAAGTGGAAGCATTTTAGGGAGCCCTAACTTCACCACATGAACTAAGCCCAAGAGCGCGAAGTATGTTATAGGGAGCCCTCTAATCTAGATTTGTCTAAATTTATTTCATTCCATTATTTAGCACTTATTATTAATATAATTTTCTATCGACACAATCCTTGAACCTCCTTTAGGTGCAAGTGACCTTAGTATATATTCCTCTCTCTATATAGAATTGTCTCTCCCTTGATCTCTCTTTCTTTTTCCTAATCTCTCCAAAGATCAATTAAACTATCAAATTTTTTATATATTAATTTAATTTGTTCTATATAAGAATATATTAATTATTAATTATTAATTATAATAATTTTATATTTATATTTAATATTTTTTATTATAGAATACAATATATAATAATAATATAACCCTATAATAATAATATTACCTATATATACTATTAAATATAATTATATTATATATAATTTAATCTTATTACTATTATATTATATATATATAATATATTAATTATATTTAATGTTGCACCATTTCTGGATTAGATTCTTTGAGAGTAGAACAATCTAAATAGAGAAACAAGGGGAGAAGGGGAGGCTACACAATGACCAATGAAGACAAGACAAAAACAAAATTTAAAAATTTAAAATGAATAATAAAAAGAATCAAAAGAAAGTCAAAACATGCAACAAAATGTTGAAACCAATTAAGGGAAAAGAAGGAAATATAATAGACCAAAACAATACAAGGGGGAAAAGGTGAAAAAAGAAAATTAATTAGATAAGTAAAAGGAGACAAAATAGAAAACTAACTTAAATTTTTTTCTATCTAGTAGCATATTTATAAAGAATAAATTTATAAATAAAAATGCAAAAAAAATGAAAGTTGAAATTTTTTTAATATAGCATGTATGTTATGGCTTAATTACTAGGCCATGACATAAATGTAGATAAAAATTAAAAAATAAAGCAAAGAGAGAAAAAACCCAAGAAAAAATCAAAAATCTAGAACATAAATGCATATAATACAAAAAAATAAGAAATTTAAATAGTTACTAACAAAATAAATATATATTATATTTAACAAATCTTAAACATTCATCATTTTCTTGCCACTATTGCTTCCTGCTTATCCAATACCTTTCACTTGTTTGATTTGGCGAGCTACAACGATGGTTTTAGAGTATGTTTATTAAAATGAAAATTACCACCAAGTTCCTAATAATGTGCACATTTAGGTTTTGACATTAGGACATATTTTTCCCTACACATTTGAGTATACAACAACATTTACGAGTGTCCATACCCTGTTCCAAAGCTTCCGATTTCACGTAGGGAGGATGCTTGCAAAGGTAGAGTATATGCTAACATAGGTGGTGAATGGCATTTTTTGTTTGGCGCAAGCAGGCTAGGACACTGGCAATGGCTTCCCCAAACTCTTCCTCTCTGGTATTCACCTTTCACTTCTCCAATTTAGTGATTTGTAGCCATCTAAGTAAGTCCTTAAACCGTGATATTTTTAAATTTAGTTTACTGTGAATAGATTAAAGGTTGAGGAATTGGGCTTTACACCCACTCATTGCATTTGCTTAAATTTTTCTAAGGAATTTTTATAAAAACCCATTTTGAACATATCCTTTAATCATGACATTCCATGATATCACATTTCTTTGAGTCATTTTTGGAAACAGTTTGCTTGCCTTGTCTATGCTTCCACATTTTAATGTATGTCTAGCAGGGCACTTGTACCTACAACATATGACAAAAAAGTCCCTGTTGTTATGCTTTGATGGATGTCTCTTTGTTATTATTGGATATCTGATGTAGTGCACACTATTATAGTGCAAGCCTATTTTTTAGATTGTTTCATTTAGCACCACCAATATTCTCCACAAGAACATTGACCCTATTTAAATTGATGGAAATGGTTCACATCTCTTAGAAAAATTTCTCTTGCAATTGTTATCTTGGGCTCACATATCCCTATAATGGGACTCCATCCAAAATTAGTACTTGGAATTCTATTACATCTAGATATGTAATTGAACATAGTAGATTGTTTCATTTCTCACAACCAATATTCTAGAATGAAAGTACTAATGCAATTCTAACCATACAAGAAATTGAAAAATCACTGAAAGTAGTAAATTAGGGTTCTTGGTTTGATCGGTGATTTACCATATCAATGAGACTTCCAATTTTAATGGATAATAATTTTTCCTCACATATCCCTATGATGGGACTCCATTCAACATTAGCACTTTCATTCTAGAATCTTTTAAAGCCTTTATAAAATGTCAATTAATGATCTATCAAAGAAAACCAAAGGAAATCAAGAAAAAAGTTAGTGTTGCATCATGTAATGTGCATTAACTTTGCTCTTATTTGAAGGTCCTAAACATCCTCATTTCGATACCTTAAATGCAATTATGAAGATAACCATATCGTAGGAGTTAGCTCATCCTTTTATCTTGCATCAAATATTGCTATTGAGAAACAAATTAGATCATCTTCTTGTATAGACCAGACACTCTTCTATAAACTAGAATTCAATTGATTTTATTTTATATAAATTAGGCTGTATATATTCTACAAATTACATTGGAACTCTTCTTGCAAAGTAAATAAGTATTTGCATATGAAACTAGGAACTACTTACCTTCTTCTCAAAATATTTACAATTTGAATGAATTGCACTTCTCATAAATTACAATTACATTAAATTTAGCTTCATTATATTATTTAAATGCAGAGAAATCCACTTATCTTAGGTGGAGAGAAAATGCAAATACAACTATTTTCGCCTCTTTAGAATCCCTTGAGAATGCATTGAAAATTTATTTTTCTACAACCAATGGAAAATGTTGAAGAATATTTAGTATAGATTACACTTGATTATATGTGCTTTGGGGATTGAATCATTCTTAGCACAAAAGTTTTCCCAAATCAATGTCTCGACTAGGAAGGTATATTGTTCTTCTTGACATTTTCTATTTGGAATTTACGAAGTGATATGAATGTTGTCTGAAGAAGAATGAATTTTTAGCTTTTGGATTTAACTGTAATTTATTTTTTCCATCAATATTTTGGATTTTACTCAATGATCCATCTTTAGGATAAGGATAGAATAGTGATTGGAATGTTGTTTTTTTGATAGAAAGATCTTGTGATAGGATTATGGCATATGTTGTGAGGGTTAGTTTCTTTTATTTCTTCAACACTTTTGTGGATTTTAATTTTTAAAATCCTAATTACAAGTACAATGAAAGAAATATTATAGACCACTTATATAATAGAGTATTTGCTTGCTTTCTAAGGAACCAAAGTCCAAATTCTTCCTTGTGTCAATGATGTTTGAGAGAACATGTGTTTGCAATATGTGGAAGTCAATGAAGCATTCAAACTTCTGAAAGAAAATGGATATGTTGTTTTGGATGTGTGTTGAGAGGAAAAATTCAAAGAAGTAGGTACTTTAGATACCATTCATGCTTCTTGGGATTTTGAGGATTTCTTGTAGTTTTTAATCTTAATAAGAAATTTCTCATTACTTGTTTATGTTCTACCTACACTTGAAGGAATCATCACATTATCTCACAATAAACAAAAGTATATTGGCATATTTTTAAGGAATTATTATTGTAAGGTGAAAAGAAAAGCTTGTTTAGAAGCATTAGGTTTTTCATTTTAAAGCTTTTGGATACAACTGCATGGTAGGTTTTTAGATCGTGTTTTACGATCACATTGTGTGATGAGAGGATCATGTAGTGTGATCCAAAATGTTGATGTAAAAAACTACCCCAAGGTTTTATCTTAAAGCTTTAAATATTCAAGAAAATATTGAGTGAAGAAATGGGTAAGAATTCTATATGTTTATTGTTGTATGCCAATGTATATCTTCTAGTTGCTTGATTCTAGTTTCTTCCTTAATATTGGTTGCAGAAGTTGGTGGTAAATTCTTATTAATGTGCACTTGTTCCTCATGTTTTTTATGAAGCCCCTTTTTTCAATGTCATCCAAAAGAAGCTATAAATGTGCAAATTTATAGATTAATAAAAGAGTGGACAAAATGGGATGTTGCTAGACATGTTCAATTTGCATTCTTTGGGATTTTTCAAGGCACTGAAGAAAATCCAGAGTTTCTTGAAGGTAAATGTTTTCTAACATTGGAATTATAGGCATGCCAATTAACAACTCTATTAAGAATCTATCGCAAAAGAAAGTCTATTCAAATTTTTATTACTATATCTTAAGGAATTTTTTTGTACTTGACAGAAGTGAGATCAAAACTTGATAAAAAATCCAAAATCATAGTGTTATGCTCCCAAGGTGGTACCTTGAAGCCTTCTATAAATTTTCCTGAAGGTCAGTAATCAGGGTAGAATTTCTTCTTTCTATATTATAGTTGATTGGAGGCCTTTGCTTCCTTCTATCAGTCGTTAGAATAGAAAATAAATGAGAAGTAAACATGGGAATTCAGATTTATAACTAGTGAGGTTCAAGAGGAATTATTTGAAGTTTACCAATTGCCATCCTTGAACACTCTAGTTGTGGCTACATAAAATATTAACTTCTCAATTCAATTTTAACAAACTCAATCCATGTTTAGTTTGATTACTCATCTCAAGTTCTTCTTTCCCTTTCCAATCACTCAACCCAACACACAAATGTTTAAGTAAGAGTCCCAAAAAACTACAAAGCCTTCAAGACACCTTGGTCAACTTTAACGTAACAAAAAACAATCAATTACAATATCTGCCCTATCATATTACATCACCTTGTTATGACTGTCCTCATTGTGCCACCATGGTACTTACAAACCTCAACCCTCAAATTTTATTTTCATGACACCATTATATATTTCAAGACCTGAGACACCATTACTAGACTTAATTTAACATGATTAAACTCTTTTCACACCCTAAGACACATAGCCTTTCACTTTGATATACAAACTTTAATGAGTGATTGTACTCCTTGTAGCCATGCATCACAACACTGTCAGAGATAACTTCCCATGGAGAACTCTAATACTGACTATAATCAATGATTAGGATCCCCCTTTTCATGTACCAAAATATATCAGAAGCTTTCCTTAGTTTATTTTGGATAAAAGGTGTACAAAAAAACTGTCTACTCCTCAAAACAGGGCTAATTAGGTCTGCAGCCAAGATAGGGCTTATTGGTTATATAATCTCCACACACAAAATAATTGTTGAAGTGCTTCAAAAAGAGGTATTTTGACCTGTTGATGCTTAATATACCTTTAGATAGCCATTTCCATGCTCAATTTACCAAACCCTAGGCTAAGTTCCATTGAAACTCTGAGTTTTATCAGTCTAACAAAAAATTTAGTCAAGAATTCCAACTCTCATCACCTTAACTTTGTGTTTCGATCCAAAAATCATTAGAATATGGAGGAACATACATGTAATAGTAATCTCACAAAGAATTAGAGGATTTCACTAGTTGGAAAGAGAGGAATGTGTTTTTCTTAAACACTATTTACCCTAATGAGGGTTCCTGACCGATTTCACAAAAAATCAAATAACTTACACAATACCTGATCAATCTGCATGAAACAAGAAGAATAAGGAAGGTGATTGAAGGCTCTACTATTTAAAACCAATTAAACATGATTTTCAGTCTGTACTGGGCCGTAGATGACCTGAAAAATAGAGATTTTCTATAGAGATATGCTAAAAATTAATATTTTCATTGATCTAAATATATTCAAGTCACTTGGATGTCTACACGCTACAAAAACATAGCTCCAAGTTCACTTTTTAAGTGGATAAATTCTTAAATATTGTAGATGAAACCATTATTCAACCTAATTAATGTCATCTTGTGTACAAGGATCTTGTTGACCCTATGATTATACACAATATCTTCAATTTGGAGACATGGGATAATTGAACCATGGAATTTTTGCTAGATTTGTCATCGTGCTAGAATCCCCTCCAATCTTCCATTTCACTATCTGGTGTAGTAGCACCAAGCATATGAAGTTCACATCAAGAAGTCAATTTGCTAAAGTCTAGGTGTTAGGGTCTTTAGGCATTAGATGTAGTTTGTTTTCATTAAATAAGGTCTAATGAGACCATCTATGATGTAAATGGGGGTTTTAGAATCATTTGTGTCATAAGAGCCAAAGTTCTAGTAGAAAAAATGGGTTCTGATGAGCCACATGTTGCAAGCACATGTCTTGATGATGGATTGATGGAGAAGCAAGGTCTGGAATTTTGGGAGCATGAAATCAAAGGAGCTGATTTGGAAGGATTCTTCATCTCTAAACTTCCATCCCATCCAAAGCTTTACTGGGGCCAACTTTAGAATGGACTCTGATATTTTATTCTCTTGAAAAAACTTCCTCCTAATAGGTAGTTACATTGGGAGGTATTATTTTGAGTAAATATGTAATATTGTATCATTTCATGTAGATCAATGAATTTTTTTAAGCATTCTAATTTCTTGTTGAACTAGTTGTTGATTTGTGTCATCCTAATGGATTCCTGTAGTAGATAGAATAAAATAGGAACTTTTATTCCTCTTCAAGTTTAGTTTTTTTGTTCACATGAATAAACCTGAAAATTTCTTGTCTTCTTTTATAGCTTATGCATGTAATTATCAACACTAGAATTGTAAAATCGTTTAATATGAGTTTTCCTGCACCAAGAAAATCCTTGAAAGTCTTTGTTCTTTTCCTCCATTCAAAACTTATGTTCAACTTAGGTTGCTCCATAAAGTATATAATTGATTGTTGAAGGAATCTGTTGCTTAAATCCTAATCTTTCAGGTGTTCAATAAGCACTTTATAGGTAGAAAAGTTAGCCCTTGTGCATTTTTCTTGCTTAAATCATTGAAACGTATGAAATTCTCAACATATTGATGGGAAGGAGTTGTCTTTTCAAATATAATTGAACTAAGTGAACAATGTATATTTTCCCATTTGTTTGTGTATAGATGTGCATGTGCATGCCCCTATTTAGTTGTCATGGATAGTTTCTATTATAGTTATCAACTAGCTGACTGAATATATGGCCAACTTTAGGCCTACAAGCAATCCACCCTCAAAATAGAAAACTAATTAACTTCAATTGAACAAAATGTAGATTTCCCCATTTGGTTTGTGTATATATGTTCATATTTAGGATTATGATCATCTTTTGTGATACCTCTTAGCTCTGATACAAAGATTGTGCATAGTTCTTCTCAATTTATTCAATTTTGTGCTATTATTTTTATCTTGTGATTCAGGCTTCAAACTGAATCCTCTCATTAGTATTTGTCTTCTAGAACTGTCTAGAAGAGGGTAATCAAAATCAGTATTGGAATATCTAAAATTCAAAGATCCTTTCCCTAAAACTGAAGCTTTGTTCTCGACAAACCAAAGCTGAGATGAGCCAAGAACTAGTGGAAGGGAAGTTGAATGAAAACTGAGAGCAACTAAAATCCTTACTAAGAAAAGTGCCCTTTCCACTATAATTGTCGATTCTAGTGTCTCCTTGTTCATTTTTTTTGGCATCTCCTCATTTTTCATTTCTTGATAGAGAGCTTCTGAAATATGTGCAAGATTTTCTTCAATCTCAAAAATCAATGTTGAGATAAAATGGAAGAATTGTGCTTGCAAATAGGGTGCTAAATCATTTATGCTTGAAGGAGATTTATGTGCATGAAGAAAACTTAGGAGGTCTTATAGAATATTCTTGGACCCCTTATCTATGGTATCATTTCTTTGACTAACCTCAATTCCAAAATAAGCATTAAGGTGACCAAACTAGTCTTCATCATTTGTCATCATAAATCTAAAACTCAACCCAGGTAAATTGACACTTTTTAGGTCCCCTCTCCTGACAAGCCAAACCTCACTAGTAGTTAATTTGTGAAAATGGGATTCAACATCTTCGTAACTTTCTAGAGATGTAACTATGGCTTGAAGGAATTTACCAACCTTAACTCTCTCACGCAGATCTACAAATCCATCAACTATTGTTTTTTTCATCCTACTAACAAATAGGCTTTCAAAAAGGTTCATCCCATAGACTCTTTGAGTGCTTCAAAACAATCTCACACACACATTGCCATGGAAACTCAACATTTGAACCAAAATCCATTTTTAGCCACTAAAAGCTCCCTTCAAATGCATCTAGATTGTCCAATGTTTCTTTGATCAATGTCTCATTCTCTACAAGTTCCTTGCCACTTTTCACAAGATCAAGAAAATACTTTCCCCCAAGCCTATCTATGAAGAGAATATCAATTGCACATGTTTACGCCATGCTAACCAAGACTCTGATATAAGTTAACTCAAAAAAATCATCATGGTAGCTTGTAGCTTCTCTCTATGAGATTTCCACAACTGTACCTCATTGTCTAGGTTTGGAATCCCATCAAACAATTATGATCCAGGTGGCCCTGCCAACACAGTCTTATAAAACAAAGGAAAACCATTTAGAACCTCCAAGAAGAGTTCCCCAACCTGACATAGCATTACCTGTATGACTCTTACCACATTAGAGAAAATGGATTTGACATCCCCCACCTTATCGTTCTATCGGTCAAATGTTTTTCCTGGTTCCAACGATGCGTCAACGGTTCTATTTTTTCATCGATGTGAGGATCTTCTATTAGCGGGACGAGGTCTCCTATTCCCATGATGGTTCGATGGGGATGTCTTCAATGGAGTTCGTGCCTATCACTGGGACTTGGGTGGTGGTTCCAATAACGGGTCGATGTTGTTGGCACTCATGATCTAAGTCAACACCAACAAAACCAAGGTTTTGGTCTTCTTATGTTGAAAGGATAAGAATTAGATAAGCTTCATATTTAGTTGAACCCACTTGAGATAGTCTGTGAAAACAAATTTATGGGGATTGATTTCACTAAGAAATGAAAAATTAAGATGCTCATAGCTTAATTGAGGACCAAATCAAACCAACTGAGATGTGAGATGGGTTTTGAAAACCAATCTAATTGATCTTTTTGTGGCTCTATGTGTAGCCTTATTAAAATTGCTAGATAATTCGACCAAGAATGATTCAATAGGATTTGGTTTTTTTGTGAGGAGTTCTAGAAACAAAATAATCTTCCAAAAGCCTTTGTTTGAAATAATTTCAATAAAATGGTGTAATGGTTTGGACAAATCAATGTAAACATAAACCCTAATGAAGTTGCTCTAAGCACCATCATACTGGGGGTCAAATCTCACAAATTCAAATTGTACTGGGAGTTTCCCTTATAGAGTTTATTTGATGAATTTGATAGTTTTTCCCCTTCTTTAGCTCCTCTACAAGTTCAAAGAAAATAAATATGCTTATAAGTTATAACATGTCTTCTTTGGAAGGAGTTTGTTGCAAACAGATTTGAGAAGATTGTTACAACAGATTTATTTTGCAAAAGAGAATATCAAATATTCTACAATAAATATTACTTTAATGGTATCTTTTGATGTTGCCAACAGATGCACACATTTTAATTGCCAAGTTAAGGTCATATACTCTCTAATGGTTTATGGTTTAAAATTCAACTGGAGTATGCTTATGAAATTGCTTTTAACTTTGTAACAACATGGGTATTCCTAATATTTTTATTATTGGAATTCAAAAATGTGTCAAAATTAGAATTCATTTGATTCTTATGTAAAAATTCTTTGTTATTGCAGAGACTAGCTTTGTTCGCTGGTGGTTTTATGGCTATTGTCAGGTATATTTTACTTATCATCCTCATTGTAGAGTTAGCTGCACTCTCATTATATAATTTAAATATATGAGGCAATATAAAGATCATTTTTTTTTTGGTGTAAGCTTCACTTCAATAAATTTCATCGATTAGAAAGTATCTATTTGAGTTTATATTACTCAATTATAAAGGATTTAGTTACTAGATGCTAAGCATTTTTTATAGAAAAATTCAAATAAGATTAGAGTAGGTATCTTTTTTATGTTGGCAGCCATTTTCAATAGGTGAGCATGTTGGAATGTGGGTTTACCTATCATCTATCTCAATTTTAAGTAATCATATTTACAAAACTTTATACCAACAAATATTTTGAGAGCATCCTTGCAAAATCCATTTTGTGCATATCTTGCAATTATTGCATTCCATGAGATGACATCTCTTTGAGGAATTCCATCAAAGAGTTCATCTGCCTTATGTACATTTCCACATTTTTCATACATGTCTAACAAAGCATTTCCAACCATAATATCTAACACAAATCCCCCATCTATTATGCTCTGATGGATGTTCATACCCTACTCCAAAGCTCCCATTTTGGCACAGGTAGGGAGGATGCTGACATAGGTTGTGGAATTTGGCTTCACACCTAATAATTGCATTTGCTCAAAAGTTTCTAAAGCCTTTTCAAAAAATCCATTTTGTGCATAGCCCACAATCATCGCATTCCATGAGATGGCATCTCTTCCAAGCATTTTGTCAAATAGTTCACATGCCTTGTCTATGCTTCCACATTTTGCATACATGTCTACTAGGGTAGTTGCAACTACAACATCTGAAAAAATTCCTCTATTATTTATGCTTTGATGGATGTTCATACCTTGTTCCAAAGCCCCCATTTTGGCATAGGCAGGAAAGATGCTAGGAAAGGTTGTGGAATTTGGCTTTATACCTGCCAATTGCATTTTCTTGAAATTTTCTAAAGCATTTTCAACAAATCCATTTTGTGCATATCCAACAATAATTGTAGTCCAAGAGATGACATCTCTTCGAGGCAATCTATCAAAAAATTCACATGCTTTTTCTATGCTTCCATATTTTGCATACATGTCAACCAAAGCATTTACAACTATAATATCAGATGAAAATCCCCCTTCTATTATGCTTTGATGGATGTCCATACCCTATTCCAAGGCTTCCATTTTGGAACAGGAAGAGAGGATGCTGGAAAAGGTTGCGAAGTTTGGCTTTAAACCTGCAAATTGCATTTGCTTGAAAGTTTCTGAAGCCTTTTCAACAAATCTAATTTGTGTATATCCTACAATTATTGCAATCCATGAGACCACATTTCTTTGAGTAATTTTGTTGAACACTTCAAGTGCCTTGTCTATGATCCCACATTTAGCATACATGTCTACAAGAGCAGTTGCAACTACAATATCTGACAAAATTCCTCTATCCTTTATGCTTTGATGGATGTCCATACCCTATTCCAAGGCTCCCAATTTGGCACAAGAAGGTATGATACTTGCAAAGGTTGTGGAGAATAGATTTACACCTGCCAATTGCATTTGTTCTTCATTTATCATTCTAGATGTAATTCAAGCATCACTTATTATTTGGTCTGAATTAGTATCCCACATTGCATATCGCTTCTAAATCCTATCATTTTTCACAATCTTCAAAATCCTTGTTTTACAAGAATGTTTATGTGATTTTTTTCTCTATGATCTTATATATTATGCATTGTATTGAAATTATCCTAATATAGTGTGTTTTTTATTCCTTGCTGAAATGTGCACGACAACATTAATCTTTTACACTTTGATTGGAGATTCTGCTGTATTTTCTAGATTGGAGAATTACGACACACATCTTTGTTTGTTATTTGGCCTTGATGAATCACAAGGAAACAATGTAATGCGAATGATACATAAAAACTTCTTATCCCTCATGAATCCTATCATTTATCATCATATCCTACACCCCTATTCCCCTGTTTTACATGCATGTTTCTGTGACTATAGTTTTCAATACTCTTATGTTTTGTGTTATATTGTATTTACTATAGTATGATGTGTACTAAATATGTACTAAATTATTTAGCTCTACAACATGAGTCCTATAAAATTCAATTATAGATTCTTGTGTGTTTTCTATACTTGAGAAATGCTACCAACAATTTTGTTTGTTTGAGAAAGTATAGATTCTTGTATGTTTTTCTAGATTGGAGAATTGCTACCCACAATTTTGTTTAACTACAGGAATGAGTTTCTATCTTGGAAGTGATATGAATGTTCATGATTGATATGATTTAGGTGTTTGAAGAATACATGATTAAGATTGACTTGTGCTACTGCTTTCAACAAATTTTCAACTTGTAGTGATTCTTGTTCTCCATGGATTTGTTTCCCTTTGTGAAACTTTCCATCTCAGTGCCTTCATGTTGTCTTATTCTCCACATGCAGTCAACAAGAGCTTTAAAATTTGCTTCATATTTAAGAATGATGTGCCCTAAGATTATTTGTTTGGTAAAATTTTAGTATTTATGGTAACAAGTGAAAAATTTATAGATAAGAAATATAGAGGATATATGTGTGATCATGATTACCAGCCATTCAGATGAATTTTGTTTATGTGCTCAGTGGTTCCAGTGACATGGATCTATATACATATTATCTCACTCATAGGGGGATTCAATGCATGCAAGTGATATCCTTGTGTAGTCATATGGAGAATGATAAACCACAAAATGTCTCTATTAAGTGTTCATATGATAGAAAGACAGTGATGTTTGCCATGTTGTTCATGCTTCCAAAGATGATGTTGATGTTCTTTGGTATCATAGACTACCTTGATTATCTCTTCATCATGTTGCTGCAAGTTTTACAAAGGAACTTATTTAGTAATTTCCAAAGCTAAATTTCACATGATGACATGGTTCATTCAAGTTATTCTACTATTTAATGTTGCTTCATATTTAGATAGTGCATGGACACTATACCACTATCATATGACCTTATTTTAGCCAAGGAATGTCATGAAATCATTCCTAATGTGACTAAACTCTCTAAAAATTTATCAACTATCATGATATGCAATAAGCACTATCCTTCAACAACTGCCCCTTCTCTAACCTTGTGAATATAAGGATTATTGTTAGCTTTGTATTTGGATTGTCATGCATTTGAAAGGGTTGTTTCATGTCATGTGGCTCTCTTGGATATTCATGATTTCCTAATCCATGGATATGACTGTCATACACTCTTCTACAGGATTGTCTTACATTGGTGACTATGAGAGCATCATGATATTTTTTCTCTTTAATGGACTATTAACTATCATTCTTTTCTTTGTAGATCTGAGTCTTTATATCTTCATAATGTATTCATAGCCTTATCACTGTCTTTAGTGAAATGACTACCTTTGGTATTTCATGGTTGAATTTTTTCCTTTATCCTCTTTTGACTATCTCACTTTGGTAAAGACTATCTTTCATCCCTTGTTGCCTTATGATTTGTCATTTTTAACAACTGCTCATCATTTCCTTCTTTATACATAGCAACAAATAAATTGACAAGATTTTATTTGTAGCCTATCACAAGGATATGATATACTCACAATGGTCAAAACCTTAACCTTATAGTGATAATGACTCCTTATAGGGGTTAGGAGAAGATTTTAAATCCTCCTCATGGTATTAAACCAATATTTCAGTGGATATTCCAGCTCTCCGAATAATGGGAAATATTGTAACTAGTGATCATTTATAGACTCAGGTATAAGTTTATATTGATATTTTCTTTAGATTTTCATATCAATAATTAATTGTTCTTTTTGCAAGTGTATGATGTTGTCATTGTACTATTTCATTGACTTATGTTATGGGGTTTCATTTAATTTCAGTACATAATCAATAATCAAGCACTTCCTCACCTGTTATCTCTCCTAACCTATAATCACAAGAAGAGCATCAAGAAGGAAGCTTGTTGGACCATTTCAATCATAACTACAGGAAACAAAGAACAAATTCAGGTCTTTCTATTTGTTATCTAGACTAGAGAAGAATCTTTGTTGAATGGTGTGAAACTAAATTATTTTAAGGTTTTCCATTTGTTAATGGATATTTTGGTTGTTAGGTTGTGATCGATGCAAACATCATTCCTCCACCTTTTCAGCTCCTTCAAAATATTGAGTTTGTTATTAAGAAAGAAGCAGCATGGGCCATATCAAATGCAACTTCTGGTGGTACACATGAACAAATCAAGTATGTATTATTTTAACATATAATTGCATTTATATAAATATATTATTAATGTACTGGGATTATCTGTAAAAGTACAAATCTTAGGCTTACAATGTTAGGATGTGTTCTAGAGTGCTTACAATGTTGGAATCCATAGCTTGTTTGAAAGCACTTGTTTTAGGATTTTAGCCATAGAAACATGGTAGTGAATTGTTTGATAAAATGCTTTGGTAGACGTGTATGAAAAATGTGGTAGCATAGACAAGGTAGTTAACTTTTTGAATAAATGCCTCAAAGGTCACAAAGGTCAAACATGCACACCTAATGATCAAATATATATGTAAATTGTAATGCAATAAGGGTTATTGACGTGTGAAGTATGTGCAACCCTCATCCACTAAACCTATATGACTGCATGCACCTAGAACCCAAGAAAAGCTTACAATGTTAGGATGTGTTCCAGAGTTCATTAATTCAAATGTTTTGAGAGGTTCCTTGCAAAATCCATTTTGTGCACATTCTGCAATCAATCATTTCATTCCATGAGATGACATCTCTTTGAGGCATTTTGTCAAATAATTCAGGTGTTTTGTCTATGATTCCACATCTTGCATATATATCTACCAGAGAATATCCAACTATATGTCTACTAGAGCATATACTCCATAATCCCATTCATTTAATCATTAATTGCATTCTTTGGCAAGAGATTTCCATCGTCATATCGATGAGACCACGTTTTAACTCCTACTGATGATCAATCCTCTCATCGATGAATTCTTTAAAATTCACCCTTTGTCCTTTTCAGGGCATCAGAGGAACATTCTATTTTATTCCACCGAGAGGCCTTTCTCTCGCCGATGATTTTCTTCCTTGCAATACCGCACTATTTTAGGGTTTTAGGGCATCAGAGGGACATGCTATTCTATTCCACTGAGAGGCCTTTCTCTCACCGATGATTTTATTCCTTGCAATACTGCATAATTTTGTGTGCTTTGTGTATGCTTCCATATTTTGCGTATATGTTTATCAGGGCGTTTGCAAAAATTCACTTTCAATCATACTTTGATGGATACTATATCTTCTGCGAGATTTTTTTTTATGACAGATGCTACTTCTGGTTGATGAATCCAAAACATCCATGGAATACACGATCCTCTTTCTTTCTCCCAAAGGCAGTGGATTCTTGAATGGACTTCTTTTAAAATTTTGGATAATAGCTAGGACTGTTATTGTAATCGTCTATATATCCATTCATCGAAGCACTTGACCTAAAACCTAGTCCCTTGAGAACCAAAGCAACTATTATTGAAATTGTCTGTAGCTTGCTTTTATTTGATTTGGTTTGTATGTTTGTATGTATATGTGTGTGCTTATATTTTTATTTATTTCTATTTTCATGTTTCTATTGTGGTTATTTTTTGTTTCTTTATAGTTTGGTTCATTTATTTTTTGATTCTTTCTTTCATATATATACATGGTTGTATGTATGTGTTTGCGTGCATTTATATTTTTGCTTGTGTGCTTCTAATTTTTTTACTTCCTTTATTTCTTGTTGTGTCTCCCTGTTTTATTTATTTTTTGGTTGTTTTTTTATATTATTTTGGTTCCTTTAATGTCAATTGGTTTTTTATTTGTGTAGTTTTTATTTATTTATAGGTTTGTATGTATGTTTGGTTGTTTGTTTTTGTGTTTGTGTACATATATAATTGTATGCATGTTTCTTTTTTGTGTGTTTTTTTATTTTTTATATGTTTTTTCCCTTTATTATTAGTTTCCTTCTATATTATTTGTGTCTCTTGGTTTAATCATTTGATTTATTATTTGTTTGCTTACTTTTATTCTTGCTCAATTCTGTTGTTAATCTTTACTTAATTACTCTTTTTTTTTTGTTAGTGTAATCCTTCCTTCATCACCTTGGTTCTTGTGCCATCTTTCCCCACCCCCTCCCTCCTTTTTTTATTTAATTCTTGGTCTGCAGCTATTCATTTTACTCCTTATGCTCTCCTTTATCTTGATGATGGATCATAGAGTGTGATCTGAAACATTGATGCAAAAAATGCAACACAATATAAGCTAGAAACACTCAGCAATAACATTTAGCTTTGAAGATTTTCATACTTCTCTCGTACATTGCCTTCTCTTTGTTTGCAAATACATCCTCAAGTTCAAGTGTTTATCATAGTTGGTTTAGTTTCTTTCAGTCCATTTTACTCAAGAGTCCCCATTTCATTTTAGGAACCCATGCTATTTGGAGAAACTCCTTGAAATTTAAAATAATTAAAGTGGATTTTGTATACTTTTCCTCAACATGCTTTCTTACAATTTCCTTATCTTTTATGTTGATTCTAATTAACAAGTTTAATGTTGTGTTTCAACTTGCAGGTGAGTATGTTGATATGATAAAGGCTAACATTGTTGACCTCTAAAAGTTATCAGAATTGCATTAGTTGATGCAAAAAGGTAAAATTAATTACCTTTATTATAATTAGTGGAACTTGCAACTACAATATCTAATAAAAAACTACTTCCCAATATTCTTTTGATGGATGTTATATCTAATTCTGATACATTCACTATATCTAGTGCCTAAGTTTAGGGTGCCATAGTTGGAAAAGGAAAATAAAATGTTTGAATTTTATCCTCTATATTATTTGAATTTTCTGAGTTTTTGATTTACAAATTTTGAAACCTTATTTTTAGGTTGCAACTCCAAATTGGAGAAGTGAAAGGTGAGTACCAGTGAGGAAGAGTTTGGAGGATCCAAAACCAATAGCAGTGGGAAAGATGTGGATTTGCAAGGGGATTAAATGGGTCAAGCCCCTATAGGAGGTTTCTGCCCTTCCAAAAGGATTGTAGTTAAGGAAAGGGAAAACAATATAAGTATATGAAAATAGGAGTATTATGTTTATATAGTGTTTGTAAGTTGTACAGTGTCACTGAGACATTGAATGTAACCAATGAGATTTTGATTTGCCAGTGAGACTTAATGGAGTAAATTTTTAGAGTGGTTTTTTCTCCACTCATAAATACTGTGTTGTGGATCCTCTTGATTTGTAATATGTTTGTGTTTGTGTTTGATCAATCATATTTGTTCAAGCATTTTAGTCTTCATTTCATGACATTTTTTAACATTTAATATCTATGATACTTGAAGTTTATATGTATAAATTTGTGAGGATTAATTAAGTTAGATTTGATTTGTAATGACTAAATTAATGACCAAATTAATGACTAAATAAATGACTAAATTAATGATTAAATATATGACTAAATTAATGACTAAAGTAATGACTAAATATATGACTAAATAAATGACTACCATGACTAAATAAATGACCAGTTAACAACAATCAATGACTAAATTAATGACTAAATATATGACTAAACAAATCACTACCATGAATAAATAAATGACTAAATTAATGACTAAATCAATGACCAAATCAATGACTAAATAAATAACTAAAATAGTTTAGTCATAAATTTGGTGATGTTATAAATGACTACAAATAAACCACTAAAATAGTCACGTGACTAAAATTAATTACTAAATATATGACTAAATAAATGACTAAATCAATGACTAGATCAATGACCAAATTAATGACTAAAATTAATGACTAAATAAATGACTAAAATTGTTTAGTCATAAATTTTGTGGTGCTATAAATGACTACAAATAAACCACTAATAGTCACATGACTAAAGTTAGTCATTTATATGCAACTTTTAGTAGTTTATTTAGTCATATATTGTTGTTTGTGTACTAGTGATTCATACACACATATAGAATCACGTATTTGCATTCCATGTAATAAATCATCTCGCATCCATATCATCGATATATACATGTGAAAAATACAAAAATACAGTGCATACCATATCATTTGCATGACTACATTCATCTCATAAATAAGAGTATCATCCATCTCATACATCCATCAACACATAGAATCATACATCATCATCTCATTAATGCATCCATACATAAAACATGGCATGATCATATATAAAATCACATAGCATAAACAAGATAAATAAACATGCATCCATCAGAACCATCCATCATAAAAGCATAAACAACATGAAGATCATAAATCACCACTGCATATCACATAAATCTCAATGTCAAGTGTACAATGATGTCTAATAACATAAAAATATGCATCATCAAAATGGGGAAGTATACCATAATCTCATAATGTCACTGAATCAATGTATACAATGTCTCAACAATGAAAATCAAGAGTGACTATGAGGTCCTAAAGTACTGCCCCTAGATGTTGCGGGTCTCTCTGATCCTCTAGCTAAACTCCCTACACTTGATGGACCTACCCCTAGAGCACCACCTGGTGGACCCCCCAGAAGTGGCTGAGTAACACCCCTGCTAGTGGTCTTGGACTATGTCTAACCAGATCATGACCAAGCATAGCTAACCTGGTGCTCTGTAGGCATTGCTTCATAGTATCTGCCTCTGTAATACTCTACCTCCTTGGCAGACTCACATAAATCTCTAACAATATCTCTTGTGCTAGCTCCCTCGGCCGCTCTCTAGAGCCTATTGGCTACAACCACTACCTTCTCTCCTTTTCATCTAGCTACATTCCTCTCTGTCATCAAAGTGGCAATCTGGGCCTATGCCTATCCCTGTGCCTACAATTGTGTCTAGGCCTGAGCTACCTGACCCTGCAATTTCTGTATCTATCCCTATAAAGTGGAAATCTACCCCTAATCCTGAGCTAGCTATGCATGTAAGGCAGTAATCTATGCTTGATATTTTTGTGAAGGCACCCCAATCTATACATGTTGCACATCAGCCACCAAAGATCTTTGGCATTGAGGTATCATCACATCCTGCACATCAAATGCCCTGCCTCCATCACCACCTCCACCTCCTCCACCCCCATCCCCACCATCATCTTCATCATCATCCCCACCCTCAACTCTCTCCTCCTCTCCTTCACCTCTCCCTCACCTCCACCTGGGTTCCCTCTCCTCATCATCATCTAATCCTGGCACTATCTCATCAAGGTTGAATAGTCTAGGAAATGGATGTGTCCCAAATTACTCTACATAATCCTTGGACATGGCAGCCTCTATCACCTCTGGATGATATGCCATGCCACTGGCTACAAACTGGAATACTCCTAGTATGATGTATCATAGGACAAGAGGGGCCCCCAATTTGGTATATCTTGATGTCTATGTGCATAGTGAGCTACTCCCTGAGGGATGCCCTACACCCTCCCATAATTTCTATGTACTCTACCTAGCATAAAAATATCAATGATAAACCATGTCCACCCAATCAAAAATATAGTAGTACATACATAGGGCATCTCTAGCTGATCCTCGGTCCACTACTCACAGTCCAGGTATGGTCGGCAGGTCACAATATCCAGATCATCCAGTGCCCATATCCAATACTCTAGTTTTCCCAGCTTATGATGGACAATTGACCCACTATATCCATATACATATGGTCTCCCTAGTGGCCAATATCTTTCAACATCTGGTTGGATAATAGCTATGTGCTCCCATGCCTAGATCTATAGTAATGTAACTCCTGTAGATAGGCTGGTCGTTCCAAAGTAAATTATCTGATGAAGGTCATGATAAAGATGGGAAAGCATGCATAAGCCCCAAGCATATTGGGTACCCTATAGAATCATCTTCTCTAATGTATGACCTCAGCCAACAGATAGTCCCTTCGACCTATAGTTGGGACATAGGAAGCCACCAATGAAATCGACAAGTAAAGAAGGTAATGGGGCATAACTATCAAATAAATCCTGCCAAGGCAACTCATACCCATTGATCTAATCATCATGGAATATCCTCTGTAATGCATCTATGTCTCCCTTCTTAGTGGCATCATAAAAAATACCTCTCCAACAATGGGAATCCGTAGAATCCAGTATACATCCTCTAGTGTCACAATCATCTTTCTAGTCACCAGGTGAAAAGTGTTGTGGTCACTATGCCACCACTCTGCTAATGTTGTCAATAGTACCTAGTTAATCCTAACCTAGGGCATATGAATCAAATAGTACATCTCTCAATCACATCTAGGTTAGTCTATACTGGTTGTGGGATCATATCCCACATCTTCAGGAATCGCTCCTGAGACATTAGTACTCCTAAATCACTCTCCTATCATCATCAATAATTGTAAAATTATCATGATATAAAATGAAGCAATCAAGCTATCAATCTATCAAAGCACCTTACCTATCATGAGGTAAATCAATCAACCTATCATTGATCCTCATTGATCATGAGGACAATCATCATCAATCAATCATCGAATCTCACCTATAATGAGAATCAATCATCACCTAATCTATCAACATCATCAATCAACATCAACTCAAAAGCTGGCATGATTGAAAAAACATCAAAATCAAGGAGAAATATCAAAAATCTTCTATTCTGGCATGGATATGCCACAAAAAAATTTCTATGCACTAAAATACCAATGTGCTAGAAAACTTGATCTATGTGCTATTGCAGTTCATCAATGCACTATAACAATCGATGTATGTGTTAATCCTATGGATGTGCTACTTCAATACATGGATGCGCTACTTTATCCAACTTAAAGTTTGGTAAACCTATGTGCTAAACCTCCTAACCGATGTGCTACATTGGGTCATGTATGCGCTAGATTCCTAAATCTATGCGCTAAAATAGGTAATGCATGTGCTAAAAAATTTGAATGCACAAATTCAAAAATTCAAAAAACATGGGAAAATCATTTCAAAAATGACAAAGAGAGGATTTAGAATTTTGTACCAGAGGCTCATATGATGTCGAGCAGTTGTGCCACCACAAATGCTTGAATTGATGAGTCTGGATTGGGATCACCATTTTTCTCTGAGTCAAAGTTGTTCAATATTTTTCAAATTTTCAAATTATCAATGAACAAATGAGCTTCTTTTTCACTTTTTACCTATTAAAGGGGTTATTAAGGTGGGTAATTAAGTGGCATTGATTTATTTTATTTTTGAAAGGGGCTAAAATTCATCAATTAATCAATTGGGGCAGATTTCACAACAATTTTCGGGAGATAAATCGTTGAAGCATGTTGCAAATTTCAAAAATGATCAAAATTTTCAAAAGTATTCAAAATTCATTAAAACTTCAAAAATTCCTCGATTTTTCTCTTCGGGGGGCATACATTGATCATCACTAAAAAATTAGCATCTGGGGCATGTCAATTTTTTTATAATCATGGTCTAACCATTTTTTTTCTTTGAAGCAATGCATCTGCGCACATCACTTCAAAGAGGGGCAAAATGTATACACATAAAAATGGTCTGGAGCACAAACTAATTAAATAGTAGTTATTTAATTAATTAATATAAATTCCTCTACTTATATAAATAAATTGATAAATTTATTTGTATAAATTCACACCTTTAATTCTTCTATTCCAAAATTATCTTTCCTTTTCAATTAATTAAATACACAAATTTAAATAATTTGTTATTTGATTATTCCCCTTGATCATTAAATTTGAATTTTAATTCAAATTTGTCACATTTCTCCATAATTCTCTAACTTCCTCCAAATCACCCTCCACATCATCACATGTCACATGATTTTCTTTTATTTCTAGTTTCTAAATTAGAAGTATTCATCTAACCTCCTAACCTCCTCAGAGACACATGACTCCTCTTTCTAATTGATGCTCTTTGACACTTGGATGATTTTCCCTTCCAAATGGAGTAGCCTCCATGAATTCCTCCAACCTCTTTGTGCTCCATCGTTGATCTCTCAGGACCACGATCTCGACTATTCATCTTTTCCACCTCATTCAAGGCTTGGAAAAATATATAAATAGATCATTCTATAGATTTTTAACAAAGGATTTGATCATAAACTTATGTTGTAGGAATTCTCTTAGCAATTTGTGAGTAATTGAGAGCATTTGCATAGCATTTTAGTTTAGGATTTAGCATTTAGTTTATATTAGTGTTATCATGGCAATTTTAGTCTTAGCATCTTAATTGTTGCATTTTAATATAACATTTCATTTAGATTCATATCTCATCACAACAATCATCTCAGAATCATTTTTAATACAACAACATTATATCATATCATAATTCAGCATTGCAATCAAAATACCAAAAACATGTAGATGTAGGCATATAATTTTTCATATCATAAAATCTTCTCGTCTCTTAGGTTGTCATCCTGTGAATTCATGTGCCACATACAAATCTGAGAGCATGAATTTGAAGGTCCTTAAGATTAGAGAGAAATGAGACAATTTGAGAGGATAGTCAGCAGTTTAATTTGTTATTTCAATTCCTTTTATGTAAGACATCTTCATTGATGTGTGTTTAGTTGTACTAATTATTCCACTTTTACACCACACATGTAGATTATTATTTTTAAATATGTTCATAGTGTACTTCAATTGTGTTTATACATACAATATATGCAAAATTTATGTATTTGATTTATTGGAGCGAGAGTCCCACATGACTAAATTGGCTTTAATTTATCACTTGTATTAGAGATATGAAAAATAGAATAAGGACAAGTCATATGAAGACTAGAATAATGATGACACATCACAAAGAAGTTCAAATTATTAGATTTAATCTTTTCTTAATACATCATTCTTGAAAATATTTTACATGGGCAATGGTAAGGCATGATATCATACATTTTGTTACTACTATTAATTATGATTATATCACTACACCACAATTAAATAATGATAAGAAACTTATTAGATTTCAACTCATCCACTTCTAATATTTAAAGAATCATATTATCAATTTCCTCCTATTAAGCTCCTATGACAAAATATTAGGTTCCTCATGATACCATTATGGCTATAATTAGATGCGTGAACATACCTATATAGAGTATTATTCTCCCCCTTTAAATTTATAGGCTCCTAGATCAAATATCTTCATTTCCACCATATTCCTTTCCCAAAAGAAAACTATAGATGGGGTCATCCCACAACAATGGGTTACACTTTTTGGCTAAACTTGACACTGAAATCAACATTTTCAGAAAAAAACTTCACTTTCTGATACCTATAGTAGGTAAACTATTAGGAATTTGAAAATGGTGTAAAATAGTGATTTGAGAGATTTTTTCTATAGAGTTTAAATATAATTTTTTGAAAAAAATTGAAATTAAATTTTTTTTTTTTTGTCTCTCTTTTGATAACTAGTTTTTAATAGTAAATAGCTTTTTTTTAAAGTGATGTGTACTTTGGCACACATAACTTTTTTTGTACAAAGGATAAAATTTTGATTCTTTTTAATTTAGGTTGGTAACACTGGTATGGGTATGTGCATGATCATTATGGGCCAAAACGTGGTGATATGTAAGTGATATGATGGCCCATGTGGCTAACAACTTTGTTTTTTACCCAAAATTGATGAAATGAAAAGGGTTTTTAAAGGAGATTCTCAACTTTCCACCAATATAAATTATGCTTTACTTTGAATTTAATAAATAATTATTATTCATTTTCTATTTGAATTATGACTAAAGTCTGGATTGATAGGCTGATTGAAAAACATCTATAGCTTTCAAACGGTGTCACATTTTCTGAATCCGAAACATGCGTCACATTCTATGCTTTGCATACTATAAGATTTAAAAAAAAATGAATTTCATGAAGTTTTGGCCAAGTTAAGGTGGTCAAAAATAAAAGTTTTTAATATTTTTTAAAAGTTGTAATAAAAAAATCATAATTAATTATCTACTTGGAAAAAATACAAAAAAATATGCATCACATCGGGACATGAGTCCTCTACTTATATCTAAAATGTTATAAAAATATATTATAATTTTATTGTGGTTAGGGTGGTCAGATAGACACCTACTTCCTATTTTTTCCCTGAAATTTAAGTACTATTGCATTGAAATTTCAAATTTTCACCAAATAGATTTTTTTTTTAATAAACCTAGTGGTTTATAGACTACATTCAATTTGCTATTGATTCTATTCTTACATATTTTTGGAATAATATAGTTAACTTATTCAAATTTTTACGTCAAGTTGACTAACTTTGATTTTCTAATTTTTCATCGCCACTTAAGGGCTTGCTTTTTCCATGATGATCCTTCACATACTTGTATCTAGTGCTTTCATTTTGTTTCATAACATTTTGTTGAATATATTTTTTTTAATTAAGTTTTGAAGTCAAATCAATTACAATTCTGACATAGGTGCATTTCGGCTCACATAACTCTTTGGTATGTATTGAAATTCATTTTTTTTTGTTAGAATGAGGAAACCAATACCTAGTGCATATATATTTTTCAATTTGTTTTTCTGAAATTTAATATTTTTCCACAATGATTTTTCACTTAACTTGATGTTCGTTGAAAAAACTATGTTCAATAAAACAAAAAATTTAAACAAAAAACAAAAACAAAATATATTAAATTTATAGTTATTGGAAATCACGTTTTGAGCTTTACACTCCTCCAACTTGGTTTATCAAGTCAAATCCATTTGCACCTCCTTTTCGGGCTTCGAAAGTAAAAAAAATGCATAAATTTTGAAATAGTGGAGGGAAAAGAGAGAAAAGGGGGGTTTATTAGAACCCCCTTTCTAATGAAGGTGATGTAAAGAGGGATGATAGACTCCTTCCTAAAGGTAGAACAATTATTTCTACACAACCTCAAAGTCCCATCAAACCAAACTCTCCATTGAACATCTTTCACATCAATCTACCCTTGTAGCACTCAGAACCCGGTTCAAGCCAAATTTCTCTCAACCTTTCCAAAAAACCTAACAATTAAAAGGTGGAGTAAAATACCCTTTTCAGGGTTACACAACATACATAAGAATCAAGAGTCACTCTTTTGGACCATCAAGACTCTCTCCCTTACATTCCAAGATGATGGTGCCCCTGCACCATACACCCCCCTAAGAAAAACTCTTGTCCCAAGAGTAAAATATTGTTCTTTGCCCCCACATTGCTACTCCACACTTATCCAAATCTGATGTGAGGTTCCTCCTCCTGTTGGCTCTTTTATAATCCCCTAAGAAGAATAGTCGAATCCAACACATGCTTGTTGCTAATTTTTTCTGCCAAATCTAGTTTAACATTCTGATTATAAAAAATTTCACCATGTTTCTCCAAATCCTTTACAATTGTTGTTTCTATTGAAAATGTAACATGAAAAAAACCTTTCATGGAACCATCAACATTCTTAGCCGTTCGAATATCAATCATGTTGCCAACATCTTCAAAAAAACTTAACACATTACGATGGCTAATGGAGTAAGGAAGATTTCCCATAAATAGAATCTTACTTCAAGTAGCTACTGGTGTCTTTAGAATAGGTGCAAAAGATTGATCTTCCTTAGCTTCTTCAACAAACACTTTTGTTTCTCTTCTTCAAGAACCAACTCTTCCTTTATTTTTTCAATAGTGATATTTGTAGTGACTTCTAAATTTTCTTTAATATCCTCAATTTCGTCTCTGCATCATAGACTGCTTCCTAAAGGCACAACAATGATTTCTACACAACCTCAAAGTCCCATCAAACCAAATTCTCCATTCAGCATATTTCACATCAATCTACCCTTGTAGCACTTAGAACCCGGTTTAAGCCAAATTTCTCTCAACCTTTCCAAAACACATGACAATTAAAAGGTGGAGTAAGATACCCTTTTTAGGGTTACACAACATACATAAGAATCAAGAGTCACTCTTTTGGACCATCAAGACTCTCTCCCTTACATTCCAAAGTGATGGTGCCCTTGCACCAGAAGGGGGTTCGAATGAAGGGACCCCCCTTCATTAGAAGGGGGGTTCAAATGAACCCCTCTCCATTTTGCTAAAATTTTCCATGAAAATTTTCTCTAAAATAGCCTTTGAATGAAGGCTCAATAAAAAAGAATTTAAACGGTTATTTTTTATTTTTTCCTTGTTTTAAGTTGATTTTTAATATTAGCATTTTGGTTTTTATTTTTAGGAAGTTTGTGTTTTTTAATATTTGCAATTGTTTTTTTTTTTTAAAGTTTTCTATTATGATTGAAAGTATGTGAAAATTTTCAATTAATAAATTTAGAAATTTTTTCTATGTAAGTAAGAAAAAATCATAAAAAATGTTAAGGATATTTTGGTTGTCAAGGATATTTTTGTTTTACAAGGCAAGATTTGGAGGAGAATGTCTGAAGAAATGTGAAAAATATTTTTGTTCTATTGGAGGAGAAGATAAGAGGAATTGTCAAGCGATATTTTATAAAGAAGGAGATGGAAAAAAAATAACAAGACAAAAGAAGAGTCAACGAAATAATTCAGCAGAAGAGGAACAAAGATTACGTGAAGAAAGCTTGAAAAGATATCATAGATGAAAACAAGGTATGCCAAAATTGAGCCTCTCCCAATATTATTCCTTTCGTATCCCTTTAACCTTCCATTTTATATTTCTATTCAAGAATTATGTAGGAGCATTAATTTATTTCTTTTGATCAACATAAAATTTCCTATCTCAAAATTATTTAGTTTCATGTACTCCGTGTAGAAATTTAAGAGTGATAATATCTTAATTTACACTAGATTTAATATTACAACCTTAATTTTATTTCTTTAAACTAACATGCATTTCCCTTCATTAGCCCCAGACTTGAAAGATGAAATAAATACCCAACATGATAAATTACCATGAAATACCAAAAGCTTTTAATAGAAGACAAAAAAAAGTGAATAGCTATTGAGCATTATTAACAAAAATCACAAGTGTGAAATCATGAAAAATTTGATGGTAAAATTGATGAGAATAGAACAAAATAGATAATTAATTATCTACAAAATTAACTACTGGAAAGCCATAGAATGAGATGCAATTGGAATCTATCAAATGAATACAAGAATCTAAGGAACTTTATAGTTGATAGAGAGAAACAACAAATTTCCAATATAATAAAAAGTTAAGGTGCTTCTCCATGAAGGTTGTATCCTCATTCTCCCTTCATCACATTTACTTTGTGTCCTCTACTTCTCAACTTATGTCTAATCTAATCAAGAATGGAGTAAGATTTCAATCTCTCTTGTAACATTTTAATGTTGTTGGCATTGTTCTTTATGGGGGCTCTACTAACTTTAATTTCCATCCTTAGAATATCTTTGATCCATCAAATATTTCTCTAAAAGTGTAATTCATTCACCACTCTTAGTTTTTTCCATTTTCAATTCACTAATTTATTCCATAACCTCCCAATGTTTGAAGAAAAGTTGTTCTTCTTTCATAGGGACAACCACCATTTCCTTGGAAGTTTCTTAGCCATTTAAATAGTTTTTAGTTTCATTTTGTTGGTCTCAATGAAGAACCATTTAATGATTGTATGATGGATTATAACCTCTTTGTTCATATCAATATTTTTATTTACAATCAATTTCACAATTGAAGCAACAACCTCTAAAGAGGGAGAATGACATGAAAGATTAGCTAGTGAAATAGGAGGGGCAAGGCATAAATATTTCACTTTACCTCATCATCCAAATCAATTGCATCCTCCATTTTCACTTTACTCTTCACCTTAGGATTATTTTTTCTACCCTGCACTCCCTTTAGTTTACCATCCAAAATAGGGTCATTCTCATCATAGTTTTCCCCTTCTTCTTGAATGTGAATTTAGTGCTTCTAATATCTTCGCCACCAAAAAAATTCATTCTTCCATGATTCTCAAGACCATTAGGATCAAAGAAAATAATTTCTTCGAAAGGGTACTTAGGGGCAAGACTCAAGTTAATAAGAATAAACCATTTTAGGAGTGTAATCCATAATGGAATAAAGTCATCTCTTCTTATAGTAATGTAAGTCCAATTTAGAAGAAGTAAGGTGGATTCTACAAGTAGCAATGACAAGTGGGGGTTTCAAGGATAATTATGTTTAATAAGTAGGATGAAATATTTGTGTAGGGAACAACCTTAATTATTCTATTAAATTCAATAATAGAGTATTCAAGAAAGGGTAACATAACAATAGGAAAAATCACTAGATAATTATCATGAAAATAGACAAATGATGTAAAATGGTGTAATTGGCTTGGAAGCGCTCTTCAAGCATGACATACCTTGTTATCAAAACTTGAGAATAGATAAAGGATTTTGTCCTAAGTTACTTTGGTGTAGATCTTATACCCTAGTATGAGCAATAAGAGGGAGAAAAAAACTTATGTGGTGAGTTACAAAAGGATGTGGTAGGAAAGAACAATTAAAATTGACAATACACATATATTCACAAATAAACAATAACACATCATACATCCATTAGATCATCATACAATATATTATATTCATCATATATAACTCTATTACATAGTTCATTTATACATCGATATTATTCCTTATATTTCTCTTATATATATCATCCATCTATATTTTGGCAAATGGCTAAAGAGTTTTTCTTATAGGTGTTGTCATTGATTGAAGCCCAATTCATGCAATTATAGTATTGCATCTGAATGAGAATTACTATTTTTGGCTCCTACCAGCAGAACAGAGCAAAGAACAAGAGAACCGGTTAAAGGTATAAAATTTGGTTTAGTCATCTTACCGGATAGGTATTTTGGGTTATGAACCCTTGAAGAAGGTTTTCAGAGGCTTGTAGTATCTTAATTTTGATATGCACTCACTGATAAGTGATCTAGGAGATACGATGCATTAATCTATCAAATATCTATGTTAGAAGGCCGACCTAGCAAAGACAGAATTCACAGATGTATACGATGAAATTAATTATAAGTTTCATTGTTGGATTAAGTGTTGTGTGGGTCCTCTCTTGGTCTTAACCGATTTTGGAGGATGCATATAATGGTTTGGTGATGGATTTGGCTGACAAGTTATAAATATCTTGATATCGTATGAAGCCGGCTGTTGCATGAACTAATCCTTGATTGTGGATATATATAAGGGATTTCTTTCATCATTTGGCAGAGGAGTGTGTGAAGTGTATGTAAGATAGAAGTGGTATTATGTGAATTGTGAGTCATTATAGAGTAGTAATGTGAATCTAATGCGAAGAGTAGAAAAGGGCAGAGTAGGGCAAAGCGAAGTGGAAAAACAACAAGAAGATCCAGAATAAGATTCATGATCTTCATCGAAACTATTACCTAGCATTGTCAGATGCTACCATCTCAGTTCATCTCTTCAGATAGTATTAATCTGAATTTTGTAGGAAATAAGCCTTTATCTTTGAGTAGTTATCTCTAGGCAGTGTGCCTGAATGCAAGTTCATTCCTTTTATAATTCCTATACTTTGAGTACTTAAATTGTGGATTAATATCCATCGTGGTTTTTCCCCCAACAGGGTTTCCACACAAAAAATATGTCATGTTATGGATGTTTAATTTTAATGCATGCCTATTTCCTTAATGCAATGATGAAATGCTTTCATGTTTTGAATGGATGAAACTCTTGAATATTATTGAACACTGATTCACCCCCCCTCTCAGTGTTGCCTTGAGTCCAAAAATTGGTATCAAAGCTAGTTCCTTTGGAGAAGTTTTGCAATTTGAGGTGGATCTTGCAATGTAATGGACTTTGGGAGTCTTCAAAAATAACTTATGTTAGCTCTTGATGACCTTGATCAGTCTAAAGAAGAATTGAAAGAATTGAAAGAAAATCTTAGAGATGCTGAGAAATTCATTTAGACATTAAAGGATCAAATAGTCAAATCTAGGGTGAAAAGGAAAGATCTCTATGATTAGATACAATAGAATGAAAATGAAGACATGGATGATGCTCACCTGAATCAAACTTTGAAGGAGATAATTGGAGAATGTTAACAACTTTCCAGGGACAATACCAATCTAAAGCATGTGATGGAATCTATGATGATAAATATGACAAAAGATAGAGAGGAAAGGAAGAAAAGTGAAGAAAATATTGCTTAGACCCTGAAAGAGAAATCTGATGAATTCAGTAGAATAAGTGGAGAACTTACTCAGTTGGAAAGTGAACTACATAGAACCAAAAGCAATGAAGAATAACTTGGTAAGTATATTACTACTCTTTAGAATGATCTTGGAATTGAAAAAAAAATTAAAGAAAGGTTTAAGATTAGTAAAGTAAAGCTTGATGAGCTAACTCAAGGAAAAAAGAATGGAAATGATAAGAGAGGTCTTGGATATGAAAAGGGAGAAAATTACAGATTAGCACAAAAGAATTTCAGACAAAATAGAAATGGAAGGTATCTAGTAAGACAACCTAATGCACAAAAATTTAATGGATATTGTTTTTCCTGTAATAAGTTTGGTCATATGGTTGCTTAGTGTAGAAGCAATATAAGAACAAAAGATTCATCATTCTCTGGTTAGTATTTCAATTGCAAAAAGCATGGTCATAAATCAATTGAATGCAAAAATGTGTCAAATCACTCTATTGGTAAAGGAAATGTTGAATGCTATGCATGTGGGAAGTTTGGACATATTGCTAATCAATGCAGGATGAGAAGAAGCCAATGGAATGGACAAAAGAACATTGTGTGCTACAACTGCAACAAATATGGTCATGTTGCTAGATTCTATAGAAACAAAAACATAGACATAAGAGGTCCAATAAACAGAGCCAAAAATACAAAGAAAAATGATAAAGAAAAGGGAAAAATGATTGTGGATGAAATGAGGGATCAAATGAAGAAGACATGGGTAAAGAAAAGGGAATATGAAGATGGTAATAGTTCCATACTGGAACCTACTTCCGGTAATTCTTCTAGAAATTGATTTGAGGCCATTGGCCTAGGGGGAGCTTGATAAGAAATTCCTTCCTCCCCTTTCTATAGATGGTACCAAAGTGAATAAAATAGTCATGAAGGTGTACTCTCAGTATGAAGAAAATTTAATGTTCTCAGAAAAGGAAATTCAACAAACTTGTAAGTCTGTAGGAATTTTTTTTTTTGTCATCGCGTGAGGAAACATAGTATCTGGAAATTTTAGGGAAAATGCATTTATTGTGCATGTGTGAGCTATACAAGTTAATTTCAATCCATCATTTGTCACTTTGCATTATCAAAGAGAAGACAAAGAGCACTCAACAAGTGATTTTCGAAGCAACATAAGGGAATTCATCGACAAATTTATCAGGTACTTCAAATCACTCTCAAATTCTTCATATAATTCGGTGTATAGTTGTGAACCCTAAAAACATGAAAAATAGAGAAAATCAAAGGATCAGTCACATTGGATGAGTACAATAGTGAAAAAATTAGATCTATGAGAAATATATTGCATCCTGATGAATTGAAACAATTAAACGAAGCCAAGCACAAAAATCTGGATATGTGGAATGAGTTTCTGTACTTCATGGATGCGAAAATTATAAAATTATTGATGAACAGATTGCACAATGATTTATTAACTTTGGATAAACCCTACACAATCTCAAAAGAAGTGATTGAGAGATTACCTAGATTGTGCAAAATCGGTGATGTTCCTAAAAATAAATCTATCCAGAACAAGGAGGTAGAAACCCTAACTAGGATTATTGGAGATCAAAGAGCTCTGTTGATAGCAAAAATCAAAGATCCCATCACAAAGTACATCGTGCATGACATAACCTATAAAATATTCTACCAAAATTGGGAAGGGGCTACTTCAGCTGGTGCTGTATATATTGCTCATAAGATGATAATTGAAGGTTGAGAGTTTTCAACCTATGCAAATTATTAAAAGATCATATGCTAGAAAATGTCCAATTGACAAAAGAATCAAAGTATCCATTTAGGTTTGGTACCCTAATTATTTGTCTGGTTATGTACTTTTTTAATTCATTGTCAAAAATTGATAATGTAGAATGGACATCGGATAAACCGGTATGTACCCAAATCTACTCTTATGCCAAGAGTCTATCTAATTGGGATTTAAAATTTGAAAATTTCTGTAAGAATGTGCTTATGAAATGTGGATCAATCATTATTTCTCCTCTGATGAGGAAAATGTAAATTGGTTCCTCCTCTGATAGCACTGTCAGAGGACAAAAGAGAGGTTAGGAGATTATTGAATACAACCCTCCAGAAAGTAAGGTTCCCAAGATTGAAGGAAAAGGGAAACAGAAGTAAGTTGTGGAAATTTTGGATGAAGATTTTGGTGGAGAGCTTGAGAATCAACTAGAAAATGATTCCAGTATTGAAAAAGGTAGGGAAGAAGAAGAAGATCTATCAAAAGAGAAACTTCAACAACTTATTCAAAGCACAGTTAGTATGCAAAAGATTGCAATGTTATGGCCAATTAGACCATCTTATTGTCATGACTTAATTCTAGAAGTTCTGAATGTTCATATTGAGCATTACAAGATAAGATTGGAAAGTCTAAAAGCTGTTCTACCTGAAGAAATGATTGAATGTAGAAGAGAATCAATAGGCTCTAAAGAAGAAGGAAGAGAAGAAGGTGAAATTATCTCACCTGAAAGAGAAATTCAAACAATCTCTTGCTAAGCTTAAGAAGAAAATGAATGAGTTAAGACAGTGCATTAGCTCATCCATATGAATCTATAACTATTGTGTCCATTGGCCCCATTCAGTCAGTAATTACAAAGAGAAGTTGGATCAGATTGAGACAGAACTGAACAACATTGGCAAAAACTTTGATATGTCTCAAGATCCGAATGGAGTCATCAGAAGAAGAATCTAGGAATTGCAGGCAGCTCAAATAAAAATTCAACTATCCAAGAATGTTCTTGTGGACACCTTTTGGAAGGTAAAACATTTAGTTGAGTGCAGACTGGAGCAGTTGGTGGAAATTTTGAAAAATGGTGAAAAATTGGAAGGATTAATCACAATTCCTGAATCTCTTATTGAGATTATCAACAAAACTTCCAAGAACAAGAACTTGATTATCAGCATTGGAATTGCAACTGATAGTTCAGAAAATTTTCTTCCAAAAGTGAAGAAAAACAACAAGTTAATTTTTTTTGTTTCAAAGATAAGCAATAAAGTGATTTCAAGTTTTTGAAATTTTGTTCAAAGGATAAGAACTACGTGCGTATATATATGCTAAATTTCTTAAAAGATTGATGATTTTGAACACGTGTTTTGTCACCATTTTAAGACCTTTTTGGTCAGCTTTTTGGAATCCCAGCTTTGTCATTGATGTCAAAGGGGGAGAGAATGCAGTGAAAAAAATCTCATAAATCTAAGGGGGAGAAAGTGTAGTGAACGTTTTTCACTAAGTGTTGCCATCAATGCCAAAGGGGGAGATTTTTGGCATTGGCTAAGGAGTTTTTCTTGTAGGTTTTGTCATTGATGGCAACCTAAGTCATCCAACTCTAGTCTTGCATCTGAATGAGAAGCAATATTTTTGGCTCCTACCGGAAGATTAGAGCAAAGAACAGGAGATCCAGTTAAAGGTATAAAAGTTGGTTTAATAATCTCACCGGATAGGTATTTTGGGTTATGAACCCTTGAAGAAGGTTTGCAGAGGCTTGTAGTATCTTAGTTTTGATGTCCACTCACTGATAAGTGATCTAGGAGGTACAGTGCATTAATCTATCAAATATCTATGTTAGAAGGCCGACCTGACAAAGACAAAATTCGTGGATGTATAAGATGAAATTAATTATAAGTTTCATTGTTGGATTACGTGTTGTATGGGTCCTCTCTTGGTCTTAACCAATTTTGGAGGATTCACATAATTGTTTTGTGATGGATCTGGATGACAAGTTATAAATATCTTGATACCGTATGAAGCCGACTATTGGATGAACTAATCCTTGATTGCAGATATATATAAGGGATTGCTTTCATCATTTGGAAGATGAGTGCATGAAGTGTATGTAAGAGAGAAGTGGTATTTTGTGAATTGTGAGTCATTGCAGAGTAATAATGTGAATCTAATGCACATAGTAGAAAAGGGCAGAGCAGGGTAGAGTGAAGTAGAAAAATAAGAAAATCCAGAATAAGATTCATGAGCTTCATTGGAACTATTACTTGGAATTGTCAGATGCTATCATCTCAGTTCATCTCTTCACATAGTTTTAATTTGAATTTTGTAGGCAGTAAGCCTTTATCTTTGAGCAGTGAGCTCTAGGTAGTGTGCCTGAATGCAAGTGCATTCCTTTTATAATTCTTGTACTTTGAGTACTCAAATTGTGGATTAATGTCCATCGTGGTTTTTCTCCCAACAAGGTTTCCACACGAAAAATTTGTGTGTCATGTTATGGATTTTTAATTTTAATTCATACATCTTTCCTTAATGCAATGATGAAATGTTTTCATGTTTTGAATGGATCAAACTCTTGAATATTATTGAACATTGATTCACCCCCCCCTCTCAGTGTTGCCTTGAGTCCAACACTATAATATATTACACACTTTCTTCTCTATTCTACTTATATAACTTCAACATAACTTCATCTAGTGCTTCTTTCCTTAATTTTCCTATATTTTTATTGTTTCTTCTCTTCTTTTCTTCAACATTATGACTAATGTTTGAAGAAATCCTTCAATTATCTCTACTAAATATGAGGTCGACATAAGATGTAATCAATCATATCCTATTCAATTATTTTATTCTTTTCTTTTCCTACAAAGGGGTGTAGTTTTATAATTTCTAAGAGCATGCCTACTATGAATAGTGATAGAGTTTACTAGCATCCATGATCTCCTCTAGTTTTTCTATAAATCTATCCCTTCAATTTGTGGTGATTTTTATTTTGATATTTTTTGTTTATTTTTATATGAGGTATCCTCATGTGCATATTTTTTCCTCTTTGTATCTCTTTTCTTATATTTGTACCCTGTGCATCTATGGAATTGTATTTAATTTTTTCTTTCATTTTATCTAAGATTGTGAGGATTCACTTTTATTTTTCTTTATTCTCATTATAATTAGTACCTTTGTAGCTTCCCTCATTGGTGATTGTGTAATTAATTTTTGTGGAGGGTTAGTATCCTATCTTCTTCTTGCGGTGATATGTAGTGACCTCTTTTCTAGTTCTTTTGTGCCAAATGACATATGTATTCTTAAATCCCTTATTTTTAATCCTAGGAATTCTAACTTATTATTTTTTAGTGCCATACTTGAGATGGTCCTACCTTTATTGAGAGTGGTGAATCCAAAATTTCTATGATTGTAGGAGGTGTGGGTATTTTGTGATTCCCTATTTTCTATCTATAGTATCTTTATTCTTCTCTACATGCTCTATAGCCTTTTTTGTGTTGTTCATTTATGAGTTATCAATATGTATCAAATCTCTCTGAATTTTGATATTTGCAAAGAGCCAACAAAGCCTTGGAATTTGCATAGACTAGTTTATCATTTACTTCATATGGTAATTGAAATATCTAGGATGTGAGTGATTCCACCACCTCCATGAAAGTGTGCTCTTTGTCTACCAAAAATGTAATGTTATTCACATATTAGTGCATAATATTAGAGGATTCTTAGTCCCTTGATTTCATCTAGGCTTAGAAATTTTTGAGGAATATGAGTATATATCTATATAGGATGTAACATCTTTTATCATTTACTTCATATGGTAATTGGAATATCTAGGATGTGAGTGGTTCCACCACCTCCATGAAATTATGCTCTTTGTCTACCAAAAATGTAATGTTATTCACATATTAGTGCATAATATTAGAGGATTCTTAGTCCCTTGATTTCATTTGGGCTTAGAAATTTTTGAGGAATATGAGTATATCTCTATATAGGATGTATAATCGAGTGTTGGGCTTGCTTTGGAAATACATCTTTCCTCATACTATGTGGGGAATATGGAAGGAGTGCAATAATATAATTTTTAGGGACTCTGCCCTCTTGGAGGAGGTGGTCTTTGAGAAGATAATTAGAGAATTGAGAGAATTTAAATCTATTAAATAGCAAAGTGAAGGTTAAGGGAAATAAAATATATCAAGACTCTTATTTTAGGGTTGCCGAGAAGTGGATGATTAAGGCTAATGTGTTTCTTGATCTCAAACCTATCAAGGGGCCTAGGGAAGGAATATTCTAGAGATTCCCTCCCCCTCGATGGGTAAAAATTAACTTTGATGGGGTGGCTAAGGGTAATCCTGGGCTATCTGAGTGTGGGGGAGTGATTAGGGATGAGAATGGCATCTTCATTTTAATAGTGGCGCTCCCCTTGGGAACCTAGACCAACCACATTGCAGAAGCCATAGGGGCTTATCAAGTCCTTAACCTTGCTAGGTCGTTGAATTTGAAGAATGTGTGGATTGAAGGAGATTCCAATAACATAATCCAATGTCTTAAGGGGTCTCAAAAACCCTCATGGACTATAGAGAATTGCATAAATTTATCTGAGGAAATCACTCTCCTTTGAGAACCACTACATTACCCATATTTATAGGGAAATCAATACAGTGGTTGATTACTTTGCAAACAAGGGGGTTAAGGCTAATAATAAAATTATTTGGCATAGGAATGATGGCTTGGAGGCTGATATTTTGGCCTTAATGAAGTATGATCATATCCATGGGAAAATTCAATTTCCCTCTCTGAATAATGATTAAGGTGAAGGCATGTCTTTCTAAGCAGTCTCAGAACTGTTGTCTCATCATATTTCATCAAGGGATGGAGTACTGTGGATTTAATAGCCTAATTAATCTTTGGTACTTCACATGCTTTCTGGGTGTTTTCTTGCTCTGCTACAGAGGTATTATGGAGTCTTCAAAAAAATATTGCACAATAGAAAGAATGGGTGGTGATCATTGTATATTGGAATTGGTAGAATGCAAAGACTTTAAGACCAATAATTAACTATGGAGGGTGTTGGATAAGGGAGGAATTACAAGCTATATGGAGAAGCTTCATGGCAGGAATCATGAGGTTACTAGGGCCTTTGCTAAGGATTGGAACAATGGCAGTATTAAAATCTTTAGGAGGAAAGTGACAATTGACGAACAGTTGATCTTGGATGTCACTGGGATGCCTATGGAGGGTCACAAATTCAACAAAGATAGGAAGCTCTTTGATTAGGTGATTAATACTTTTCTATGCACTGACAAGGAAAGGGAGGACTTGCTGAGAACTACTAAGAGTAGCTATGATGCTACTAAACTCAAGTTCTTGTGGAGGGAGGTTCTCATGGTGATAATGGAATATATCACATTGGATGGGAGATACACCATAGTTTTTGGGTATCACTTTGTGCTTTTGAATCACTTTAAGCACTAGGTTAGGGTTTCCATTCCTTATTATCTCTCTACTTCATTAAATTTGAACCTATAGGATCATGTGTCTAATCCGGTGAGATATCCCATAATCCATGAGGGTTTGCTTGTGCTCATTTATGAATATTTTAAGGCTATGTTGGCCATTTCCCAACACACCCCTTCTCCGCACTCTGCTTGTGAGAAAGAGGAGTTGGGTTATAGCTATTCTGAGAAGGATGAGTGGGACACTAAAATGGAAGGGGAGGAGGAGCACCCTGTGAGAGCTAAGAAGAATGGCAAACCCAAATGAAAACCTAAAGCCTACACCCTTCCCAAACCTAGTGTGAATACCTCAAATGGAAGGGATAAGACTATCTATTTGGGGTCTAATGTTTCCAAGTTGAAATTGAAAGGCACACCTAGTGTTTCTCCCAAGGGAAAGGGTAAAAGAAAAATGGAGGAAGACCCCTCCTATCACATTGACTGAGAGGAATCCTAGCATACTCGTCCATCTCAGTACTCCAATTATCTAGCCATGGATAGGGAGGACATGACTCATTTCCCTGAGGACTTAAATGAAGATGATCACTATTTCAAAGCAGAGTGTGAATACCCATTTGATGTCCTTGCAATTTCCTGCAATGGCTTTGTTGATATTTTTCGTCTATTCAGGTGGGCCTTTTTTGAGATAAAGGAAATTAAACTCAATCAAAGGGCTTATAATAGTAGGTTGGATAAGTTGGAGGAGAGTGATAATATGAGAAAGGATAAAGATAGAGCTAAGGATCTATGGACTAAAGATGAAAAGAGGTATATGGTTGAGTGCTTGAAGAAAACTGTGGAGGACTTGGAGATTTTCAAGAACAACCATGATGGGAAGCTTTCTGATATTGAGGGGAGGCTAAAGAATGTAAGAGATTCCATTTAGAAAGTTTTGGAAATGAGCCACAAAATCCTAAAATCCACTGCCACTACAATGAATATGATGGTTGAGAGCCTGGAAAGATCACATCAGGTTAAAGTTGTGGTGGAGGTTGAGGATGATAAAGAACAAAGCCAAGCTGAAGGGGTTAGGCCTAGAAAATGTACTAGAGCCAAATTGAAAAGGAAGATGGACAAGACTCTTGTGTAAATTCAGGAGATGAAGAAAGTAGCTATCAACATGGATAACCTAGAAAAGGAAGTTGTTGACATTTTGAGAAATCTGGCTTAGGTTTCCTACTGGTTTTTTGCTGGTTTTTGCTATGTTGCCTCAACATTGGACTTTTTTTTTTTCTTTATTGGTTGATTTTCATATTTTGTTGAACTCTTAATGTTTTATTCTATCTTTATCTACTGTTAAAGGGTTTTGGGATCCCTTCGAAACATGTTTTTACCTTAATCAAAAACATCTTTAAAGTGTTTCACATATATCTCTATATATCACTATATCTCTATATATTAGTGAGGTTGTTGACTAAATTTCCATGGCATGGCACTCTCACACTTATAGCAGGTTGTCATATCTTTATGAAATACCTTTAGATCCATTTCTTCTCACTATATTTTGACAAAATATCATGTTTCTTTCTCACAAACACCACCATCCTATATAATGCCCCCTCAAGGATTAGACTAACAAAACATGATTAAATACAATATTAACAGGTGAAAGTACTTGGTTCTCTCCTATACAAGCTCAAGAATTCACCACCAAATAGGTATGATGATTTTTTGAATAGAAACATGTGTTAATTTCTTTTCTTTTTCAAGGTCATAACATGGTCTTTTATCCTCATTTCTTGAGGAAATTTGTTTCAATTTTTTTCTTGAAGTTGAGAGCTTGTGTATATTTGAGAATTGTGTTAAATATTGTTTGAATTAATTAGATTATTACTTTAATAGAATTGGTGATCTAAACAAGCTAGTAATTCAGAGGACAACACAATAGTTGAAGAACTTAAATTATTATAAACAACACTTGAAAAAACTCAAACAAAAGAATATTGACAATTACCAAATAGCTGAACAAAATAGATTCTTATATCGACTTATACCTTATATAAAATGGGAAAACTTCATAGGAGAGATGTATGCCTTTTGCAATGCTTACATTATTCAAATGCAACTATTATATAACTTTACACTATAGGATATAAAAAAACTTACTGAAAATAAGAAATTATAATTAGTGGTGAGAACTGAAGAGTCACCACACATGGTAATGACCTATGCCCTTGGAAGTTGAAATGGAAAATAAGATAAGGATAAACTTATCAAAAAACTAAAAATTTTTGTTGGACTTATTCAATTGTGGTACCCCTACTTGTGAGGGTCAATACACCAGCACGTTACTCAAAATTCAAAGATTGTATTTGTATAGGAAATTTTAGGTCATGAAATAGTTAATTCTACTCTAGAGAGCCCAAAAAATGCAAAATAGTAAACTACAAAAGCATAAAAAATTCCAAAAAAATAGATTGCTTAAAATATTCAAAATTTCTATCCAAAATTGTGAGTTTGATGATATCAAATGTTTTTTGGATTGACTGAGGCATTATACTTCTCAATATTTTTGGGATGCTATGTTACCAATGCAATTTGGAGATTGAGTTCTCTTGAATCTTAACAATGGAATTCATTTATCTACAGTGAGTTAACACAACAAAAAATTTCAAGCTTGATTTGTATGAAATATAAGTTGGCTATTTATGTTGCTTACATTGAAATCAATGTCTTTTTAATATTAGAGATATTGAACTTGGTTTTATGTTCATAAGACTGCCTTCAATTGAAATGAAACTTTGGCATCTGCTATTGTAATGTCTTAGTACTTATCTGAAAACCTTTCAGAATAATTATATTTAAACTAGGATTACTTTAATGCTTGTTGGGTTGATTCAAAAATTGGCAAGATATAGAACCATCATCTAATTCAATTTGTAATTGGGAGTTTCTCTAAACATTATGCATTGTATGTATTTCATCAACAATTCTCTTAGTTTGGATCCAAATTCTAAAGTAGCACTAGTACGAAACTAATTAAGTATCCCATCATGGTAAGTAAAGATCAAGCAAAATAGAACATCATGCACAAGTAGTTCAAACATCCAAGAAGACTATTTTATTCAGTGTTCTTTCCTAGGCCAAGCTATAAATATGGATTTATAATACTCCTACACATGAAAAGGTACTTTGTTCTGACCCATGTAAATGACTTGTTATCCATAGGGTGGAAATTAGTCTTGAATTTGTGGTTATTGAGACTTCTATTTTTTGTTCACCTCCTTGTTTTGGTCACCAACCTCAGTTTGGACATGGTCATTCCTTGGTCTAGTTTTGCTTCACTCAATATTGCAACCTGTTGAATAGACATTATGCATTGCTTTGATAGCCTATATAATATAGACACCTTGATTACATTCACAGTTTTCAAACTTGGTTTCATTCTGCAAATCATATTTGCAAATTACCATGTTTCAACACAGTTTTCTAGTTACATCAATGATTTGTAAAAAACACTCAATGCACAACATCTGGGTTTGTGAATAGAATTTATTATGAATAGCAAAAAATTTCTCTCTTTGAAGATGAAATGGTTTCTTAATCTCCAACATTTCTTGACACTTGTTATACACATGGGAAGTCAGTAGATCAAGGCTTGACATAATGTAGGAGTATTAAATCCCAACTTTATGTTTTAGGTGAAACTTGCCACCTATCTCTCTGAATACTTAGGCATGTGCCAATACTATAAGTTGCATGCAATGCTTCAATCTTTGGTCATAGGTAGGGCATCTTTGAAGCTCAAGTAGTTTTTTTTCCTCTGAACAACATAATGTTTTATCAAAGACCATACCAAAACACAAAAATATATTTTGGGCTATATGTTTCCTTTATAATTCATGTAGTATTGGTTTTTTCATATTAAAAATATATGGAAGACTACAACATAGCCCAAAAATAGTATATTCCTTTTCACTACAAAATTCACTAGCTCATTATAAGCCCAAATAATCAATGAATTGCTCTTTAGTTGGGTTGCTTAAAACTTAATTTTGATGGAAAATCCATATACAACCTAGGGAAATCAGGGACATGGATATTATTAGAGACAACCATGTCCCTCCCCTAATCTGTGATAGAAAATGATAGGAATCCACACAAATATTTGGGCAAAAATTATACCACTCTATACAAGAATTCAGTCAACAAATGAACACAATGTCAACAGTCTCTACATTGAAGGGGACACTTGGATAGTCATGAACTTGTCCAAAGGAAATACATTATAATCATAGGGTCCTACACATTTCCACATAACAAAAAAAATCTCAACTGGAAGAAGAAAACCATTGTCAAATTTGCAAGAATTTGAACCTATCGAAGGCATTTTAAATAATACATAGTAAAGGGAAATACAACACAATGAAAGATCACCTTACCAATGAAGCAGCCATTTCTAATCAATAAAATCCAAATATAAATCTACTCAAACATAACAATTTTCCCATGAAAACTACTTCATCTTATTGAGTTGTTAATACACAAAATCTGAGCAGCAAATGATCTAGATCAGTGACCCAAAATCCAAATTATGGGATCTAACATTGTTAGAAATAGATTTTCTTAGATAATTACAATCTCAATACAAGATGAATATTAGCTTCACACATCAATTGGCTCATCGATCAACAAACAAGGATATTCTTATGCAATTCTATTTGAATTTTAGAAAATTATAGTCCATGTTATTACTACACCACTTTTCTTCACCACCAACATATAGGATGGCATCACCCCCTAGAAGATAAAAAACATCTCAATTTTGAATTATTGCAAAAATTGACTGAAGGCATGGTCATTCTAAATCCACATTAATCAGTTTCCTTATAATAAACCCCGACTTGCTACATCCTTTTCTTCTGCCAATCTATTATTGGTTGGAATTTACTATCTTCTTTTCCTATTCTATATTACATTTACTATATCATTATTCTACATCAAATTGCATATTTTACATAGGGTCCTACTTTAGCTATGTCCAATCCAAGCTTTAAATTGATACTCCAAAGGTATCTACTACCCATCTCATATCCTTCACCTCACCAACTTCTCCTATATGTTTAGTGCCCCCTCCAAAAGGACATTATCCTTCTAAATCTAATGTTGTCCTTCAAATGGCTGCTCCTTTGGTCATGAGAACCATAATCTTCCTTACAAATTTTTCCCTTAGGACTCTCACTGTACTTGGACTAAATATTTTCTTTTTGATGGCTATCATGCACCTTTCTCTAGAACAACACTATCCTACTGCACTTGACCTTGCCTTATCTTGTGTACAAAAGGCATGAATCAATGTATTGTAAGTGACAACATATGGGGTTCAACCATTCTTTTCTATTTCACCTACCATAGTCTTCATTTTTTGAAACTCAAAGTAATGATAAATTTCCCATAATTGTGTATATAAATTATGGAATCTATTGAAATCATTTCCTTGATATCATTCAAGCTTGTTTCCATTTCCTTTTATATGAAAGTGACTAAAGTCCCTCTAGGCCTTGAAGACAAACAATAATAATCCTTAGATATGGAAAGACTAAAAAGGTCACATAAAAGCTTAATGCATCTCTGACTCACCAAATACTTGACCTATTCATGTGTACCACCAAAAATTGCATATGGCATAGCCCATGTTGTTTCTTTCTCAATATCAAACTCATCAATTTTGAATGGGTTGAACAAGTGGAGGAATGGTATTTGCATTAATCATAGTTTGAATTTGTTCTTTGTTATTTCCAAGATCTATCCCTATCTACTTGAAATTAGCACTCCTCATACACTATCTTCTCGCTATCATTTCATGGAGTGAGAATTTACCATTTCTTCAGCCTGCATTGTAGTATCCTTGGCTCCTAAATGTATACAAAGTTATAGCCCTATAATGCTCTATATTCAATGTGTTACCAACAACCATGCAACATCAGGGTGTACTAACCAATAAAATTAGTAAGACAACATATATTGATATCACTCCTTTAACTACAACTAATTGTGTTATGACTTATCATAATGATTTTTTCATAGCCACCTTGACATACTGTCCTTTGGTGACTTATAACTTTTTAAATCAAATATCACTACTATCAACCTCTTTGCATAGATTTCCTAGTAGGAAAACTTCTTTTCCTTTCCCTGCTATCATTGAACTACCCTCTTTAATGATCATGCATCTTGATAAATTTCATGGTTCATTACTACTATTACTATTCCCTAAATGTAGTTATCCAATAGACCTTCAATATTCTTCATGACCACATCAAATCTATTCATTGAGATCTTCAAGTTTCTCTCAATATAATTGCCCCCTTCTTTTGATTGTAGTTTTTTGAGCTTCATAGTTGTAATGAACCCACCAATACTTTTCATAATATACCCACACACTATCTATTGCACGGATCATGGCCTTAAGGCCTCTAACAAATAAAACACAAGGATAGCATAGAAAATTCACTCTATATGGTAATTATAATAGAATGAGGTTTTCAATAAATTCACCAACCTCTCTCTTCTTTGTTCACTTGTGAATGTCTTTGCCTTCCAATTATTAATATGTAGGTTCAATCATGTTGGAAAGAACCAATTGATAAAGTGCATTTCTTGAACTTAAATCCATGGTAATATTATGGTAGTTTTGATGGGTTTTTTCCTACTTAAAATCTATACCCTTTTGTAGAAAGTCTCCTACAAACAAAAACTCTAGGGTATGCCAAAATTCATATGGTTAATGAAGAATTCATAACAAAATAGAGTGGGGATAAGACCAACACATGATAGGAGGATCTTAACTCCTTATTTGAGATATTTAAGGCTCAAGGGGATTTAATTTTAGATCCCTAAAAGGATGAACCAATTACAATCTCTCTTAAGAATAGAGTAAAGTATTAGATCTTAAAGATAAAATAAAATTTTATGCTTCGTATTTATCCTAAGCAACCTAGTCTCATCCTTTTCTTGCAAGAATAGGTATATTTTAAAAACTACATCTTAATTTATCATAGTCAATATCCACCTAGTGATCCATTAAAATCATCCTTTAAGTTCCATATGTTAAATTTATTTGGCGTGTTTTTGTGTAGGGGCTCAACATACAAAAACTGAAGTAGAAGTCAAGCCAAATTTAGATATTGGAGAAAATGAGGTTGAAGAACATATAGTTGATGTTAGGGAGGAGGCCCAAGTGAAAGGAATGAATATTTGAGAGGGGTTGGGATCACTTTTGGATACCATCATGAATGAGCATATGAATCTAGCTAAAGACGTGAAGAGAAAAAATTCTTCTAGAAATTTAGATCATTTAATTCAAATGGATATGGAAAAATTGAGGTTTTATGTTGAACAAACTAGAGATAGTACTAGGAGGTCAATGAAAAAAAATGCAAAGAAAATAATTGCTCATTTCAATAACCCTGGTACACTTGATCAAGCCCAACCATTATCAATTGTACTTCTTAGTAATGAGCTATAAGAGCCATTACAATTTGTGGGTTTTGATACAAGTATGAAAAGAGGAAAGGTTCACACCTACAAAAAGACATTGTTGAAATTTTGAAAAATGGTTTGGGTTCCATTGGGAAACAATCTCAATCAGTAGATAAGGATATTTCAAGAAGAGTCATGTTGACATAAATTTTAAGTGAAAAAATGTCCAAAAAAAGATAAATCTCTTCACTTTCAACCAAGATTGGTTTTAGTAGAAAGACATTGACACAATATGTCAAAAGGGGAAAGATTCTTGGTGATAGTACCTCAGAAGGAAATTGGGAAATTATGTGTAGAGCTCCTCGATCAAATAGGATTCAAGATGTTTTTAGGAACTTCATCTCAACCTTTTGGAACAATCATACCCATCCTTCATCAAATAGTAGAAATGTTATCAGAGATAGGATTGGGCCCAATAATAATGAATTACATATAAAAAAAATGGATAGACATAGCACAACATGAGATGTATGTGATGTTTTTTAATTCAAATCCACATATAAAGATTGGGAAAATAATGTTTGAAAGGTTAAAGCCATACTATGTGAAGACAAACAAGGTTTTTAAAACTTGTTGTCATTATCATATTGAATTTGATCTCTACTATCAGGTGTTCTGAATGATTAGAGAAGAAAGTGGTGGTATTCAAAATGCACCTCCTAGACAAGTAAGTCAATTCATATCGTCCATCCTATGTGATAAATCAGATGATGATAATACAAAAAATCAAATAATTTGCATACAAGGACTCTGTGAAACATGTAGAAATTTGGCTAAAATGTCTTTGAGAGATGAAGATGCCAACTTGAAAAATTTAATAAATTGCAAGAGTTACAAGTATATCAAGTTTCATACCAAAAGTGGCAAAGAATCAACAAGAACAAGGTTAGATTATGTAGAAGAGGAGATACTATCGAAACATTTATGGAAGTTATGTAAATTGACACAACCATACATACAACATGGTTTCTTTTCTAAGTGGAAAGAATAGTTTTAGACATTAAGAGATATGTTCCCACTTGGAACAGTATTATCAGTAGTTGACTTTGCAAAGAATTACTCTTTTGTACGTCAAAAAGAGATTCAATCATAATATTATTTTTCAGAGAATATCACTATTATGGTGCATGTGTGTTATCAATATGCACAAATGGATTTGGATGGTGTTGAAACTACACATGAGGAATGATTCATTAAGAAATAATATCACTTCTATATTAGCGATGACAAAGAGCATGACACTATTTGTACAACATTGCTTCAAGAAGTTTTTGAATATTTGGCAATCAAGAGTGTCAAAATTTAAAAGAATTTTGTATGGTCAGATGGATGTGCTTCACAATTTAAATCTTCAAGGCCATTTTATGCACTATGTATGTATCATTGAAATGGCAACATACTGCATGTTTGGAGCTTATTTGAGAGTGGGAACGAAAAGGGTAAAAATGATGGTGTAGGAGCTTGCATCAAACATGCTCTAAGAAAGCATCAAATGAATTATGAATGAGATCGCATAAAAGATATGCATGATGCTGTTGAATGGTGTCAAAAACACTTTGCATCAAATGATGTCAACACATCTTCAACAACCAGCTGATACATTCCACATAGAGTGTTTTGGGAGATATCGGGCATGTTTTTGTTTAAATTTAAATATTTAAATATACATATACATGTACATTCAATTTTATTTTGAATATATTTATATTAAATTATGATTTTTTAATGCAAAATTAATTTTTGTAGGTGTGGATAGAAGATCAATGCATGGATACAAGAGGGTAGACAAAACAAGATCTTTGCATTCTGTCATGAGTACAAATAGTTTCCTGTAGACATTGCAGACTAGGGATTGCTCATGTGTTTGTTATAAGTGCATTTTAGAAAACTATGATGAATGCAACAACCAACAACAATTATATTTCAATGGATCGAATTTGGTGCCACTAGATTTTAGTGACACATACAATGAAGATGAAGATGAAATCTTTGAAGATATTAATTTGATTTCAATTGATTATGGCCATATTTCAGGACTGATTAAAAAGGGTATGTATGTGTATATATTTATATCGTACATGTACAAGCTTGTGTAAATTTGTAACTTAATCATTTAATAATTTTTTTTGCTACTTATTTTAAGTAAATTTATATATACTTAAATGATAGCGGAGATCTACTTTTTTAATAAATTTTCGATGTAAATTTGGTGCAAGAGATGTTTTCCCAGTCATAACAGAGCTTGGAAACATAGAAGGTGTTAGTTATTATCTATTGCGTTGCATAGGAGAGAGGAAAAAGCTAGCAGAATCAGAAACAAGTGATGGAATTTTGTTCCCCACTGGTTTGACAAAATAAATAGATGCTCTTGCAAGATTTATCTATTGAATGTATATTTTGAATTTGTTACTCGTATTGACCTTGTAAATGTTGTCTTACTTTTGAATGCTGGTTCCCATAGGTTCAGTTATAGTGCAAGGGACATATCTGAAACAAGTCAAAATTGTTCATTATGGGATTCATTTTATTGATTATCAACCTAAGAACAAAGTATATCAATATAGCCACATAGTAGTTGCTACTTCCCTATCCCTTCATCTAGTTCCACGTGCACATGAACGTCATAAGTGGAGACAATAGTGATGATCATCAAATAATATTACATGTTATTGAAGAGAGAGTTGAACCACTTGAATTGGTTTGAATAACATGATGTGTCATAGGCGTGCTTGACAATTTACATAAATTTTACAACTCCAAACTATATTAAATTGAATTTTTTTCAAGTTCATTGCATCTTATTTGTCAACAAAACAAGTATATCATGTATATGTTACTTTAAGTTTAAAATATCTTATGTATATTCCATCTTTGTTTTCATTTCCATGATTCATTCCCTCTTAATTGACAACTGAATGCTAAATACTTTATTTTATTAATTATTATCGCATCATGCATATCTTCATTTTTTTCATGGTTTTGATCATTCATCTTGCACATCTTCAACATTAGTTTTAAAATAGAGCACATTACACATTAAAACAAAAAATAGTTGTTCTATATGTTTTGTATACATCAATATTTTTCAATATATTTGTTGTATATTATCAACATTTCTAATTTTTCCTATAATTGTTGTATATACATTATGTATATCTTTAGTGTTTTGTTTGTTCATAATTGTTTTTTTCAGAAGAATACAAAATTAAATTCCTTTTAGAACACAAGCTTAAAGCATGAATTCCAATACTTGCAGTTCACTTCAAATGCAAATGTCATGTCTTTCAAAGTCCTAAAAGAATGTCATGTCCCCGAAATAGCAATACCTTAAAGACCAAGTGTTAAAATACAAATAAATTAATAAATAAAATAAATAACAATATTAATATTAAATATAAAATAAATGTGTACCATATCAATATATAAATATGAAATAACAAATATAATAATAATATATAGACAAATTATTGTTATTACATTCTAGTATTAAATAAATTAATATCAAAAATAATAATAAATAAATAAATATTATAATCATTACACATCAAAGATTGTAATACATTAGAATAAAATAATAATAAGATATTAACAAATTGTTTTTATTGTTATACTTTAATGTTAAAATATGTTCAATAAAACATCAAAATAAAATAATAAAATTAGTATATAATTTGAAATATCATAATTATTAGTAATAATTTATTATTTTCAAAAATAGATATTATTGTGATAATAAACCTTTAAAGGCAGCAATTAAATCTAACAAAGGGATATATTTTATGAAAAGTCACCTCTTTCACCAAACAATACATTCCCCCCATGAGTCACCTACCTTGAATGGTATAAATAGAAGGAAGAAAAATAAGAGGGAAAGAGATGGAGAAACAAAACAGCAGCAACAATGATTGTTATGCATTGGAATATAGAGCCATTTAATATATATATATATATAATTTAATAGGCATACAAGTATATATGCATAGATATAGATAAATTTTATAATGAATAATATTCAATGAATAAAGAATATATATGAATAAGGAAATAATAACTATATAAACCTATATATATGAATACTAATGGATATAAGTAAAAGAATAATTATATATATATATATATATATATGCAATAATGATACTTATAAGTAATGATGACTCTTTAATATAAACCATAAGTAGATTATGTATATTTATGAATTGTCTTCATCCTATGATCAATTTAGTATAAGGTTGAAGGAGGCGAGTAAGGAAACATGGAGAGATATAGAAACTCAGGTGATGTACTCACTTAGCAATAATATTTAGCATATTTTGAATTTAAGAAACATATATTGCTAATTTGATTATTGGTGTAATGCTTTCTTTAGTATTATCATGATGATAATGATGTTGATATTGATTTAAAGAATCAGTGATAAATGCAAATGTATTTGATTGCTAAAAGATTGTCTTCTAAGTGTTTGCAAGCCTACTAGGGTGGAAGGGCCTAAGAAAAGTGGTGCCTAAAAACCCCACTTAACAATCCGCTATGGCCATGGAGGGGTGGGGGTCCCACTTAACAATCCACTGTAGCCATGGAGGGGTGGTAGGCCTAGAACCACTTATAAGCTCCACTGGCTTCCCCCAGTAGGTTGAGTGTCTTCCGAGGTGATGGCACGAGTAGAGAAAGGAGTCCGTACAAGTGTTTCCTCTAAGCACGCCACTCCGAGATGTTCATGTCACTCGGGGCCAAGGGGTGGGTTGTCCTAATAGGATGCTTGTACTTTGGGGCTTAGATGGATAGCTTTGGGCGGCTCTACCCATGCCACTCCTCATGTCTTTATTATTGATTTGTGATTATATTTATATTTGGATATCTAGATATTAATGCTAACAAATATATGTACATGTGGAAAAATAAAATGCAGACTTCAATCCAAGATTACTTAGACAAAGAGAAAATTAATTTGAAAAAGAAGAAACCCTAAACCTAATCAACGAGCAAATTCTAGGGCAAAGTTGGGTAAGGGACATTACAAAGAAATCCATTTGTGCTCTAGTAGCAGTTATAATATTTAAATACAAACAAAATGAATAAAAAACTAAGGGTTGAGTTCAAGCGCTTTGTATGTGATTGAAGGATTATTAACATAACTAATGCTTTGGGCCATGCAATTTCCTTCAGACTAGAATTTCTTTCCAATAAGATAATGCCACTTAAAAATTTCAAATAAAAAGTCCTTGTACTCATTTTCCATTTTCTTAAATTTTATTTTCCTGATAATATAATTTCACCATTACTTCTCATTATAAGCAAACTAGCATGATATATTTCAATCCTCTGAGTACAAAATAAATTGTCTAGCCCATATTGGAGTTAAGAAAGACATCAACTAAACCTATGGTAGGCATGTAACCTTTGGATAAAATCTCCTTGACTTGTCTATGGCCTATGGGATATCAAGACTTAAACTAGAAAAGAGCATAATTTTAAGGTCTAATATGCTAGCTAGTTTGTATAATGGTCAACCGTGGTATTCTAAAGGTAGTTGCATTGATTTTTCAATTACACCTAAAGCATAACATTTTTTAAGATACCACATTTTTTTATTATGAGATTAATACTTTTGTTGCCAAATATTTTTATTGTTCACATTGATCAGGTTCAAGTTAATAAGAAAATTTTTAATTTCTTATTTTATGAGCGATGGTTCAGTGTTGAAAAACTTAAAATTTCATGATTCAATGAATACATTGTATTGAGAACTCAGCTGGGAGGAAAAAATTGTAAAGAAAATTTATTAACAAGTTTGTACAATAGGATGATATCTATCCATCTATACTAGGAGACAAATCCAAAAGGGTTTTTTACACAACCAATATATTGTTTAAGTAAAACCATTGATTTTTTTTTAAAGATAATTCTTGCATCCATTAAATAAGACCTTCATGCCAAAATTCTCTTGCAAGAATACCATACAACATTTGATCTTTTGTACTTGTAATTACATTTCTCATAAATAGTGTTAAACTTTTCTAATGCATAAAGAACAATAGATAATCTGAAAAAGTGACAACAATATTACAAATCTCATAAATTTATTACAAACCTTAGAATAGGTAAATAGCTTTGTCACTACATCTTTGATGTGACTCACCTAATGGGTAGCAAAAAATGTTCCAAAAATTGGATAAATGAACTTTCCTTTGCGTTTGAGAGGGGCAACTCCCTCAAATGATATGATTTTTTTTTTTTTCAAGGTATGGTATTAACTATAAAATAGGAGAGGAAACTAAAATTAAACTCAAATATAAAAAGGATAACTAAAAATTACACAAGGAAAAGGAACCAATACCAAGATTCAATTCCCAGGGAAGAACATTCAAATATGAAACATACAACTAGGGGTTTAAAGAGAAAATGTCATGTAACATATGAAAGATACATTTAACAAGAGTTTCATGTCTCATTGATCACAAAACTACCTATAATTTCATACTAGCTATATAAAGGAAAACATTGAATTTCACACACTATAGAAAATATAAAGAAAGGTTGCAGATTAAACACACAAATAAATTGCAACCTAAAGAGATAATCTACTAGCTCTACAACCAAGCCCATTAATTTTTATTCAATCAAATAAGGAAATCTCTATGACTACTTTCTTTTGTACATAATGTGAGAAATCTCATTTCCAAAAGGGAACCCCTCTATATTCAAAATGATTACATTTATAGTTTTCCCCTTTGTAGCCAACCTAGAACAAATTTATTTTTCAGACTTTACAAAACCTCTAAAGTAATATTACAAATCCTTTTTAATAAGTGTGTATGTTTAACTCATTAACAATAATGAGTTCAAAATTTGGTAAATTGATTTTATAATAAAATGATAAGTCCTTGCTAAACATTGACAAATATTCAAATGTCAAGATATTATGTCAAATAATTTGCATTTGTGTGTTGTAAGTATTGATTTCTAGGAATAAATTTTTCTCCTTGCTTTCAATCTCCCTTATGAGACATCAGATCTCAATTTTCATCAGTTCCATATTTTCTTTAAAATTGACCATTCGTGACTACATAACTTCCATAGATGTTTGAGAAGAGTTTATTCTTTCAAACTCGTACATCCTTAACACATAGATAGATTGCATTGTGTTTTTTATTGAATCAATCACTTTCCTTAGTTCTATGTTGCATCCAAATGATATCTCTAGAATAGTTTTCAAAAACTAGTTGTCTACTACTAGTACAATTTGTGTTTAGCTTTATTCTTCTAGCATTCCTTACCTCTACCCTTAGATTCTTGTACACCAAGTAATGATCAGAATTGTTATACATGTGTATGTATTGTATATTTGTTGTACATTATCAACATATCATCTAATTATTATAGGTCTATTATTTTATATGGGTTTCCAAAGATCCTATTGTGAAATAGTGGAAATGACTAAAGAAAAAAATGTTTACAATGAAAATATTGGAAATTTACATAAACTGAACAAATATAATGGTATTGTATTAATATAATGAATGTGGATACATAATGAAGGTAACTGAAGTGAGGTATGACATCCAATAATTATATGCTTGCTTAATTATTGGACTCAAATATAGTAATAGCTGCAATTGTAAATCTCATTCTAAATACAAATGATAATAGTCACAAGAAATTGCTAACATCTTCCATCCTTTCTAAGCTTTAGAGTCATCAAGTAGTGGACACTAAAATGACTTGCATAAATCTTCCCAATGGAGCTTCTAGTCATCTCTAATAATTTCAATGTTGATATTGAAATTGATGCTAGCATTGCTTCCTCATTCTTAAATTCCACTTTTGGAGTTGATTGTTGTAGAAATCTTCTTACCCCATGATAAATATGTAAAAACCTCTTAAGAAAATAATAATTAATATCTATATTTTAGCATTGAGTCACTATAATTTTGAAGAATAGGGAACTATTTTTGTAGCATGACATGAAAAAATACACATTAAGTGGGGACATTTATGCATGTGAAATGAAGCCACAAGTGACTGGTACAAAACGATTTTAGGTATATATATATTCTGAAAATAGTGAAGCTTTTTTATATATAGCAAAAAAATAGTTACAAAATGGCAGCCAAAAAATGCCAAGGCAAGGCCAAAATTACAATGTAAAAAGTTAGATTTTTGTAACATACATATCATAAGCTCTTACATGTCAAATCTGACTTTAAACAAAGTTCAAAGAACAACAAGAAAGGTAGCAGTTTCTTCAAAAGATGATTAGTGAACAACAAGTATTCCTTTCATGCATAGAGAAATGTAGGGACCAAAAGTTTGCATAATATACACATTAACATTCTCAAAGTCTGAAAGAGAACTACAATAGTGGGTAGGATCATTGAAGCCTGTTGTGTGTTGATGTTCCATGCAACAGAATGGAGGTCACTAGGTTTGTATAAGGTGGTTGCTTTTGTACCAAGAACATTTTCCTACATTGATCTCTCTGCTTAAGTAACCATACTTTTGGTGGTCGGAGAAAACACTGCATACATGATAGAAAACAATAGAATCAAAATCCACCAATTCCGTAAAATTAATAGTGAAAGCTAAAAGTGCATGGTTTGTACATGTTCTAGAGTAAACAAATTGAAGTTTCACAAAAGACAATCATAGCAAAAGATAAATACAGGTAATAGTGACCAGATTATACCCACTCTTATAAGCTCCACCAACTTCACCAACCCAAGCACTTGAATGTAGAATCTTCTCGGTATCTTCTCCACAGGAAGCTAATCAACACCTAGTGACTGGATAACAAATTATCAAGTAGTATCATCTAAAAAATTGATATGATGAAATTTTTTATGAAAACTAATTGTTATCACCAAATAACACACCCTTGCTAAGTTACAAAACTTAGGTTATTGGTGAAACATTGGATCCCTTCTAGGTTTGTGGGTCACCTATGAATATGTAGCTTAAATAAGCTATTTTTACATGTTCTAAGCTAGATAGATGCATATGTTAAATTGTTGTTTGAATGCTTTAGTTGGATTATCTAATAGCTCAATATGAAGATAAGACTGATCATTTGGGAGTTTCTTTCAGAATATTCAAGACTTGTATAGGTTCTATATTTGATGCCTTTAATCTCAATGGGATTTCATAAAATGCAACAATATTATATGGTTTAAGTATAAGGGTCCCTTTGAACTTTCAATACGTAAAACTTACCACTATTCAAGAGATTCTTGGAAGATCAAAAGGTTATAGAGGAAAGGTCATAGCTATGAAATTCAAGTGTTTCAAGTGGATGAAAGTGATCAAGGGACAGTAGTTTCAAGTTGAAGTAAGATAGTATATTGAAGGTCATTCAAGAAAATGAAATAGAAATGACAAAAACATTAGAGGAGGAAGGAGATGAAGATTCTTGATCTGTTGTCCTCATTATTGGGTTACATTCTCTGCAATACAAGCATATCCAAGAGTAGTTCAAAGAAAAGGCTAGCAAAATATGAGTTTGTCTATTATACTACCACATATGTGGTGAATATAAAATTAATGATGAAGTGGTTTGATAAATATTTTCAAGGATTCAACTCACAAATCATCAAAAAGGATGTTGTCCTAGAAGGTTTGGAAGTGATGATCCCCAATTGCTCCAGTCCAAGAGAAAGAATTTTTTTTTTTCAGATCAACTATCATGATTGATGACTCTGAAGATGATTTCTCCGTGCATAGCTATTCTCATGAATTTTTTTAAATCATTAGTAGATTGTATCATTTCAAGAGGTACTAACCATATGGTACCAAGAATAGGAGGTGTCTATTATTTGAGGGTAATATCCTATTTCAAATACTTTTATAGTGTATGTTGGGCTTTCAATTCTCAATCGTTAATGAGAAGTTTCATCTTGGAGCAATAAAATTCAAGAAAGAAGACAACATGTCTAGGACATATGAGGTTGAATGCAATGGTTTTTGAAAGGATTAAATGGAGGTCAAGTTTTAAGAGCATTGTCATGATATCATAAATATTCCATAAGCAACACAAGAGGAGAGTCAATGTCATGGAAAAGGATGCAATCCCCACTTTGTTCCCATAAAGATACTTTTAATATCATAATGCTAGGAATGGCAGGGCATGAACACTAACCTCAACATAGTCATTAATTGATAGAGAGGGACTACAATGGACAATGAAAACCTAGTAGATGGGTTCCTAGCATGGAAGTGATTATGTTGTAGCAAAAAAACTTATGTGGAGGTTTAGGCAGTGATGGCAGTCTCAAATTTTGCAAATTTGAGATGCCCATTTCGAAAATTTTGTCTCTGCACTTTCAGAGGTGCACCTAACAAGTCTACCTGATTGACCCACTTTGGAGGCTTGTATTTTGAAGCTTGTTGATTGTCATGAAAAATCCAGTTGCAGACATATTCAGTTGACCTATGTGAGTAAGCATGTCAATTTTTAGCTTCTAATGATAAGTTTTGATAGAGTTTCGAAAAGTGAAGCTGGTGGGTTTTCACACTATTCTACTATTTGTAGACTGTTTGTTTTGCAAAGTTGCTTTTTGTTTGAGCTTGGTTTTTGCAACCCATTGACTATCATGTCAAAATGAATGCTGTTCCATATTCCCCATATCAAAATGATCTTGGGTGTCAGTTTTTAGAACCTCATGATCCAATTTGCTATTTTTAGCAAATCGAAACTGAATGCAGTTTGTTATGTTTTGCAGTTGCATTCCTGACAGCCTTTCTGAATGGCCAACTTTGACGGTCAATAACTTTTGATCAGTGATGTTTCAAGAAAATTCATTTTTCCCACATGCTCAGGGTACCTAAATGATTTACTATGTCTGCTGGCAGCTCGCCAAGAGTTGATTCATTATTTTTACAAATTGGCAGTTGGATCTATTTTAATTGGTGCAGAACAACTATTGTTTCAGAAAAAAGCTTGACTGGGCAACTTTGCCGATTAATATATTTCACCTTGTGATTGATTTCTCTGAGCCATTTTTTGCACTGTATTCTTGGGTAAAATGACTACATGCTTGCAAGTTTTGATGTCTTCTGAAGCTCGTTTGACCCGTTTTCTAGATTGTTCCTGAGCCAATTGAGCCTGTTTTGACCATTTTGTAAAAGTGCCAGAAAATGGATTTTAGTGGCAACCCAGTTTATCATTTCACTTCCAGAACATCTTGAAGTATTCAAAAGGCAGTGTTGGACAATTTGGGTGAAAACTTGTTTGAAAATGATTTTTTTTAGCCAGACCCACATGGGGACCTGACATGCTTTACATAGTCATGGAGTTTTACATTGAACATGAACGTGAAGACAACCAAATAAAAGGATTAACATATAAAGGAATGCAATAATTGCAGCATGTTTTCAATATGATTTATGTTTAAGCCTGTCTTTTCTCTCTTCCTCTATTTGCCTTGGGGCATTGAAGTTGACATCTTGCTTGATACTCATATTAGTGACATGGTCAAATATGAGCTATTTGTGGGCAAAGCGTCAGAAGAAAATTCATGAATCAAGAACTATTTCATAATCTGGGGCTTTTACTTTTCACTTTGAATTCACTTGAAGAATGTCAAATTCGAGAGCAATGTTTTGAATATGCTTAAGGTGAATGATAAACAATATGGTTGAGACATATTGTTCAAGTGCCTGATCAGAATTTAAAGTTTGACATTGAGTAAGAGGTTTATCGGCCTTCAAAAGAAGAAGTTATGGGATTTCTTTATCTGTATGTAGATATAGTTTTCTTCATATGTGCTGAGAGTGGTGCAATATACCCTCTTATGAATGCCTATGTTGAATGTATGTAGGCTACAAATGTAGAAATGGTACACAAACATATTGGAGGTAGATAAGATACATGATCCAAAGAAGACAAAATATGAGGAGGCTACACACTCCAACAATAGTAGATCTATTTAGGATTCTTGGCAAGCAAGTACAGATTGGAAGAGCAGCAAACCAAATCATGAGGAGGCCACCATGGTATGCTATGCACATCATAACAATTGAGGATGCTTTGCGTAGCAGGAGAAGATGACTAGGTGAAGGGTGTGCGAGCTTTGGAATAGGGTATATGCATCCACCAAGCAGAGGCCTACACAATACCACCATGGAGCATGGGTGTGGGTGTGTGACCAATGGAAGCAAAAAAGGGAGGCAATGCATAAAATATATTTGTCAAAAGGCTTTAGAAACTTTTAAACAAATGCAAATGGCAGGAATGCGTTGGCCACAGGGTGAAGGGCACAGCCACCAGATGAAAACCAGTGCTAGGAATAGGTCATAGGCATCCATCAACGCATATGGGAGCCCACGCAACAAGTAGTAGGAGGAGGTGCATTGGCCAGTGGATGTGGGGCACGACTGAAGAAGGGAAGCCCACGCTAGTGTGGAAGGGAGCTCGTTCTAGGGGAGTGAAAGGCACAACCAACTAGTAAGGGGTCCACAACAAGCAAGGTGTGACCATCAGAGAACTAGAGGGGTGTGAATAACAACATGGGAGCCCGTGACTAGTGGTGGAGGTGAGCCCATGCCATGAAATGGAGGCTCACCTGGTAGCTAGTCGCAGCCAAGAGGGGAACCACACACAATAAAAGAGGAGCCCATGCATGGCAGTGAGAGGAGGCTCACGTGGCAAGTGAGAGCTGAGCTCGAACCAGGTGAAGAGGAGGAGGCCTGCATCCTGCAATGATGCTAGGTGCGGCCTAGAGTAGGAGGCTCAAGCTTTCTGTAAGAAGGGAAAACCTATGCCAAAGGTTGAAGATTTAGGGAAAATCTTGCGAACCTCGCAAGAAAATGGAGGACGTCATCAAGAGTCTTGCGAGGTGCACGAGATTTCTTCTCATGGAGTGTGGGCCTGTATAACAAATTTATGCAAGGATATAGTTTTATTCAATGGGCCGATAATATTTCTTATTTTAAAATGTTTCCATTTTGAATATAATACTTCAATGGATGAGTAAAGTGGCTCGACAAAATGGAGATGTGGGCCCAATGTATTTGTAGACATCCAAATTTGATCACTTTTATCTCCCCAAGGTCTTCTTCATCCCCCATGCAAATGTGACATGTCATTTTACATTTGCCCAAGGTTTCTAGAACCTTAGACTTGTCATATCTCCCACATGTGAAAAATCTCCAGCTTTTTGGAGACCTCCTTTTATCCAATGAATCCTGCATTAAATGTAAATTTTTAATTTACATTTATTCTTCCCACACATTTCCCCTTTTCCCATGGAGATTTTTGAGGAATTCTAAAATTCCTCAAAAGTCTCTTTCATCCTCATTTGGGGACAAGAAGTTCCTTTTTGAGGAAATCTTCTCATCCCCCAAGGTACCTCAAAGGTACTTGTCCTTCCTTCCACCTCATGTACTTCCCTTCCACCTCTTTTCCTTCTCTTCCACCTCATTTCCACATCACTCCACCCTAAGACATCTCACACTCCACATGTCAAGATGTGAGGGCTTGTGAGTCCTCAACTCACCATAGCCCTTCATCTTGATCTTTGTTGGATCAATCCCAACCATAGAATTCTATAGAGAATTCCAATTAGCCTATAAATACCCCTTCAATTCCTTGATTTTGGGGGATCAAGTCTTTTGCAACAAAACTCTTGCAAAATTTCCATTCAAGCTCTCATCTACCATAGCATTTAGCATCACCAATTCATCTTGCATCCATTCAAATCCATTGCCATCCAAGGAGCAGACAATTCTTGAAGCATTAAAGGGCCAACCAAGGGAGGAGACAACAACATGAAGGTATAACAACAATCAATTTCTTTAGCTAATCTTATTGAGGTGCCCTTTTATTTTGTTACTTCTTCATATTGCACTATTAGTTTTTAATCTAGCATCTCACATTAGGGAGTAGCATTTTATTAGGATCACAGTATTTTTAATACATTGTTTAGAATTCGATTTTGGGGGAAGCTAAAATATTTGCCAAATATGTGGAGATGAAATTTTATTGTAAAAGGAAAATATTAAGGGTAAGGTAAATTTACCACAAAAATAGGTCTTCACTGGAAATAAACATGAGGTGCAGCAAGGTAAGTGCCTGGGTGTAAAATGTTTTTATCCGCGGGGGTAAAAATGAGGAATGTTGGTAAAAGTAAAAGCTCAAATATGAAATATTTAAACTCTTTTGTTGTGTAAAATGCACGAGAAATGCCAGAGGATATGATTTGAGAAGGTGAATAAAATAATCACAAAGTGTCTTCTTTGCTGGGGATAAATGCAAAGTGTGGATTTTATATTCACTATTGTTTAAATTTTATTATTTGTTGGGAGGTGGATATGAGAAGAATTATTAAAGTTCTCAGACTTTGATATCTGGAAGTGAGTTTTATTCATTTTATATTTGAGTAGAGTGTGGGTATTGTATAAAGTGAATTTTATTCACTTTATAATCAAATATGTGTTGGGAATTAAACTGCAACAAATAAAATGCAAAAATATTAAAGTTATGAAACTTTAATATTTGGTTTTAAAATAAAGTGCACCATTGTGAAAAAAGATAGAAATAGAATTTGCACGAGAAGAGATATTTTCTAGTTGGGTGAATTTGAAGAATCTCCACATGGGCATGTTTTATGTTGCTTGGCAATGATGAGCAAATGTTGTTTTTGAGGGAATAATTTTGTTGTTGCAGAGGAAGAAGGAGGAAATATTCCTTTCAGTTGACTAACGGTAAATGGAGCTTCCAGATGGCAATTCCAGATCAAATTTAGGGATGCTCCTACTTGCCTCTCTTCTTCTATATCTTCTATTATTCTCTCATTGTATAGGGTTCTAAGTTTTTGTATTGGGCTAGGTAGATAGAGATTTGTATTTTTTGAGTCTGTAAGCTGTAATTTTATGAATTCAAAAGTAAATACAACCAGTTTATGCAATTAACATCATGAAGGTGTTTCCACATTCATGAATGTCATCAGATTGTCTCCATTTTTGTACACTTTCAGTTATATAAATTCAATAATACAAGGTGTTCTTTGAGTTTATCATCTCAAGTTTCATGAGATTGTTTTCTCTATTCATTGTTCCGTTTCAAGGAAATGGTCAAAAGGTTTCGAGCAGGTGATTGTGATTTCAGGTGTGCAGATGGGATTTGATAACAATAATCTGATTGATATCAAGAGAAGGATTGTTGGTGCAAGACACTAATAGTTAATGCAAAGCATTAGCAAGTTAAATCCACTGGTTGAAGACTATTTGTTGGAGAATTCATTTTATATGTTTGATTCCATGGCCCAGAACTGGCACTGATCTATTTTTAGTTTATGCATCTTATAAACAATTTTAAATGCAAAATCATTCTAATCTTACTGTGCTATTATGTGTCCTACTTTCCAATGGCTGAGAGAAGGTTGAGCTGCTGAGAATTTAGCCAAATTTAAAGTTATCAATGCTTCCCTCAGTGTTGTTTCATTGGGAATTATCTGCTTTGTAAAACAATGTTAGTGTATGAGTGAATTAAGTTTTGAGCATTGTTTAGGTTTACCCACCTTGGTCCTACAGAGCCAGAACTGTAGGAGATGTTAGTCTTTGAATGAATCTTGTTAGTTGGCCACTAGCCTTAGTTGTTCTTTAAAATAGTGGTTGGCTACCTCTTAGAGAGTTTCAAATTCTAGTTGGGTTGTTATTTAAAACACCAACAAAATGGCGACTCTACTGGGGAAGATTCTGAATCTCCAATTGCAGACGGTTATAGAGTCATATTATTGTTTGCGATTCTAAATTTAGTTCAAAGCTTGAAGGATTTCAACCCTGGAGAAGAAAGTGTTGCAGTGAACTTGAACAGTTTTGTAATTTATGGTGCTCTGCTGGTGGAAAGGAACTTAGAGAAAAATTTATATGTAAAATAACTCCATACTATTTGAAGTTCAGTCCTTTGTGAAAGAGGTGGTGACTCTGTTGATAGAACTTGTTATAAATTTGAAGAAAGTTCTAGATCTACAAATATTACCAGTCAGGAAGACAATTTCCAGCAGTTTAAAATTTTCCAGGTATTCTTCACTTTTGGTTTTCAAGAACTTGTGTATGAAGACCGTATTTGAACTTATTAGAAGAAACTTTGTTTCCCTATTGAGTGAGTTAGCACTGACAAAGGGAAAGAACAATAAATTAAGTTTGCACACTTTTGTTTGTTGGATTTGTTGAAAGTAATTGCAGTTCCATTGAAAGAATTATTTTTAGTGCTCAAATATTTGCTAGTTTGGATGGTTAGAATGCATTTGTGTATCTTAGGGGTTTCCATCCATTTGCATTGTCATAATTTTCAAGCCTAGGTTGTCATTATGTCAGTAATCATCCCTGTTGTCCATCATGTGGTTAGGCTTGTAATTATGCACATTTAGTGAGCCTTAATTTGTAATATCCATGGATCACCAACGTAAAGTAGCTATACCGGTGAATACTTTGATTTAGCTTGTTAAGAAGTGTCAAGAGTATAATAATCTTCAAGCATCTAATACCCCAAAGTGTAAGAACCCAAGAGTTAATAAGCCTAGGTTCATGCTAGAATGGAATGATGTATTTGAAAAAGGACTTAAAGAAATGGATGAAAGACACCAAATGTTTCAACAAGCCCGGTCAAGAGACCATCAAAATGTGTCTACTTGTGAATTCATTGCACCCATTGTCAATTCCTTTGATCCATTGTATGCTTAGTTATATTTGTCATGGGTTGATTATGAAACTGAAATTATGTCAACTCAAGTTTATAAGAAGATGCCTACATTTGATGGGTATACCGTATGTGAAGGAAATGCACATGTTCAAAGTTTTTCCAGGTTCATGGAGAAACATTCATTCAAAGATGCAGATCTCTTGAAGCACGAGCTTAGGATTGGTATCTAATTTTTCCTGAGAAGTCATTTCCTTGCTGGGATAAATTAGTGGCTGCTTATAGAGAAGAATTTGCAAGAGATCCCTCAGACCTTGTCATGAGGTTAAAGCAGATCAAGAAAAAAAATGAATAGTCAAGTGTTGATTTCAGTCATAGATTTGTTGTTTCTCTTTCACTAATCCCAAAAAATTTCAGACCTGGTACTTCTGACTATATCCATATGTACTTTGAAGCTTATGAAGAAGGCTCTAGTGCATTGTGAAAATATTTTAAAATACCAAGCATGCAGATGACATACACAGTTTTGGATAATTTGGAGAAATAGAGGAATGAGTATGTGCAGAGATTGTTGTCTTTAGTTATGGGAGAACCTGCTGATGAAAGCATTAGTTGTGTGAATGAAAATGATCAGATGTTTTCAAATAGGTGCATACTTGAGAAGGTAAACAACAAGAAAGATGCACAATCAGATGATGAGGAAGTTGTTAATGAACAACTTATAGAAGAAATGTACCCAACTGCAAATCAGCAGTTGAGTCTTCCAAGCCAAGAACCTGAAGAAGAATATGAGTTGGATTTACTCTTTGAAGAAGAGATAGGTGATCAGTAATATGATGATACAAGTGATTATGTAGAGCCTACAAGTGTTGATTGTAGCTTTAACACAAGTCTGCATAGTGAGACAAGAGGGTTTGTTGATTTAGGAAATTCTCTTGAGAACATCAGTGTGTTAGCTACTAGTGACAAGGTAAGTGATGAATTTCTATTTGAAAGACAAGCCACAAGTAGCTGCAATCAGGAGACCATTTTTGGTTTTCAGCTTGATAAAGAAGATGTTTATGATTATCCTCAAGAGGATGAAAGTGACAAGTTCAATAATGATACCCAATCTGATGTTGAAATGCAAAGTGATGTGGATTGCTGCTATGACAACCCAGAAGAAAGTAAGAAGGGAGAAGTGGATAGTTTATTCACTAGGAGTGGTTATGACTTTTCTTGTGATAATGTTGTCAGCAATTCTACCTCTTATAATTGGGGATATCCAGTTTATGATCAGCCCATTGAGTTCTTAGAGTTTGAAGATGATAATCCTTTGATATGCCCTGATTTGTAATTTGATATTGCATCCAATTCAAGTGAAGGTCAAGAAGAGGAAGTGGTTGAAACAATAGATCAAAACAGTGATCTATTGAGTTGTGAACAAATTTCAGATCTGTTGACCACAGGATATCAGAAATGTGCACATGAGGACAACTCTCAGTTGTTGTGTGCGGCCCCTGTTGACTTTGATAGTGGTGATGACCTTCAAGATGCAAGGTATGATGCAAGTGAATCTGATTCTCTTTCCAATGATGAATTAATTGATGATGATGATGATGATATGGATGAAGACAAACAATAAATTGATTGTGATAATGCATTAAATGATGAGTATGAAGATATGGACACTGATGTAAGTTCAGAAATCTCTTTTGATGAGTTTGAAGTAGTAAATAACCATGAGGTTTACATATCCAATGAGTCAAATCTTGAGGATTGTAATGCAGATTTGGATAAGTCTTTGTTTGATGACTTGAATGAGCCTAGTCATGAGTCTTTGAGTGAGAATGAAGATGTTGATTTCAATCAGAAATCAGATTATGCTTCTGAACCAGAATTGCTTGTTGAGAAAACTTGTAATATTGAAGAGGTTGATACCTTATTTTCAAAGGATGACTATATGATTACAGATGATTATGAGTTAGAAATCCCTGATGACTCTCAATACCAACATGATGAAGAACAGTTACAAAGTTTGCTAATACATGAGTGTATTTGTTTATGTACACTTAGAGACAGTTTGCATGATGAGAAAGATCTTTTGGTAAGTTCTTGTGATAGTTTTAATTCTGATATGCAAACTAGTAATCAGTTTGAGTTTAACAATTCTAGCCACAAGGCAGAATGTGTGTGCTATTTTTGTCAACTGGAAGAGGTTTTCATAGAATGTGGTGATGTGAACAACACTGAGACAAGTTGTTTTCAGCTTGAGAATGATTTAAGTGATTTATGTGATAAGTTGTTGCCACATGATAATCAACATTTTGAAAGTATGCCTGACTTTCAGATGCATAGTGATTGTGAACATGTTGATGATGTTGTGAATGATTTCCTGATAGGGGATACCAACATGTTTCATTAGACGGATGGTTGTGATCAAGCTATGCTTTCAAATGGTCTTGATCCCCATTTTCAAATAATGGCACTTAATACTAAATCAGAGAATGAAGAAAGTAATAGTGATGTGACATATCTGATTTGGTTGACACTTGATGACAGAGTTGAACAAAGAGCAAGTTCACATTTGCACAAGGGTAGTTTTGTATTGTGGTTTGCAAAGATGTAGTCACCAGTGTTGTTGTGGTTTGATAGAGGCAAGCATAATTTGAGGGAGATCAGCTATTTTTTGCAGAATTGTATTTGACAGAGGTAGATGTTGATTCTTGTTTTTCATTTGGTGACCTAGGGTCATCAGATGAAGTTGAAAATAAAGGTTGAAGAAAGGAACAGTTTGAGGACACCCGATGGATTCAACTTTTGTTCTACTCTCCAGATATCTTGAATCTTGCTATGCCCACAGGGGGCATACATCCCTAGTCAGAGCCATTGATGGCACTCTCAAATTTTGCAAATTTGAGATGCCCATTTCAAAAATTTTGTCTTTGCACTTTCAGAGGTGCACCTGACAAGTCTACCTGACTGACCCACTTTGGAGGCTTGTATTTTGAATCTTGTTGATTGTCATGCAAAACCCAGTTGCAAACATATTGAGTTGACCTATGTTTGCAGGCATGTCAATTTTTAGCTTCCAGTGATATGTTTTGATAGAGTTTCAAAAAGTGAAGCTGGTGGGTTTGATAGAGTTTCTATGGCAGCACTTAATGGTCTTTAAAGATTATTTTACCTGAAAATAAGTTGCTTCGTGTCAAAAGGGGTTTGAATTTAATGAGTTCTGCAAAGGGTTATGATTGTAGACTCAGAAAAAGGATAGTCTCTATAAAAGGATAGGGAAAGTTTGGCTGATAATTGAGAATTTAATTTCTATGTTTCTTGGATACTTTTCTTCTTCTTTCTTTCCTGACTTTGTAGCATTGAAATTAGGTTTTGAGTCGAGTAGGGTTTATTTTCTTCACCATTATTTTGTTTCCATTGAATCATGCCTTCCAATGAAGGGGACATCCACATAGTCCACTAATCATGCAAAATACAGACCTTTGGTCAATTAGAGGATAGTCTCTGAGAGAGTATAGGGACAATCCTCGCCAATGCTCATGAATGATAAGAATGCCAATGCTAAGGCCAAGAAGGTTCAATTAGATAAGTAAGTTGAAGTATTAACACAACCACCAAGGTTAAAGGATTCTTTATGATGCATATAAAGGCAACTGAAGGAAGCAACAACATGGAAATCTAATCATGCACAAAGCATAGTGAAAAGGTAATGGACTATACAAGATGAATTTGGAATTAGTTTCATGGAGGTTGGATAGAAAAGAGGCAATTAAGTAGGGGCGGTCTCATATCATCAAAGGTTAGAAGATAGTCTAGAATGATATGAGTAGTAGAATCTATGCAAGACAGTCTTGATTAAGGTGTTGTCAATCCTTATGCATGGAAAACTTAAGACAAATGATGAGGGCAACAATGAGAGTATAAGGATAGCCATGGATTATTAAAGATGGTGAATGTGTCATATATATTATATGCTTAAAGGAAAAATCCTGTCATTTTAAATGGGAAATGGCTAAACGGTAAGGTAAGGTCTTTATGCAAGCCTTGATAGTCTTCATGACTATAATGTAATGTACATTCCAAATGATAATCTTCTTTAATGATTGTGATCTCATCAAGGTCATTGATATTTGAAGATGTTACACTATTTACTTGAAACATCTATAGCATCCAAGCCTTTTCTTATAGGAGTAATGTTTACAAAATAAAAATTGTGTCTTTGCAATGTGAATCAAGGTGATAAGAAAGGATACAATGAAATTAAAGAGGAGGAAGAACATCAAGAGTTGATAATGAGCACAAAGTGCAGTCACAAGGGAAAAATAATACAATGCAAGTATAAAGGTTAGTGATGTAAAGAATTTCATGATGTTTCAGTTAATGACACCATGAAGGTTGTACACATTTGTATCAAAGCATATGGTATATAGTATGTATGTATATAAAGTAGGTAGAGTAGTGATTATAAATTGGCATCTGAACATATCATATCATAGTAGCATTACACTCAACAAACCTGCTATTAATCGCAAGTAATCATGACTTATTCCAATTTTTCACAAGTTATTCAAAACGTTAGGCCATCATAGAAAATTTTTAAAAACTATTTGAACATACCTTAAGAAATTTCAAGAGACACATAAAAAGTAGAATCTTAGAAAATTTACCTTTTGTACTCAAGAATGACTCCGCATACATACAACCTAGAAAACAAAATGTGTGGAAGAGTTAGAATCTAGATAAATTACCCAAATGTTTCATTCAAAATTTTGAGTAGCTATTGTGAAAACATAAAAATAACATTGCATCTTGTACCAACAACTTTTTTACCTATTAATTAACTCACACTCCACGAGGGTCATCATGGTGACTCCAAATAGAGCGAACCTTTGAGTGAGAATCATGCTCCAATGGATGAACCAAGCCTTGGAAATAGTACACGACATGCACACAATCTAATTACATTACACCAAATTGGAATAATGTTATATCTATATAAATGTGTAAAAATTATATATATAGATGAGTACATGATTTAAAAACTTAAAACTCACGTGTCCACTAACATTAGTCACATCAAACAAATCATGCCTATGTACACAGTCCATCCTCAAACTCAATGTAACATGAGCTAACTCCCTCTACAATATATATATATATATAACATAAATGTGTACATTAGGACTATCTACCATTTAAGTTAAACAAGTAATATTAAAGTTTAAACATGTTTAAATTAAGTAGGTGTACATACATACATACCTCTATATCAAGTGGTGCAAGATCTGCTACAATGATCCTATCTATCAACTCGACCGTATCATGGGTCTCCTTGGCTAGCTCTAGTACTGAAAAGTCTAGTAGACTAACCAAGTGAGATGGCATTGATGACATGTCTCCATTTACCAGCATATCCAAAAAACGTGAAGATCCCATTTGCAACTGATCCTCAAGTAAATCTAGGCCCTGGGATGCATTATGTTGAACACTCACAAAAGGACCAGCAGGTGTACCGTCCTCTCCAATAGTTGAATGATTTGTAGGTGGATCTGACAAATGTGCAATATTACCAAAGTGATGAGAATGCTATGAAGGAATTGTAGCCTAGTTGGATCCTAGATGTTAATGAGCTCTACCCACATGTCCTCTGACCTCATGTATTGGGATCTCAAGCTCTGTCAAAATGAAATTGTATGCCTCCAATAGTTTGTCTGACAAACAATGATCCATACTCTGAATCATCTAATCTCCTTTGAGACCATATATGTTTGAGGATGAAAGGACACCCACCATACCATAAGGATCAATACCATGATCTAATGGTCTAGATAGTGCAAAATGACTCAACAAATATCTCTCCACCCAATTAGTAGATATCATAGATGTAGCATCAACTATATCACCAACACTGTCAATTGCTTCCCTTTGGGAAGAAATGACAACCTACTTTGCAATAGGTGCCAAGGCTAGGGATATAGCATGAAATCTCTCCCCAACCAAATATTGATGAGATTGAGGTTGTCAATTTGGTCGATGAAAAGCATCCTTGTCAACAACCCTACCACACGCTTGACCATAGTATTGTAGTAGGTCCAAGTAGTTGACATTGAGGCCCAAATGAACCTCAGCATACAACCACTGTGCAAAGTATAAAGGAATTTGGTTGTTATTTGGATAACGACCAAATGCTACAAGAAAGAATGGGTATATCAAAGGAGCCATCTGAGGATCAACACATTGAGTCACCTGATACCCCTTAACCTTGGATTTACCAATGCAATATGGAAAAAACTGTTCTGTGAGGGTTTCTTTTGGGACTTGCTACTAAACATCTGCAAGAGAAACCTCACCACTAATCTCTTGTTGGATCTAAGTAAGAATAGCTACTATAGTGTCAGTAGAATAAGCATCTATGGTGTGAAATTTTTGTATAGTCTTCTCTAAGCTATTTAGAATTGACACACATGTATCCTTGTAAACCCCTATGGTGGTGGGATCAACTAGAATATGATGCAATTTATAGATCTCCTCATATGTATAAGAAAATATACTTGCTAGTGGTGGTTCTTGAGTTGCCATATCTGTCCCTAATTTGTCCAGAAAAATATATTACTTTATCCTAATGTTTAAATTTAAGTGAAAAAAATAAATAGACTTTCTCTTTTCCATGCCAAAAAATAAATTAGAAATAAAATGTTATGAGGGAAGAAAGAATAATTACAAACATAAAGAATAATTACAAACATCATCACTTTATTTCTTATTTCCTAATTTGTAGAAGCTTAGGCTTGAGAAATTAACTAGAATCTAAACTTAGCTATAAAATATGGCTTTCATTATATGGTTGAGCACAGATCATCTAGACTCTCAAGACAACCCCTCTTCTAACAAATGATTCACAACTCCCAATGAGGATCATCATAAGCTCTCATCAGGTCTTCAAACAATCTATAACATGTATCCCTCAAGATGTGAGCATCACATGCAATGTGGTCCATATTTTCTAGAGATGGGATTCCTGTCATGGCATATGCATCTAAATCGATGGGCGACATAGATATCCGCTAAGCCTAGACTATAATATCAGCAATATTGTGATGCCCAAATTTTGAGGGATATGTCATAGATTGTTTGAAGACCTAATGAGATCTTATTATGAAATCGGTTTGGGGTCTACTCATAGATGTTCTCCTAGTTGCATCAAGAAGTGTTGGATCTGAATTGTTTATTACATTTCCAATCAACCCTAGTTGAGCACTATGTTTGGAGGAATAAAATCAGCAAAGCCAGCCTTGAGATTAGTTATACAATTACTAGTTTACATAATTCCTAGCCACTAAAAATAATCCTTAGAATTACATCAATCAAATAAGGTCCTATTCCAATCATCAGAAGGTTATATTAGTCATATAAGAAGTTCCATCATTTTGGAAAATTACATCAGTCATATAAGGTGCTATACCAGTCATCAAAAGGTTATATGTCATATAAGGTACTATTCAAACATTCTGGAAGGTTACATCAATCATATAAGTTGCTTTGTAATGCCCTCCCATAATTTACAAATAAAAATGTGTTGACACTGATAGACCAAAAACAACTCAGTAGGGATAGTTAAGCACAATAGGCTCCACATGTAATTATTAATCCATTTTTTTGTAGGCTTGGTGGAGGAATATGTTCCCATTTTGTGCACTTTCATTTCTCAGGAAGTGTAGGAGGTTCCCTTTCCAAGTTTTATAAGAGACCACATTCAACATGAAGGTGAACAAAATGATTAGGCTTATACTTTTGTTGAGTTTAAGTTATGATATGGGTTTGAGATGTTATGATGTGTGATGAATACACATAGCAAATGAAAACTCAAGAAGCAATTTTTTATTAGTTATTGGATATGGTGTGAGATGAATGTAGGTAGTAGAATAAAATCCAATTTATAATTTGTGGACTAGGCATGCAATTTTTTTGAGTCAGTTGGAGGGATTGGATATTATAATGTGAGAAGCATTTCTTGTTGGTTCCCCATTGAGTCAAATGATGAAGTTCACCATTGGCTAATCAGTTTTGTTTTATTTGGTGATGGGATTTACAAAGTTCTCAAGTGAAAAGGCTATGATGTTGGAGAACATGACTAAGAAAACCCCATCCTCAAAATTTTGAACTATTTCCTTTTTTTGTGGAGAATTCAATCTTTTATGTAACTATTTGTTTACGCTTTGAAATCTATACTATGTTTTGCTAATAGAAAATTGAAAGTTGAACTCTCTCTTTTTTTTATGGTCCAATTTAATCTAGTCAATAATGAGATAATTCTATATTGTACTTTTATTGAAAATGGAAGTTTTAGAAGGCTTTTAAACATTATTTTTAGGATTAATTTTTTTTTTAGGTGCATATGTTGTGGTCTTCATCATGTTGCTCCCATTTAGTGAATCTATTTTCCATGACATAGGAGTTGCAGTATTCATTGGCTTAAATTTTTTTATCCTATCCATGCAATATATACCTTGGAATTCCTCTTTATCTAAACTAAAATAACTTGAATTGTCTTGTTCAAAGACATTATCTCAAGACAAAAAGGCATTGTCTCTCAAGGTTACCTTGGAATTGAATTGTCTTGTTCAAGCTTCAGATTCTTGACTAATTTAGTCTCTCCAAGCTTGTACTCAACAACAATGGACTTCCTTAACAATAATAGATATTGGAGGGTTTACCAATGAATTCAACGCTATCTTTTCTATAGAATTATCCCTTCTAAATTTTTCATGCTATATTTCATTAGCAAAAGGCCTTAGTGCTATAGGCACAAACTATTCAAAGAAAAAAAAACTATGCTTCATTTAATGTGATGATTTGATACATCAAATATGCCAATAATGTTAGACTTCATTGCGAATTTTTAAAGTATTTCTAAAAATAGCAATTATCCCCTCATCTCTTGAGAGGTTTAGTCAAATTAGTTGCATGCCTCAAGAATAAGAATTTCAATCAATTGCCAATATTTTGAATGAAAATTTATGAAAATTTCTATGTAATAGAAGGTACTTGCATGCTCATCAACATAGAATTAATGTCCTTCCAATTGGGAAAACTTTATAATAAATGTATTTGATATTAAAACAATCCAAATTACACTAACATTTTACATTGACATAAGACTAGCCCTTTAAATATTGGTCTTCAATTCTAATAATCAATTAAAATTCAAAAAATAGATTGTTTTCAACTCCCCACTTTTAGAGTGAATTTTTATCAAGGAAATTTTTCATGTAATTTCCCCACTAAGTGTTTGTAAGACTATTCACTTTGAAATCACAATTAAGTTACTGTGAGTAATATAATGAGTTACTGATTTGTAGGGTGCCACACAATCAAAGAGGGTTTCAATATTTGTTGATGTTTGTATGATCAACTATTTAATCCTAACATAGAATGCAGGAAAGCTAAGCCTTACATATGTAAAATTTTGGGGGGAATTCTAGATCCTTGCAAATTTTTATAGTCAAGTATGTTGGTTATAAAGATAGAATTTGTTCACTAGAGAACACTAGACAAACCATGAAACATTGAGGCACTAATAAAGAGATTGAATGCCATTGCATATAAAGTTTAATAAGTTGAAATTTATCAATCCTATAGCTTTTTGGTCTACTCTTGTTAGGAAGTCAAAAAAAAAAGGCACATGGATGAATTGCACATTTTCTAAATAGAAATACACAGTGAAGTAGCATCTCTATTATCTTTTATAAAATTTTGTTTGTATTTTCTCTTTTCAGTTGACTTGCTTTTGGAAGGTCTTTGTGTGACTGACTATATTATTTTGATATCATTTTCTTGTTTCAAATATTTTTAACTTTTTATATTTACTTGAACTATCATGATTGATTTATGTTATTTGTTGCTAGTGTGCATATATAATTTTAAGAGTTGAAGCATGATATGATATCAATATCAGTCATATGAGTTGGTAGATTTCTCATTTATGCTTGAATTTTTTGTAGGGCATACAATTTACTCGGAACACACATTGTAGTCATAATATAAATTAAATTAAAATTATTGTTTCAATAGTGGAAATTTGAGTGGAAATTGGAGGCACAATAAATTGGTGTGATTACTAAAACTAGAATGTATCCAGGAAGCAAGTCAAATTTATTAATTGCTTCAAATATGCAAGGGTCTAATAACTTGGAAAATACCAGAAATTTTAATTTGGGAATTAGAGAATAGAAGGGATCGATGGAAAGGTTTCTAATATTTTCAAGAAACCATTACCAATTGTAGAAGGAGAATATAAAAAAATTGCATTGTAAATGGGGATCTTCTCTGCTACAGGTAAATGATTACAATGTACATTCATAGCAAAGCTTGTCACAAAAAAAATTGTAAAATAGAAAAGTCATAAGAAAATCACAATCCAAGAATAATTGTACATAATCATAATCCTAACCAGTCAGAGCCTCAAAGGATAAAATTGCACACATGAATCACCACACATGTCTATTGCATAAAAGAGCCATAAATTTTGTTCTATTTTACAATCTCATAGTCAGTCTTACCTTGATGCATGTCTATTGCATAAATGCTCAGTTCTTGAAAGCACCAAAAATGACCTTGCTGAAAGTGCCAGAAAAAATGCCTAGTTCTTGAAAGCACCTAAAATGACATGACCTTGTTAGCTGAAAATCCTATGAAAATGACCTTTCCCACAAAAAAGACCTAGATTAATCTCATTTCTAAAATTTTATAAGAAAAAATAGGGCTTTGTCTCTGTGAGAGAGGGGGACCACCCACTATAAGGCCCCAAGTCATGAAAGGCCAAGAGTGGAATGGCTGCCCTAACTCACCTTAGCGAAAAGGGTAGTCAGGATGAAGAGGATGAGAATTATGAGGACTATGCATCCTTCGATCACTCTGCAATCCTGAATGTTAGAAGGGGACCAGATGAGTCAACTTTTAGAGTCAAATTTGTATCTCAAGTAGCTCTCTATTTGAGGACAAAAGTACAGTTCCAAGATGACAACACGGTGCACTAGAATCTCACAGGTGCGTTGGCGTCTGTACGACTAGAGAACCGAAAAATACAATATTCTAACTCGAAAAGGTAGACTACTAGCCTAGTATAAGAGTGTTTAAAGTGATAGAATGATATTACGATGAATGAAATACAAGTATGAATATGATAAAAGAAATGTATTACCACCAAGGTGATGAAGACGATCTCGTAGAATTCTCTCCTCGCCATCTTGCTCTGAGCTCTCTTTACCTGCACACATGGAAGGGGGAAGTTATTGGGGCTATATAGGGGCTTGCCTCAATTAGACCCCCATCCTGGTGTTTCCACCTCCACGGACAACCAAGTATGATATGATAGAGATAAATGATAAAGGAAGAACTACAAGCTACATTTACAAGAAACACCACAAAATAGTAAGAGCTTACCCAATCAAAAGAAAGAGAAGAGAAGGGAGGAGCTTTACTACCTCCATCCAAAGCACTCAAGGCTTGTGGAGGAGTGAACAAGAGAGAATCAAGCCTTTGTTAGCACGGTGTATGTCCTGTACTCTCCCTGTTGGAGTGACAGAGTGTTGAGTTGCTATAATGGAGTGAAGGATGCTACTACAAAGATTGGAAGTGAATGACCAAAGAGTTCCCACACTTTCAAAAACTTATGTATCACCCCCAAATGGATGGGAGAGTGAAGATTATGAAGAGAATGGTGAAAAATGTCCATATTTGGGTTGGCCAGCCAAAGAGGGGTGTTACTCTTCTACTTCCTATAAAAAATTTAATGCCTCTGCAGTCTCAACCGCAAGAACTGCCAAGGACGTAAGTGTGCCATGTAGATGTTTGCACGTTGCACACTCATCTCCGTGCCGCACAAGCGTCTTTGACAGAAACGCCCCCATCGACACACAAACAATGCACCAATTAGAGTGCAAACAATGGGCTTAAGTGGAATTAAACCTCCACTTTTGATTTTCTAAGGTGTTAAAGGGAAAAAAGGGGATTTGCACTAGGGGTGCAAATTCATGTTAATATAGTCTCTAAAATTAGAGATAAAAATAGAGTGTTTGAGTGAAGGCATGGTTTGAATGAAGCCTCTAATTTTTTTTTTCAATTTAGAAACTTTAAAATCTCCATGAAATGGTGGGGATTCATTCAAATCCCCCCTTCATTAGAACTGGCCTAGTAATTTTTGTATGCACATTTCTAATTTCCCTTCATCCAAATAATTGTAACATCTTGGAACTAAAGAAAATAGGGGGATGTGTGCTATCATATGGCTTAGGACATAAATCACACCCACTTTCAACTATTCCACTCAAGGATAAACCTAGGGAACTCAATGTAAAAGAGAAAGATATCTTGCAATAGGGATATCCTAGGGGCTAATTATAAGTTAATGAGGGGTTCACCACCTAGCTAGGGCTTGGAAAAACAAATGTGTAGACATGGAAAAACAAATGTGTAGACATGAAAAATTGATCGACACACTTGATCCTGATTACTAACATCGTTTCATCCTAAATCATACTCTCAGCTTATCATCACTCTTCATCCACTAATTAAATAAACCATTATTTACCTGATTAAGTCATTATTCCTTGTTGATTAAATTAATCAATTTAATTTAATCTTTGTTTGTTTAAATAATTAATTTTATTTAAATTAGAACTCTAAAGTCTTCTTATTAAATTAAATAAATTAAACCTTATTTGATTTAATCTAACATTATCCCCTTTATTTAAATAAATCAAAATATTTATTTAATTAAACCTTTCCTCTCAATTTCTGATTTAAATCAGTTCATAAATTTAAGTCTAAATTGTCACATCTCCTATTTCTTCATTACATTAATTAATCTTTGATTAATTTAATCTTAAGTCATGTCCCATCCTCTAGCTTTTACCACTTGCACATGAAAATAGATTTAATTCATTTATTAAATCTCTATTTTCTCTCAACATAGCATAAAAGGGAAATATTCCCTCAAATTTGAATTCAAATCCAAGTGGATTTCTCCTTCCAACAAAGAATTCACTCCTCTTACATGTACTTAGCCTTGAGACAAGTGACATTAACTCCATTCCTCTCTCCCTCCAACTTTCCAAATTTCAAATTTAAAATTTGAATCTAATATCATTTATTGACACTTTCATCAAAATGTTCTCAACCTTCAACCATTCACGTCTTGACAAGTGGCACTTGGCCATTGGATTTTGAATGATCCCACATTGCTCAAATATTTCTCTTTATTCCAATTTGAAATCTATAAATGAGAGACTCTTCCTCTCATTCATCATCCACAATTTGAGTAAAATCACCATACGTAATTTCATCTCCAAGCATATCCATTTTCATCTATTTTTATCAAGTTCTTAGCTAGGTTATGCAGGAATTCAACTAAAGTTGATCAAATCTTGATCAAATCATCACAAAGCTTGCTTAGGAGTTGGGAAAGGGAAAATTTCTACACATAATTGGCACTAACTCCCCCATGGGATCACAAGTTTAATTTACATTGAATAAGATTTGGTAGCTTTTATTTATGTTTGCTTGTCTTCTTCATCTCATTTCTTGTTCTTTGCGATTTAAATGGATTTCATGGGGAATCTTGATTCTAACTTGCATTTAAATCTAATATTGTGCTCATTTGTTATGTTTGTGTAGGTATAGTATTGGGGTTCACATTTTGGCGCTAGAAGGAGGGAAAATCAGAAGGATTTCATCATGTTTTTTATAAATTCAGTGTTTTTCTATTTTTTTGCAGCTCATAGGAAATTGTACCACTCATAGTCCAGTGGTTCCAAACTACACTGATACTAGTCCAATGGTTCTATATTGCATCGCTCCTAAATTCTAAAGTCCACTGCTGGATCCTTCCCACCCAAAAAATTCAAATTTCAAACTCAACCATGGGTTTTCCAAATTTAAAACTACGCCACTTGTCAAACAACGTCGTAATCGCGGTCACTATTTTTCTGTAGAGAGCCACTCTCAGTCATTAGTGGTGCTATATTGCATTGCTGTCCTTCTCAAACTATGCCGCACCTGCTGATTGCACCATTGGAGTTGGGTAAAAGGCATATTTTTGATTATTTTTAACATTTTTTGTGATGCAGGAACTTCCCGAGGTCATAACTTTTGACTCAGATGTGGGTTTTGGCTGAAATTTTACAAGCGGTTTCGTTATGAGGTTGCATGTGGATTCCCAAACTTTCATCTTGGCCCTCAAAATGCCAATTTAGTGTTTTTTTCTAGTTTTTACAAAGTCATTTTTTTTAATAACTTGAAACTCATGTTTCAAATTTAGGATGTTATTTGGCAATTTATCCTATCTTAGTTTTAGAAAGTTTTTGGGAAAAAATAGGGCTCTCAAAGTTATGCATGCAAAATTACCAAAAATGGAAAAATCTAACAATTGTTGAAATCTACCAGAAAATAAAATTTCTTGATCAAAAGTGAAGGAAGGAAAATGAAGGCCAAGGGTTCTTTATGAATTTATCATCTCATTGTATCAAGTGTTTTTAAACACTTTTGTAGAACTTATAATCCCTTTCTAAGGATTTGATTACCTTCATTCTTTTAGGACACACTAAATTTCATTTGGGTCCTAAAAAGAACACTACAAAAGCTTTCGATTTTTGCAACAAAAGGCTTAAAATGAAATTTAGGACAAACTCACTAGATTTGGTTTAAGGATTAACAATTGAACAAGGAAAATCTCACATTTCGTTTGGTGCTTAAAAATAATTCATTATTGCTTTGAGGGATTTAAAATGAACATGTGCTTTTGTGTCTTGTAATTTTTTTTGCAAAGTAATTTAATTTAAAAATGCGTATGTGCTTCTCTCCCACTTCATGACGATCTTGAGAATCAAAAGTCTTTTTTGTGACATTAAGTTGCATAAAATATTACCTCCACATTTCAATTTGGGTACCTAAATATTGAACCAATCTTGCGAGTGTGAGCATGGTATATTGTGAGTGTTCTCCATTTGTTTTTCAATGAAGTTCAATTGAACTATGGGATATGCTTGCTTGATTTTGTTTATCTTAGTGGGCCTATCTTGTGGGAAAAAGTAATCACCCAAGGGAACGACCCAACCAAGAACATGCTAAAGCCAAGTGACTTCCACTTAGGATATAAGTGTGGATATTGGAACAAAGGTCAATATCACAAGGATTATTTGGACGAGAAGGGAAACAATGGTCTCTCGCCATACTAGATAGTCCCCAATGAACGAAATACCTGCATTAAAACCCTTGTTTAGCAAAGGCCAAAATCCTTAGCTATTTTGTTGGTGCAAAAGGTCATGTCCTTTGAAGTCACCCCACATATACATGCGGTTCTGTTGTAGAGATGAAAAGTATGCCATGGGAGTTTGATGGGTACTGATGCTTGGCTGACCTGAGAAGTAAGTGCACTATAAGGGGGAGCCTGTGTGGTCAAGCTTGTAATAATTTGCACTGAATATGTGCAGCTAGATTTATCCAAGTGGGAACCCAACAAAATATTGTCTCTTCATCCTAGGATTGTACATGTTCTTGGAATCAAAAAATACATTACTTGGGTCTCAAAACATTTGAAAACAAACATCCACAAAATCTTCAAATTTCAAACCCTTTAGGAGGGGAAAATACCTTTGACCAAATCCAAGTGTTGTTGCTTTCCCTAGGGATTTTATCCTTGGAGGTCTCTAAGAGTTTAGATTTACATCATAATTTTCTAATACTAAAGTCAACCTAGGAAACTATGCTCTTGAAACCTTGATTTTCACATAATGGACATTGTGGAATGAAAAGGAATTAAGACATAGACATTCAGTTTGAAGAGCATAGTCAAGAAAGTGTTTGTGGTAAAAATAATTGAACCTAAGCAAGATAACAGACAATTGAACCACACATGTGCTTGGTCCCTTTTGAGTCATTTGGTTTTCATGCAAAAATTGGTCTTTTCGTTTGAACCATTTCTAGGGAAAAAAGTGTTTTTCATTACCTTGGTCTTGTAAGCAGGTCCTCATAGGGTCATTTAGGATAAAAAATCAAACACTTCATCCACCCAAACATTTATCAAAATCCCATTTCACCAACAACTTTTGGAACCTTGGAAAACATCACTTATGCTAGACTTTTAGGAAAAATCAACATCACCTTGTTTGACTTAATACACTTAGTCAAAGTATCAATCCTCTTCAGTGAATTTACCTCTAGGATAACACAACTTCCTAAGGTTTACAAGTTCAAAATCACCTTGTTTGGCTTAACACACCTAGCCAAATTATCCTCTTGTGTACAAGTTTACTCTAGGATAATGCAACTTCCTAGAATTTACAAGTTCATTATCCAAAATCACTTTGTTTGACTTAACACACTTAATCAAATTATCCTCTTGTGAACAATTTCACTCTAGAACAACACACTCTCCTAGAGTTTACAAGTTAATTATCCAAATAAATCAATCAAAATCCAATCAAATCAAGTCCTAAAGTCTAGCATTCATCCGCAGTTCCTAAAAGTTCAAACATCCAAACCCTCACCCTTTCATCATTCATCTCATCATTGGTCCTAAATCCCTTAGAGATTCACTTTTGCAACAAGTTAAAAACACAAGAGGAGCATGGAATATAAAATTGATTCATCCATCATGAGTAATCCAATTCAACCAAACTACCCAAGCCTTATGATGCCAATTGATTTGCAAAAAATGCATTTGTACAAACCATACATGGGATCATTATCTCCTCCAAACCTCAATGGTACAACAAAAGTGAGCATGCCCAATCTAGATTTTGGAACACCTTTCCCTTTGGTAGATTTAAATCAAAGTCAAAACTTACAAATCTATCAACCAAACAATCAAGTCATGAGACTTCCCCCTTTACCAACCATCAATCAACCGAATCTGAGCAATGACCCCTTCATAAGTCAAAGCATCATATCAAATCCTCCCATTTTTCCATCGATATCACAACAACAAATGAAGACCATCCAAGCAACCCCAATAGTCAACACAACCACCATCCCTCAAGTGTCTCAAGGACCAAGCATCACAATCACACCATTCACCACTCAAACCCTAGTAATCAATGTGACCCTTCCGCTCATCACAACAGTCAACACCGTTCCCAATCCACCGCCACCATCGCCAAAAAACATGTATAATTCATTCTCCATCATGTTGCAAGCCGCTTGACAAGCTACCTACCAAAAGGAACTCCAAAACCAACAAGCTACACAAGTTACACAAGCTGCACAAGCTTCGCATGTGGTACAAGTAGACCAACAAGCATAGGCTCAAGCTCAAGCCCAACACCAAGCTGGATAGGGGTAGGCACAATATCGGGCACAATTGCAAGCAATCCATCAACAAGTGTATCAACAAGTCCTGCAATATTTTCAGGCACATCAACAGGTAGCTCAACAACAAGCCCAACAACAATCATTGTTGGCACAACAACAACACGACCAATAACAAGCATTGTTGGCTAAACAGAAAACAAAGGCATTACTCCCTCAAAAAATCTTACAACAGATTCCCACCACAATCGTTGAAAATGATGATCAAGATCCTTCGACCAATGATCATGTTGAAAATGTCTCTACATCACCTAATGAGTTAGAGGACATATCTCAAGAATTTATTCCAAAGCATGATCAACATCTTTCACCAAGGTCTTGCAATGATCCTTTCCAGAACATATGGGAATCCTTTGACCTCATGAAATTTGAGAAACTTCCTATGCCTAATGAAGATATCCAAGAACCCTTTATAAGCAATCCATTCTTCAAAATTGACCCATGTCAAGAACTTGATCCAAAGCATGTCAAAAGAAATTTTGAAATCATTTGAGATCAAGAATTTGCATCTCCAAGATAATAAAATGATATAATGGAGACTCTCCTATCTATATGAGATGATCACATCCACATAGCACATACTCCTCCATCTATCCATGAGATGCTTCCCATGGATGGACACGTAGATGATCTTAATTCAGAACATGATTCCTTTACTCCTGAAGAGAAGGATATTGATTCCTACAATCAAAATCAGTTGTCAAGATTAGGATCAGATATATCCCAAATTCAGATTGAGGACATCATGTATAAATATATCCAACATTATCCACTCAAGGAAGCAAGTCAAACAAAATAGGACATTCTAGAGTTAGTAGAGAAGCAAATTGAAATAACATCATCTACAGTAGTCATTTATCAGAGAATGTATTCTGAACAAGACATCTCAAAATAGGGAGAATCAAAGAACAAAGATGCTACTACCACCATATTGGGGGCAACTATGTCTCAAGAAAATATCAACATAGGGGGCACGAAGGATATTTATGATGTAACAAATGCCAATACTACAACCAACCATGTCATGAATTTTCATCCACCCATCACCCCATCTATGAATTGGGACCAACATCAAAATAAGGTTTTGAATCAAAGCACAAAGAATGTTATCAAAGAAAAAGAAACTAAGAAGAATATCAAAGAAATCAAATACATAGGATACCAAAAAATACAAAGAAATATGATCCCTATCATACTCTACTAGTCAAAGAAACTATGGGGCAAAATAAAAAGGGGAAAGTATCCATCAAAGATGTCCACAAAGGCAAAAGAAGGCTTCTCAAAAAATGTACAAACTATATCAAGCAGTTGGTCATAATTCCACACACACTTATGTATCCACCCATCATTGCTCATTTTCCCAAGTTTGGAGAGTCAAAGGTTTCAAACTATCAACCAATCCATCTTTTATTCCTAAACACACTCCACCATCCATGCCTCCACACATAATGTCCAATTCTCACATTGATCATGTGTTGGCGATGACCCTTCATCATAAGGATTCAAAAGGCACTCTATCGTGATGTGTGCACAAAGACAAAGTTAACTCCGGTGTCAACAAAGCAAATTAGGAATCTCGAAAGTTACATTCAAGTGCACGTATCTTGAAAAATAAACTTATTCAAGAGGATATTTATGAAACATTATAACAGAAGAATCTACATCGATAGAACCAAGTGGTTCAACATGAGCTTAAAATCTTTTAGCAAAAATAAAATAAAACAATCAGAAAAAGGATTAAAAATAGTAAAGAAAAAAATCATCCTCTAGTGAAAACCACTTCGGTGGTGCTTTGAACAAGTACCATGATGAAAACCTAGCAAATAGGCGTCATGTGCAGAATTGAGCATCTACATGTGTTAGTTCAGGTGAAAGCATCTCATCCCATCCATAATAAATCTAGCATTCCATTCATCTTAGCCATAATAAATCCATTTATTTATGAACCATTTATCCAATCCATTTTCATCTATCTGCATCCATCTTCCAAATTATCATGATCTTGACCAAGTTTGGCGCAAAATTCACACTTGCTTATGGTAGACATCTTGACATGGGTCATTTCCATTGATCCTATCCTACCAATGTTATCTGAGCCTTGAAGCATTATCCAAATGAGCATCCTCTATTAAAACAACTTGTCACAAGATAATCCTTGGCATCCTTTGCATGCTTACCGTATCCATCCCTCCATCCATCTTTCCAAGCATCCACCCATGACATTCCATACATTGCTAGACATTGGGGGTAGATGTTTACATCTTGCTTCAGGAATAAATCTTGATCTATATCCTCCAACTTATGTGGTTATCTGAACATTGGAAAACATGAAATCAAATTGGTCAAGCATTTGTGAGACAAAAAATCCAAATCACTAGCCCATGGCATATTTTGATGAGAAGTTGTTTCTTATCAAGCTCTATCTTCCATCAAACATCAATCCAAACAATCCATATCAGTCATATCTAATGTGTACGTCAGTGTCACATCAAATCATCGAAACAACTTTTGTTCCAAGCCAAGATTCAAAATCGTGATTAGCCAAATCCAATCATCATCCTGGGATATCCTTTCCAATCCTTGTGTTGCTTAACACTATCCTTGCATTGTTGTGTATCCTCAACAATTTTATCATCATCAATCCATCAATATGATCAATCAAATCCTAGCTTGATTTTCAACAAAATCCTAAAACAGAGCAGTGATATCATCATATATCCCTATCCAAATCATATCAAAATCCAAAACATGTCGAAAATCTGAAAAAATAAAAAAAATAGAGTCATCCAGCCAAACTACATCGTCTCTTAGCTTGAATGTAGGCAAGGTTCATCTTTGATCATCCCCTGAGATATTTTAGGTCAATCCTTTAGGCGTAAGTCACAATCTAGAAATCCGTTTACCCATCTTTCTCATCATTGAGTCGAGTCTGTCATTGGTTGAACTACATGGTCTCTACGTGTATAAAATACGCAAGGCTAATCTATTGATCAACTCCTGAGACCCCTAGGATAGGTCTTTAAGTCAATCTCTTGGTTAAAATCTCGAAAATCCAAAAATATTTTAAAACTCCGAAAATCAAAATAGCCTCGAAACATTTCAAAAGATCAAAAACATTGAAATATTTGAAAAAACCCAAAATGTTGCGCTTGTCTCATCTCGCTTTCACTCGCAATAATCACTGTTCATAATAAATCAGTCATCACCTTCACCCTTTGGTGAGTCAGTTGGAAACAAGTCTAGCATGTTCAAAAGTGAACACCAAATCATCAAAGTCTCAAGTCTAGGTTAGTAAGAAAGCAGGTTGATCAACTCTAAGTTTCAATATCTTATCATCCAATCAATCTCATCATACCCTGATCACAACATGTCCTAGGAATGTGACCTTCCTGTGATGGAAATCAACATCAGGTATCACAGTAGTTTAGTCTTGGGTAGTGGTATGAAGAACATTAGCTTGCTTGTTTACTTTATATATGCTTTGGACTTATCACATTTTGCACTCATTCTAAGGACCTCTTGATGATGGCTAATCAAAAGGCTTAGAGAGAAAGGAATGGGGCAAAAATCATTATCTTTTTATTTGCTGTGCTTGTTGGACGTTTTTGTAATATAACTTGGTGAATACTTGCTTTTTGTTAGGTCCGTCCTAGCAAGATTTTTGTATGTCAGGTGTGAACAAGAATACTCCTTTTTGATTGTCAAGTCAAAGTCCATCACATTAGGTAGCACGCCATCCTGGTTCTTTATACCTTGATGCATCGTACCTATGTGTATTATCAAGCATAAAGTAATTGGCCATTTTAAAATCCCAACTCATGGTAAGAAAATCATCATCATCAACATCATTAATAATGTAGGCTTGTTGGACACTCTTGTCATCATTCTTTTCTTCTTATTCTTCTATCTTTACTAACATTTCTATCCAAAAATGGTGTGTTGTATCAAAATATACATGAGGCTACCCATGGCCAATGACTATCTACAATCATCCAAATTGTCTATGTCAAATATCTGATCTTTCTAAAGAATTATCTTTAATCTTCCGATCAATAGAACCACCCCTCTCGCATTTTATTGCGATATCGATCAGAAAATCATACATTTCCACTTGATATCTCGAGGGGGCAGTATACCAGCATAATCCTTCCACTAGGGCAATAAGTGGGGCATTCAAAAAAATTGAGAAATTTTGAACTTTGATCACAATAGTTTATTCTTTGAACCAATACAACAAGTGCATTGCTTCAAAGAGGGGAAAAATGTAGACATGGAAAATTGACCGACACACTTGATCCTTATTACTAGCATCGTTTTTTCCTAAATCATACTCTCAACTTATCATCACTCTTCATCCATTAATTAAAGAAATCATTATTTACATGATTAAGTCATTCTTCCTTGTTGATTAAATTAATCAATTTAATTTAATCTTCATTTGTTTAAATAATTCATTTTATTTAAATTAAAAGTCTAAAGTCCTCTTATTAAATAAAATAAATTAAACCTTATTTGATTTAATCTAACATTGTCCTCTTTAGTTAAATAAATCAAAACATTTATTTAATTAAACCTTTCCGCTCAATTTCTGATTTAAATCAATTCATAAATTTAAGTCTAAATTGTCACATCTCCTAATTCCTCATTACATTAATTAATCTTTGATTAATTTAATCTTAAATCATGTCCCATCCTCTAGCTTTTACCACTTTCACATGAAAATATATTTAATTCATTTATTAAATCTCTATTTTCTCTCAACATAGCATAAAAGGGGAATATTCCCTCAAATTTGAATTCAAATCCAAGTGGATTTGTCCTTCCAACAAAGCATTCACTCCTTTTTTATGTCCTTATCCTTGAGCCAAGTGACATTAACTCCATTCCTCTCTCCCTCCAACTTTCCAACTTTCAAATTTAAAATTTGAATCTAATATCATTTATTGGAACTTTCATCAAAATGTGCTCAACCTTCAATCATTCACATCTTGACAAGTAGCACTTGGCCATTGGATGTTGAATGATCCCACATTGCTCAAATATTTCTCTTTCTTCCAATTTGAAATCTATAAATGAGAGACTCTTCCTCTCATTCATCATCCACAATTTGAGTAAACTCACTATACTCAATTTCATCTCCAAGCATATCCATTTTCATCTATTTTTACCAAGGTCTTAGCTAGGTTATGCAAGAATTCAATGAAAGTGGATCAAATCTTCATCAAATAATCACAAATATTACATAGGAGTTGGGAAAGAGCCAATTTCTACACATAATTGGCATCAAATCCCCCATGGGATCAAGAGGTTGATTTACATTGAATAAGATTTGATAGATTTTATTTATGTTTGCTTGTCTTCTTCATCTCATTTCTTGTTCTTTGCAATTTAAATGGATTTCATGGGGAATATTGATTCTAACTTGCATTTAAATCTAATATTGTGCTTGTTTTATATGTTTGTGTATGTATAGGATTGGGTCTCACAAAATGAAACACAAGATCTAATGATAAAACCTAGTGATGCATGAAACTTAAACGAATCACCTAGAAATGCATATAAATTAGAATAGAAAGTTGTAAAACTAGAAGTGTGCACCTGGAAACTTATAGAGGATTGAATGAAGACTAGAAATGTTGCTGATATTAAAATTTTGGCCTATCAAGACTCATTTTCCAATCTGGGCAAATCAATCCCAAATATGGGTTTTTGCACAGGAATAGGTTCTAGGAAAAAGGGTATCCAAAACTAAAAAAATATCATAATTGACCAAAACTAGGACTCATTTTCCAATGTGGGCAAATGAATCTATTTAGGGTTTTCTATAATTTGAAAGTCTAAATTTTGTCTTCAATGTCTTCTCTTTCTATTCCTCTTTATTTCTAGATCTGAAACTTTGATTTCGGGCATGTAGGTGACTTTTTAGTGAAGATTATGACCTTGCAAATGGGGAGACAACTCCAAAAAATTTCTCCAATCTTGTAACCTAATCTTCAATGATCCTTCAAGTCTTCAAAGCACCTAGATCTGCAATTACACAAAGAAGGAGAGAGAGAGAGAGAGAAATAAATTGTTGATTGTTAGGGAATAGGGGTTTTCCTTGGTCAAACCCCTTGTAGGTAATTAAACCAAATGATGATACAATGAAATGAAGGAATGAAACATGAATCATGAAAAATAATACCTTGAATGATTCCTTGTGAATGATTCCTTATAAATTTGTAGCTCAACATGAAATGGCCATGAGGGATGTAGATCTTGATCTTGACGATAAGAGTATAACAATGCTTGATCTTGGATCTTCAATGCTACATCACAACACTAGCTCAATAACACATGATTGATTCTTGATATGCTTGACATGATGATGGATCTTGAAATGTTGCAACAATTGATGATGAATCTTCCCTTGAATGCTATCTTGATGATCTTGTAATGTCTTAGAATGCTTAAATCTTGCTTGCTTGACTTGATATCTGTTGAGCTTCTCTTTTGGTATTTTTCCTTGATGACAATATTGTGTTTTAGATTGGAATCTTTGTGATTGATTATCTATTGCATAGTTTACATTCTATTGGATGACACTCTTATTTATATTTTGTCTTTGCATACTTGGTTCTGACTTCGACATTATGATATTGGTTTTGGTGGTACTGATCTCTTGACTCCATGTGTAGATTGCAAGGAATCTTGTCTACAAGATAATGATTCTATGATTAGGTGGTATAATTCTGGTTTGACATTTTGTGCTACTGGGCTACAATGATCTATAGATTTATATGGTATTGGCATGTTGCACAGTTTACATTATGTTGGACGGCACTCTTGTTTATATTTTATCTTGGCATACTTGGTTTTGACTTCGACATTATGATATTGGTTTTGGTGGTACTGATCTCCTAACTCCATGTCCAGATTACAAGGAATCTTGTTTATAGGATAATGATTCTATGTTCAGGTGGTATAATTTTGGTTTGACATTTTGTGCTACTGGGCTACAATGATCTATAGGTTTATATGGTATTGGCATGTTTAGATTTCTAACATCATGGAATTGATAATGTTTTGAACAACATTAGAGTTGTGTTTTTTCTTTTCAGCCTCATTCAGGTAATGCTTACAGTTAACTTGGATTTTGGAATCATCAATGGAGTTGGTTTTTAATTTTTAGAAAACCCTATCGGGTTTCCTTAAACAATTGATATTTGCATGGGTATATGATACGTTAATATCAATCAACATATTCTTTTTGAAAAGGTATGAACATGGAAATCTATGTAATGTTGATTTGATGCATTATCTTTGACTTACATTCATTTGCAAAATGACTTTAAATGGGGTCATATGTTTCGGGCCTTGTATGGTAATCTTGGAAAGGTCAATAAATTGAACCTCACATTAGCATGGAATTGGGTCTTATGTTTGATATTTCATTAGGCCTTAAGGTCGACAACAAGTTTGAGGAAAAATGTGTCAATTCACTTGGAAAGTGACTGACTTTGACCCTTAATGATATTGTCTTGATGGTTAAGGAAATCGGCATTTTGGAAATCACGTGGTAATGTTTTAATTATGGTGTTAGTATTTTGCATGGATGAATTTGATTAGGTCAATTTTCATGAAGTCACAGACTTGAAATGGTTTTATGACTTGAAAAGTCATCGATTTATTTGCTAAGGAAAGATTAGGGCAATCGTTTTGTTTTTCACAAGCTTGAGGGTTTGGAACCCTAGATTTGTCGCCTCCATAGAGATTAGCTCTCAGCCATTACTCATAAATTTTGTTTTGGCTAACTACAACTCTTTGACAGCAAATGGGGATCTCTGCAAGATCCTTGCCATGGTTGGTGTATTTGTCAGCTACTTGTCTTTGGGTAAAGGTTCAAAATTGGAAGAAGCTTCGCTGTTTTGTCTTTCAGCTAGGTTGGAAAATTTCTCCATGATAATTTCTCTCACACTCCTCAGGTATTCATCTTATCATTTGATATTTAAGGAACCGTTACTTCTCTTGGCACAAAAATAGAAGACAGTTGTTTGCTCTTTTCTGAAAAATGATCAAATGGGTTTATTTTTTTGTGGTCAGAAATGTTGTATTTCAGTTTCTCACAATTTGAAATAGATACCCAGATATTTTATCATATCAGTTTTTTCTCCTGCTTTAAGGGATTGTGTTTTCTTTGGTGGGTAATCATGCTTTCTGCAAAATACTTCAGTCTTTCTCTTGGATTCAGTGGTAGTTGTTCTTGGGTGCACAATAATGGGGTTTTTGGTTACATTTTCTGTTGCAGCAGTATTTGAGGGTATTTTGTACATGGAATATATTGTTTAATCTTGTTTTAGTCAGCATTTCCGATGTAGGATCCTTGTGTGGACAAGGTTCAGTATTCTTTCTAAAAATGCATATTAGTTGACCATTCTGTTAGAAGAAATCCTCCATTTTGACTACTTCTTCGAATCACTACAATACCTGGAAAAGAGATTAAGTAGAAGTTGGGTACATTAAAAATTATCTCCACTTCTTAAAATAAATGAGATAATTTATTGGGTGGTAGTTTTTTTGTAATGTAATTAAGAAATATGTGTTATAAGAAAAACAAAAAAAAAGATATAGCTTTTTTTAGCACTATGAGAAAAGTCAGTGAAAAAATGTGAGAAAATCACAGCTCTTTTATTGTCTACACAGGAAGACATGTTTTAATTTTGAGATTGAAATTCTGAAATATAAGTTCAATATCAAGTTGTCTCAAGATGAGACAATGGCTAGAATTCTAAAAGTTCATTCTTGAACTTTGAGGATTTTAGGTATTGTCTATCAAGAGGCGCTTGTGAGAAAAGAGAGAAATGGAGAGACCCTCTGTATCATTGTATTTTATGTAAACTGAAAAGGGGTTGGTGCTCCTTGATTTGGTGCTCATAAATCAGCCTATAAGGCATTTTCAAAAGTGGTTTTTAAAATATAAGCCTAGAAAGGCAACAGTTCAGGAGTGATTTTTCTACCCTAGGAGGGTTTTCCACTTGGCATATCTTTTGTACTCACATTGCTTATCTATGTTTCATTGATTCATTGTGTGAATGTTTTTTTATGCTAAGTTTCACTTTTATACTTCTCATTACATTCATATGTGATTGCATTCAATATATGGATGAGTTAATCATTGATAAATGAGAGAATAATTATGCTTTGTTTCAGTATATGTAAAATTGTTAAATCAGTTTATGACACTGATTCACCCCCCCCTCTCAGTGTCTTTTTCACTCCAACAATATCATGTAAGCTTGATGAAATAATGATTTGATACCTCATTTATATAGTTAATCCATCTAAGATCTCATGTATTAGATCCCAAAGGGCGACATACATAAAATTTGAACTTAAAACCCAAATTTTCTCATTCAAAACCTTGAAAATAGTCCAAATGGGACTCATTCATCATCTATGGCATATGAGTCCCATTCATCCACCTGAATAGGACTCATTCGTCCAAAGTAGTGAATGGGTCCCATAGGGTCTATTTTGATTGCTAAAGTGTCAGGGAGTGTGTAAATTAAACTTATATGTTCATATTGTCGGGTTTTTGATTAAAATATGCCTTAGGATGTATATTATGGGCTCATAGGGGAACATTAATGCTAATATAAAGGTCATAAATGCATAGGACCCAAAATCCAAAGTGAAAGTGTAAATAAATATACTTTAAAACATTAAATTAAAGCCAAATTGGGTCTATTTAGCTTAGAAAGGCCCAAAATCCCATTTGAATGTGCACAACACATTACAACACTAGATTAGGTCCATTTACTTTACAAGCATCCTAAATTCAATGCGAAGGTGTCAATAAATACACTTTACAACATTAAACTAGGGAAAAGTTAAGTTTAGTTAGCTTAGAAGGGCCCAAAACCTAATGTGGATGTGTAAAACTCATCACAACAATAGATAAAGGTGATATCAAGTCAAATTTATCATTAATTATTCCCAAATCCAATAAGGAAAAGGCATACTTTTTCTTTTTCCACATTAGCCCCCGCTTTAGTGAGAGGATGAACTCTCTTCAAACTCACACTAAAGTAGACATTCAAGAGGGGACTGAGCATACTGATATGAATGGTCTAGGATAACAAATATTGAGGAGATGGTCAAGCCCCCAAGATCCAAGATCCTAAGTCAAACTAACATAAGCACAAAAGGACACACACAAGGTGTATGATTTGCAACAAAACAAGATACACAAACATGCAATGTCAATAACCAAAAGAAAAAAGGCAAAAAAAAAAAAAGTGGATAAAGTCTCAAACCTTTGTCCAACATGATGTGGATGAGATCTAAGTTGTTTTTCTAGAGATGCATGCTCACTCTAAGGAAATAGGACTTCAATCTATCCACCGAGTGAGTATCTAAAGGGTCTCTTAGTGAGAAATTCATGCCTCTATATAGGCTTCTCACTATATAATGAGAAATTCATGCTCACATTTAGGATTCTCATCATACGTTAACCATACCAAAGCTATACCTCTTGATAGCTTGACAAGGTGCCACAATGATCTTTGATCTTCATGAGACAAGCAAAACTTTGTATGCTTGGAGATCATGAACAAACAAGATGGCACCATAGGCAAGCAAAGTGTATTATGCAAGGTGGCCATATAACAATTATTGTGAATAAAAAATATTGTAAGTTATATTCAAAGGGATTTTTCTTAGTTCATGTAAGGTCTCTTCTTAGGGAACAATGTGCCTAATGTTTCCAAGAAAGGAAAAGTCAAATAAATATCCCGCTCTTGGAGGAAATCAAACCCAATGACACCACCAAGAAAAGAATGAATTGTAGGAAGAAAGAAAATCACAGAATGAAGCATGAGTGTCGATGTATGCCCCCACTTTAAAGAGGTTGCTAACACCATTGTTGTGAGAAATTTCTTTAAAGTGAAAGAAGACATGAGAGATTATTCATAAATCCCTATGCCAAGTCATATGTTTCTGAATCAAACTACATCATGAATAAGTATGTTGCATGCGAGTCAACTTAAGGCATGTTATCCACATCCAAAGCTTGCTCTTATATGTACATGAAAGGAGGTAAAATAGCCAAAAGAGACAATGATAAGTGACATAGGAGGACAAGGCTACTTAACCCCTTTCCCCCACTTAGTGTAGGACAAGGATGAGCCGAATAGGATGAAAATAAGTTTCAATTAGATGAACTAGGTGCTTCAACATAAGGAAGACCACCATGATCCTAAAGATGTTGAATTTTCTTACTCAAAGCCTTAAATTCATTAGTATAATGACCATGAACTCTATGATATGCATAAAATGAAATCTTGTAGTAAAATTTCTTTCACAATTTTGGAGGGAGGGACATAAAATGATCTTGGAGGAGTCTTGACAAGATACCTTCTTGATCAATAGTAGAGGTCATTTCTTTATTTTGTGAAAAAAATATATCTTTCTTAGAATTAGGTGTCATACTTACACAAGACTCATGAGGTTTTGAGATTTTTTCCTCTCCTTTGCAGGATGGTGTAAAATCTATCGAATTTGAATCACTAGTGTTTTGTGTGATGAAATTTATGTTAAGCGAAGATTTCACTGTTTCTTTCATTTCTTTCAAAGGACAACAACCAAGACCACCAGTGTCTATTAGTTTAGGATTCACTAATGTTAAAGTTAGCTTAGAGGAAACTTTTGTAAAAGTGTTGATATTAAGTGAATGCTTGTCTATTTTCTCAAGGGGAAATAACCAAGACCACTAGTCATTCCTTGTGTGTGAGACTCTATAGGGATACAAATACCTTGTTCTCTAGAACCACATCCTTTTCCACTATATCCAAGTTGTTTCATAAGTTCATAACCTTTTCCATAAAGATTTTTTATCTCTTTTGGAATAGGTGGTTGTTGATAGTCTATCTCACCAAATCTTGTTGTGTAATTTGTAGTTTCTTGTAAAGTGTTTAAGGTGGATGCTTTCGAAAGGTCTTCCAAATTTTGTGTTGACAATACCAATTTCTCTTTTCCCTTTTCAAAGTCTTTGTTTATGATCTTGTATTCTCCCATGAATGATGTGAAATCTAAGGAACCCCAATTGTCTTCTAATAATTTTGACACTTTTTCCATCTCTCATTTCTCTTCATTTATAGGTTCTATGTTCAAAGTTGGAATTAGTGTGTTTAGAGGATTTTTCCTTCCTTTTTTAACTTGTAAGCAAATTTCAAGCTTGGGGTCTATTTCAACTTGGTATACCTTATTGTTATAGACATATTTCATGATGCAATGAAGAGTCAAAGGCACCACATGCATCTCATGAATCCAAGTTATTCTTAAAATAATATTGTATGAAATATCATTCTACGTAACATGAATAGGAGTTTGTAAGGTGTCATTTTCAACTGTAATAGGTAAAGTAATCACACTGAGCAGTTTAGTTCCTACATTGTAAAATACTTGAATCAATAAAGAATCAGGTTCAATTCTTGATTTATCCACACCAAGTCTATAAAAAAATTTCACACTACACACATTCAAAGCTGAGCCATTATCAACAAGGGTTTTCTTTATTCCTATCCTATTGAATTTAGCTATTATTATGAAGGTATCATTTTTCTCTCATTTCCAAATGAGGGAACTCATGTTGATGAAAAGTAATGTCTATGTTGTTCGAAGTTATGGCTTGAATTTGGGCTGCTACATAATTTGAGTTGGAATCAAGAGGGGTATGAACTTGTCTTAAAGAACTTTGAATCATGTTTTGATAATGAGGGGAGGCTTGAATAAGGTCTCATAATGATATCTTAGGAAGAGTATTCTTTAGTTGTTCAACAAGATCATACTCCTTTCCACTTTGTGGAGGAAAATGAGGGGGACCTGGTAAGATAGGTTTAGGCAATGGAATGGATTTTTAAGGTGTTTTTCTTGGTTGTATATTGTTTCTGGTGTTATATGTATGAGCAACGCTTTTATGATTCGACTGCTGCAAAAAAATATTCTTAGGTGGGTAAAGGATAATTTCAGGTTTGTTTTGAGTTTGAGTTTTGTTTGAAGTTGGGTAAAGGATGAGTTGAGGTTGAATAATATTAACATCCTTAAGTGAAGGATATTTTGATGTTACTTCATCATCTTCATCTAAGGGCACTATATCATTATTGCCAATTTTTTCATTTTCTTGCACCATGATATCCTCCTTAGGAGGAGAGTTTTTAGGAGAACTACAAATTATATTTTCATGACATTCAAAGGTTGGTTCTTCTAAAATGACTTTATCGCATGTAAGGGAGTTATCAATGGTTGGATTTTATTTTTTATCGATAGTGGGGATATTAGGAGGAAGCTCTATTTGATTGTCCTTTTTCTCTAAGGCCTCATTCTCTTGTTCCATACTATTTACCCTGGTAGGAGAGCTTGTAAAATGTTAATCACATTCTATGGTTAGATTTAGTAAAGTAGCTTCATCAAAAATAAGGGAGGCATCAAGAGAAGGAAAACTATGATTTTCATGCTTACCTAATAGATCTTTCCAAATGGTAGGAGAATTAGGGAAGGAAGGAACAAGATTCTCATGAATTTCAATAGGTGCATCTTCTAACACCAAACTATCCTCTTTGGATCGAGGAGGGATATTAGGAGAAGGAAAATTTTGATTGTCATGAATATCTATGATAGCATCCTCTTTCATTAAAATATTCTCACAAGCAAGGGATGAATGGAGACTAGGTAAGCTAATGTTTAGAAATGTTTCTATGATCTCACCTTCTTGTTTTCTAATATCTTCCAAAGGGGGAAGAGGAGAGGACAATCAAGATTCTCAATTATTTTATCTTCTTTCACCAAGATACCTTCATCACTAATAGGAGAGGTGTCGGGAGAAGAAAAAGTATGATTGTTACGATTGTCTATGCTTCCATCCTCTTGTATCATACCATCATCACATATATGAAATGTAATATTAAGGATTGTGTCAATGATTTGTTCTTCTTTCTGTAAGATTTTTTCATAACTATGAAAGACAGTAAAAGGATGAAATACATGTTCCTTAATGACCTCATTGTTGTACTATGAATTGAACTAATAAGAGGGGATGTTGTACTTATGGAATTCATTTTTAACCATATCAAAGCCACATCTCTTGAAAGAAAACCTGCTATCATGAAAAAGTAAAGAAAGTTCAATGCAATGACCTAAAGTGAAATGTTTAAATGCAATTTTAAGATTTGAAACAAGGTAATTTGTTGATTACACTATAAAACAACCTAAAAGATGAAATGTTGTAAGTGAAAATTTGGAATTGATCAATGCATGAAATAAACCAATTTAAGCTAGATTTAGTGAAATGCGTGTAACAAAAAGTCACCAACTAAAATAGATAACCAATGGTAGTGAATAAAAGTGTAGAAACAAGGTTTCTAATGCTATAAAATATAGTTTTAGATGTGCACTGCGACTGATTTTCGAAAGGTGGCGAATGAGTCCCTGTAGGGACATTTTTCAAAAAAAGAAAGATTTTCAATTGATTCTTATGCTTTTTACGTTGTATGATTTGAATCATAAGTGAAAATGCAATTTTTAGATGATTTTCAATGATTTGAGATGCAAAAATTCATCCTATATGCACTTTCACTAATGTAAAATTTAGAAACACTAGAATGCCAATTAACTAATGCAAAGTGCAATGCAATGTTAATGCAAGAAAAATCTAGGATGATGATGCACTCCAAGGAAGAATAAAGTTGTTCTAAATGAAGGTTCACCAAAATGGAACCGATGAAAATGGGGGGACATGTGCTATTGTATGGCTTAGGACATAGAGCACACCCACTTTCAACTATTCCACTCAAGGATAACCCTAGAGATCTCAATGTAAAAGAGAAAGAGATCTTGAAATAGGGCTATCCTAGGGGCTGATTATAAGCTAATGAGGGGTTCAACACCAAGCTAAGGCTTGGAAAAACAAATGAAATTCAAAATCTAATCACAAAACGTAGAGATGCATGAAACTTAAATGAATGACTTAGAAATGCATATAAATCAGAATAGAAAGCTGTAAAACTAGAAGTGTGCACCTGGAAACTTGTAGAAGATTGAATGAAGTCTAGAAATTCTAATAATCCTAAAATTTTGGCCTACTCAGACTCATTTACCAATCTAGGTGAATCAGTCCCAGATCTGGGTTTCTGCACAGGAACAGGTTTTTGGGAAAAAGGTATTTGAAACTGCAAAAATCTCAAAATTTACCTAAACTGGGACTCATTTTCCAATCCACAAGAATGAATCTATTTAGGATTTTTTGTAATTTCAAAGTCTAAATCTTGTCTTCAATGCCTTCTCTTTTGTTTCCTCTTTGTTTCTGGATCTGAAACTTTGATTTCAAGGCTGTAGGTGACTTTTTAGTGAAGATTATGACCTTGCAAATGGGAAACAACTCCAAAAAATTTCTACAAGCTTTTAACATAATCTTCAATGATCCTTGTAACCTAATCAAACAAGAGGATACAAATATATTGCCAAACAAGATCTCCAAGTTACCAAAATATAACCAAATCCATAAAGATCCATAACCATGAGCTTCCAATGCCCACTATAGATCACATTGAAAATATCCATGGATTCCAATCTCACAAATCAATAAAACAAAGTTAACTAATAGAAAATTTATTGAATGATCCCCACATGCCTTCCATCAACCTTCAATTCCTTCTAAGAAATTCTCATAAGATTTCCAAGCTAAGAAATAAAAAATAAAGGAATACCTAGAATCATCACCTTAAGCTCTGATACCAAATGATGAGAAATATATAGGCTGTAATGCCAATTGTTGGGAAATTCAATCTTTATCCAAATATGAATTCAATTCATGAGATACAAATCTTGGACCACTAGAACATAAAAATATGAAAATTATATATAAATATGAAATTAATTTTCCTTAATATGGAATCACCATGATTAGATCTATCTTCTTTATGATGCCAAAATTAGCTAATATAGCATGCTTGATAACACCATCTTATGTGAACTTATAACAAAAATATATAAAGAATAACATTACCACAAGATATTAGGGATGAGGTAAAAATTAGCAACACAAGATCATCACATATCACAATATTTACATGGGGAAACCCTTGCAGGAAAAAACTTAGACACCAAGAAGAGATGTCAAGTATGCATTATCTTAAAATAAATGACACTACAATACAATCACTTATATTATCCTCCTTTACTCCAAAATGATAGCACCTATGAACTTGTGAACAACCTCCTTATGCCTCAATCTATCCTTGTTCTTGCAATGAAACTCTACATTCAACTATTTTTCATTGTTTCTACATCTAAGAGGTTGAATTTATAGACTTGTGAAGGCATCTAATGCACCAAAAATGGCACCCAAATATTACCCTTCATTCCAAATTTCCCCAACCCTTGGAATAACTTCTCAAAATGCAAAAGGACATCGATTTTATCTCCATTAATCTCTCTCCAACTTGGAAGCCAAAAAATGGAAGATATGCATTACATTAAATGTAATAGATGATGCAATACCAAGAGACACATGTTTCTTCATTCCAAACTCCCACTTGGAGAATCCCAATCATCACCCATTTTTCATGTTCCTCATCTTTTATCATCCCATTCTAGGTGTACACATGTGGGGAAACCAATGTTAATATTTATGTCCACAAGTCACCTTTACCACTGCTAGTGAAACCCATCACCCCTTATGAGTATATTACAAATAATGGTGAGAATAAATATTACAAAATAATTTCCAAATACATCCTAAGCTCCTAGAGACACTTTCCAAGTATGTTGGAACCATGGTATAGGATTTACAGGTTGGATGAAACCTTAACCCTAACACATCTCTCACTACAACTATCACACTCTTTGTCTCTTTCTTGCATCTATTCAATAATTTTCACTTTTTCACAAAGATCCTCAAAAGTGACCAGTAGAAATATAAACATAATTTTCATTATCATGAGAGTCCATACCATCATCGTTGATTTGGTCATTAACAGAGTCTTCAACCTCCATTCCAATATTTTTTATTTCCTATTCCTCATACAAATCAAGAGAAACCCAATCATTAATTTGCTTTGAGTCACCTTCAACTCCAACCCTCTCCTCTCTTGGCTATGAGAATCCATAATAATTTATTTTACATGAATCTTAAAAACTCTACCATCATCCCTTTTTTCATGAACTCTACCCCTGTTATCACCCACAATTACCTTAGTAAGCCTAGAAAATTGATGACCTCCATTTTTAGTATTACCATATACTTTCTTCAAGGTTTCCATCTCTTCAAGATTTAAACGCTCAAATTTTTTGTCCAAGTCTAAACCATCTTTTCTAAATTTAATTTAATTTACTTTTTGGGTTTCTTAAGAAAAGGCCTTGACCTAGCCATATCCTTTTATAGGGAAATAAGGTTTTTCTTAGGAGAAGAGACAATTGTCATTTTATGCAAAAAGTATTTATTTTTAGAAATAAGGATGGTAAGTTGGTGATCTCCATTTTCAAGCTCCTTAAAAAATGAGTCTTTTCTCCTTATCCCTAATAGCATCTTAAGCATAATTTTAAGGATCTTATTGAGTTTCCATAGATTGAATATGCCCATTAGTAGACACATAATTTATTTTATCCTTCCCACCATGAGTACTCTTTGCATTAGAAACATAATTCCTTTTACCCTTCCACCAATATTTCAAGGTTTTTGAAGAAGTACTAGTAGGGATAATAGAGAGGGTTAAAAAAGACTAAAATAATAGAGGGAATAGATTAAACCTTGGTGGAGGGGGTGAGGCACCCTCCTTGATACACTTTTTAAGAAAAAACAACAAAATAAAAGGAAAACTAACTACATCTATATGTCTAAGATGGTCTAGAAGAGGAAAATGGTATCCATGGGTGGTAGAAAATCTGCATTCAAGTGTAGAATATTTAATGAGTTAAAAAATCACTAGTGCATAGGATAAAAGAAGCATCATTCTATCATAACCACTTTGATGTTGAACAACTTATTCCCCCTCTTTGAAAAAATATTCGATTAACCTTCTTTTCTTTAGACTTCCCAAACTATGGGACCTTCCTTCCCTCACAACTATTATTTAATGTTATTTACATGCAAATATTTAATTTAAAATAATCTATCTAATACTAGTTTGCTTTAATTTAAGTCTACTATTTTATAATTTATTTAATTTTATTCTTCATGGGCATATTTATTTAGATATTAATTTAATTACAATTATTCACTATTATCACCCTTTTATAATACACCATGATAATCAACTAATTAATTCTTACCAATTAATATTTTTTGCTCATAGTTAATTAGAATATTGATTTAAAAAAATAAAAAATAGAAGGGATCATGTGACATTCTAGACAAGTTTCTACTCCTAAGTGAACAACTTTAGATTTTTGCAATTTCTCTTTTTATCCAAACAGTACAACTCTTTCTCAACTAGTTACTTCTACCATAACATATTCTGAGATCAGTGAAGGTTCAACTAAAATTCTACTCTATATATGCTCTATTAATCTAAGGTGTACTAACCCAACAAGCAACTTACAAATTATTAATCTACATTTAATGTTGATAAAGATGTGCGTAACACCTATAGCCTCATTCTTGATAACATCAAACTAAATTGTGCAACCATCTAGAAGGCTTAGATTTTTTATGTGCCATAATCAAAACTATGAACAATGATGTTTCCACAAGAGTGGATACCCATGAACATAACCAAGAATCTCACCCAAAAATCACACAATTAAATTTCATGTCCTTGCTCATTCCAAGTGCTGACATGGCAACTTACACACATGTGGCCACTTTTGTTATTTTGAGATGTCATCTTCTCATAAGGGCATATTCCTCAAAATCAACCCTTTCCCTCAATTTTTTTTTATCAATTGTCTCATTACCTCATAAGCTATCCCATTACAAACCAAGATTTTAAAACAATTAAATTAATTTTTCCTTACTAATGTTATTGTTATGCCACTATATACTGCAAACTCTATTGTAAACCAGCCTATGCAAAACATGGTCATCTTACTATAATATCTTGTTTAAATCTATATCAAATCATAATCTATCATACAAAACCCTCTTTTAACAAATGATTAACTATGTTGATTTAATTTTAAAATTAGTATTTAACAAGTGAATGATGTTATTAGAGTAATATTATTTTGATAGTTGAGCATCTTAACTTTGTGCTTTTCAAAATCTTATGTGGAAATTTCAACTCACTCCCATTTTTTTACAGCACCTTACTTGGCAAGTCCCCTAGTTATAACTACATTTTAATGGTCACATCATCAAATATGATGCCACATCAACATGCCTTTTGTCAAGGTGTCTAAAAAGGCACCAAAACAAAGTGAAATTGATACTTGTGCACTAAATCATCTTTAATTAGTGTGCTGATGTGGCATCACATTATTTGTTGCATTTTAGATCTAACGAATACATTTCAATCAATTATGAGTAGTGATCATCAACACTAACAACTTTAAAGTCACAACTATTGATTCAATATTGTTAAAAATATTAGATATTAAATTAACAAATGCTATAACAATTATTGGAACATATTCATATTGGATCATCTCTCCTATTTAATTATTTTAATAAAGAATAAAACATTTTATAAATAAAATAAAATAAATGCATATATTCAAACAGTAAAAATAAATAAATAAATAAATAATATTTATATTTATCTTTCTGGAAAGATTTTCAAGGGCCATCTTCATCACCGTCTTTTCATTAATTAATTAGTTAACTTATTTTAGTGGTGGTAGTGGAAGGGTAATTACAAAGAATTAAAGGAAGATCGACTCCTTCGAGAAAGAAGCTTTGGAACCGCCTGAGAGTGGAAATTTTAAAACCACCCTAAAATTAGTAACTAAATGGTGGAAGGAGGTATGGGGAAGATTGGGAGAGGGAAATCACAATACAAAATGTGTCATTCATGCAAAAGGGAAAAATACTTCTAGTTTTGCATGTTGTGAGTAAAGGAACCTGATATGGACAGCTGGAGAATGGAGGAACGTAAGCAAAAGGAATAGTGCTTCTACATGCAATATAAGGGCTGTATCTTATGCAACCCGGGGAAAACTAAGATGGGGGACCCTAGAAGATGACCACCTTCCAGTATGCCAACTTCATAATGGAAGTCATTCTGGATATAAGTAAGGAGCTCTTGATAGAATGCATTCAATAGTGTTCTGGTTGTTACATACACTCTGTACTCACGCGCTGTACCTATGTTAAAAATTAGAAAATATTGCCATAGTTATCACTTTAAAACTGTCACCACTTATAGAACCATTGCACAATATTCAAACTGCGAGTGCCACTTGCAAAACTACAATAAGACATTGGAAACTATCTCGACGAAGGTTCAATGACTTCTCTATGATTTTTGTTAGTTTTCTCATTGACGACAATGTTTTCTATTTTGGCTCTATAATATTATTGATTTTTGGTTGTATTTATTATTTTCATTGACGTTGATAAGAAAAAGCATCTAAGTAGACGTCAGACTGTATGGATATAACCAATCAATAGGAGACTCGGTATCTATTTTTAAATATAATATAGTTGTACCATTAGTTTTTGGTTTGATCTTGGGTTTTAATATATGGTTTTGATTTTAGCACTAGATCATGCGTCGTGGTTCATACCAGTTGAATTTGCATGAAAATTTTAAAGTCCTCCCAATAAATCTAGTTTGTGCATGCCTAGCTATCATTGTAAACCATGAGACCAAATTTCTTGAGGCATTCTATCAAACAGATTGCATGCCTTCCCTTACACATTTCTATGTGTCAATATCTCATTCCAAAGCTCCCATTTTGGCATGAACAGGTTGGATGCTAGAGTTTCACTCTTTGCCTGAATCATATTTGTGCGAAAGTTTCCAAAGCATTTCAATAAATCCGTATAACACATATTCTGCAGCCATAACAATTATAAAAAATCTAGATCTCATTAAGGAATTCTGTCAAACAATTGATTCTTTGTCTATTCAATCATGTTTCCATGCATTTCTATTAAGCCAGGTGCAAGTATCTCTACTTAACCATGCTTTATTGATCATATCATGTTCTAAAGTTCCCATGCAGCCTGAGCAAGAAGAATTTTAATTGTAGTCACGGGCTTAGGACTTCGATCTTATCAATTGCCATTGCTTGAAATTTTCTATAGCCTAACTGTTTGTGCATGATCGACACTTAGATCCATAATCAATGTCGCATATTAGATATTGAGTATTCTCTATGCATGGTTGATTCACCTTTTAAATGTTGAAGGAAGAGGAAAGCAGAAACAACTAACTGCATACGAAAATGAGAAAACTAAACACAGAAATAGAAATAAAAGGAGGATTCAGCAATCTGAGTTTTTTTGTATTAATGTTTTTTCCTATACACAGAACTGCCAGTGCTGTTTTTGCCTTCATTCATTCATCTCAAAAACAGAGTACCACATACATAAGTTTTTAAAAAAAAAAACAGAGCTAAGAGAAGAAGCTTCTCGAATACGCCAAGACAAAGAAGAGTCTAGAAAACAAGACGAATGTAGAAGAATATAGAAGAAAGTAGAAGGGGGGAAGAATTAAATGCGACAGGTGAGAGTAGGTAAGCTACGGTGGCAGGGGAGATTACTCCAGTACAGTTGGAGTCCACGTATGCCAACACTCCCCCTTAATCTTCACTACCATATATGTCGGCTATTCCAATTCCTTCCCGGAAATGCTAAAAAACATTCTTTGCAAGTGGCTTTGTAAAGATATCTGTCAGTTGTTCTTCAGACCTGCAAAACTGAAAATGTATGTCACCATTGTTCACCAATTCACGAAAAAAATGGTATCTTGTATCAATATGTTTGTTCCGTTTATGAAAAACATGATTTTTAGATAAGACAATTGCTGAATTATTATCACAATTTTTTTTGTAGGTTCTTCTTGTGGATGCCTCAAATCTGAAAGTACTCTTCTCATCCATACTACCTGACAAGCTGCTGATGTGGCTGCAACATATTCTGCTTCAGCTGATGAGAGTGTCACAATTGGTTGTTTGTTTGATGCCCAAGAGATAGCTCATGATCCTAGATGAAAGCTATACCCTGAAGTGTTTTTTCTATCATCTATTCTACCTCCCCAATCACTATCTGTATATCCAATTAGTTTGTAGTCATTTAAAAATGTATACAAAATCCCAAAGCTCTTTGTTCCAGCTATATACCTTAAAATTATTTTTTCATCTTTCCAATGTGATTCCTTTGGTTTGTCCATGAATCTGGAAATGAGGCTAACCCCATACATGATATCCGGTCTTGTGGTAGTTAGATACATAAGGCTGCCAACTAATCTTTTGAATAAGGTTGCATAAACACTAGAACTTTTGTCATCCTTGCTAAGTTTTAAGCCCAATGCAATGGGTGTAGGTGCTGGATTCAAATTTTTCATCTTAAATCTCTTCAACAAGTCATCAACATACTTAATTTGACATATAAAGATGCCTTGCTCATTTTGACTCACATCTATACCAAGAAAATATCTCATGAGCCCCAGATCAGTCATATCAAATTCTCTTTCCATGGCTGCCTTGAATGATTCAATTGACATGTTACCTGTGAATATCAAATAATCTACATACAAACACACTATCAAGATTTCTCCTCCATTCACTTTGACATACAAAGTTGGTTCATTGTCACACTTGCTAAACCCATTGTTCACAAAATAAGAATCTATCCTACTGTACCAAGCTTTAGGAGCTTGCTTCAAACCATAGAATGCCTTTTTCAATTTCCTTATGTTCTTCTCTCAAAATTTCATAACCAAGTGGCTGTTTTATATACACTTCTTCTTCTAAAATGTCATTCAAAAATGTTGATTCAACATCCATTTGATAAACCCTCCAATTGTTTTGAGTTGCTATAGATAAGACCATTCTAATGGTATCCAATCTTGCCATGGGTGCGAATGTTTCATTGTAGTCTATGCCCAGTTGTTGTGTGAAGCTTTTAGCTACTAGTCTTGCCTTGTGTTTCTCTACTTTTCTATCAACATTATACTTTATCTTCTAAACCCATTTAACACCAATCACATCCTTATCTTTAGGAAGCTCTACTAGATCCCAAGTTTGATTCTTTTCAATTGATTGAATTTCTTCATCCATGGCTGCAATCCATTTGTCTTCTTTAATTGCATCTTCAAAATAAATTGGATCGGCCTGTGCTAAAAATGCAAAATTAGAGGATAAATCATCATTTTCAACCTCTTGTGTTTCATCATATATCTCCCTTAGACTTCATGTCTTCTTTGAAGTGTTTATAGACCTTGATCTTAGTGATGCAAGTGTTGGATTAGAGGACTCATTGTTGTTATTAATTCTGGAGTAGTAAGATTTGGAGTGGTAGGTGCACTTGTAGGTGTTGTAGGAACATTTTCTTTTGTAGTAGGATTCACACTTTGAGTCTCATTCTCTTCATTCTCTTGTAGAACACTTGCTGCAATTGTAGTTATTTTGTCTATTCTATCATCCCATGTTTCTTCTTCAACAAACTCAACATCACAAATTATTATCAACTTCTTTGTGATAGGATTGTATAGCTTATATGCCTTGGATTGTTCACTATATCCCACAAATATGCACTTTTCTCCTCTATCATCTAATTTTTTTCTCAACTCTTGAGGTATTAAGGAGTATGCTACACAACCAAAGACTCTCAAATGTGCTATGTTATGCTTCTTTTTTCTCCAAGTTTCATTTGGTGTTTTATTTATCACTACTTTTGTTGGACATCTATTTAGTATGTATATCGAACATGCAACCGCTTCAGCCCAACTATAGGATGAAAAAATAGGATGTTTCTTATAGTATTGCTTGGTTTCTTGTCTAGAATCACACATTCACCATTTTCAAAGTATATTCTATACCCTTTTTGTACTAGTTGCCCAATGCTTACGAGATTGTGTTGCAATCTAGGAACATAGTATACATCTGAAATATGCTTCTCCTCACCTTGCTTAGTTTTTATGTTAATTGACCATTTGCCCATGACTAAAACTCATTGATCATTCCCCAATTTTACTTCTGATTTTACTGAGTCATCCATTGTTGCAAACATCTCCTTACTCCCACTCATATGATTACTACAACCATTGTCTAACAACCACACTTATTTGGAGCTCTCTTGTGCTACATTGCATGTTATCAATATGGTGTTTTCTTCACTAGTGTTGGGCTTGTTTTCATTTGTAAAATGCACCTTTTTCTTATTCATGTCATATTGCCTTTGTCTACATTTTGATGCAAAATACCCAAATTTATTGCAATAATGACATTGGATGTTGGATTTATCATACCTTTCTCCTTGATGATGGCTATGATAATGGTTGCTCCTCCTTCCTCTTGTTAGTGAAGAATGTACATGTGAGCTTGATGCTGGTCTTCTGCTCTCAAATTGTGTATTTTCTCATCCTCCTCTTGGTGTAAAATGTCCTCTACCTCTACTATAATTTAATCTCCCTCTTGTTCTACCAAATCAAAGTTGACTCTTGAATGCATTTTCCAATGATGATGACCTTGAATGATTTAATTTTTGCTCATGTACTAAGATAGATCCCATTAATTCTTCTACTGATAGCTGAGTAAGATCTTTGGCCTCCAAAATAGCTACTACAACTGGATCAAACTTTGTAGATAAGCTTCTAAGTATTTTCTCTACAACCTTTTGATCTTCAATAGTGTCTCCATAGGATCTGATCTGATTTACTATTTCCATTGCATGAGTAAAGAATGAGTTTATCCTTCATTTGCAATTTTTTGAAATCTCTTCTAAGAATTTATAATTTTTCTATTTTCACCTTGTCTATGCCTTGGTTAACTATTTGCAAAATTTCCTGTGCCTGTTTTGATCTTGTGGTAGTTGAAACTTTGGAAAAATTGACTCCTGCATTGCTTGCTGAATGATAAACAATGCTTTAACATCCTTCTTCTTATTTTCCTTCAAAAGATCCTTCTCAGCTTGTGAAAGTGCCTGATATGCTTGCTGGCCTACTAGTTTAGGAAACCCATTTTCAACCAAATCCCAAACATCCTGGGAGAAAAACAAGGTTTTCACTTTTATGCTCCAATAGTCATAATTTTTTTCATTAAATATTGGAATCTGTGGTTGTGCAATGCTTCCACTTGTTCCTGCCATTTTAAAAAAAATAAGTTTTTGCCTTTGTATTGCTATTCCTCTGTTTCCTCTATCTTTGTTGACAAACTCACAATTTCTCTTGCAGCAATGTTCTTCCTGACAAACACTTAACACTGGTTCTTTGATAGCAGCCCAGTTCCTTCACCGTCAACTCCAAATCTGCTCTTCAAACAATATTTTCAAACTTTCAACATCTAACCTACTCCAGCTCTGATACCAATTTGTTGAAGTCAAAGGAAAGCAGAAACAACTAACTGCATATGAAAATGAGGAAACTAAACACAAAAATAGAAATAAAAGGAGAATTCAACAATCTAACTTTTTTGTATTAATGCTTTTTCCTATACACAAAGCTGTCAATGTTGTTTTTGCCTTCATTCATTCATCTCAAAAACAGAGTACCACATACATAAGTTTTTTTTTACAAAAAATAGAGCTAAGAGAAGAAGCTTCTTGAATACGCCAAGACATAGAAGAGTCTAGAAAAAAATAGTAGAATGTAGAAGAATATAGAAGATAGTAGAAGGAGGAGAGAAGAATTAAATGTGGCAGGTGAGAGTAGGTAAGCTATGGTGGTAGGGGAGATTACTCTAGTATAGCTAGAGTCCACATATGCCAACATTAAAATGCATGGGTTAAGATCAATCTAGATTTTAGTTTTGTATAAAGAAATAGGTTTGATCATGTGTCATACAATTTTTTTAAGCCATATTAGAAATATATAATTATGATCTATTATTCTCATGTTATCTAATGGTAGGTGTGATAATATTATTTATGTATGGGGCATGCAGAAGTTGGATAGAAAGGGTCGTAGTGATATATTATATTTTTTATTTAAGATTATCACTTTCTCTTAGAATTTATTGTTCATAGTTGTATCTATCAATATTCTAATATCATTTAGGTAATCTTGCTTATTAATCTTAGTAAAACTGTTATCATCGTTAATAATAGTTACATGCTATCAATTTATTAGTTAAGATTATAATTTTCACATAGTTTCAAGGGTAAAAATGGTTCTTATTTAAGTTCTTTCATTATTCACCATAATTTTTATTATTAATAAATTGATATTACTTTTATTAAATTTTTCATTAGATTATTTTTCTTTGAAAATATTAAGTTAGAGATATAATTAATGGGGTTAATTCTGATTGAAATTTGGTTTTAATTTTTAAATATTTTGGTCTTGGTTATATTGATGACAATGTCTTGGTCTATGTTAGAAATAATTATTTCAAAATATAGAATTATCTTATGAGTAGAGGATAAAATATGCCATGTATTTAGGATAAATTTTCTATTTGAATTAGTTGCTTCTGAGAGTCTATAAAGTTTCTTGTTTTACATCTAGGAATTTGTTTCATCTATCTTAGTGATGCAACATAGATTCATTACAAGATGTTTACAAAGTTAGAAATATTTTTCAAGTCATCTTTATTGATCCCATCTACCCATAATAGTTTTTTTGTTAGGTCTTTAGTTGAGTATAATTAATCACATATTGCTTAACATTACTTATATTATTTCATTCTAGTTCAATTTTTTTTATGATATTTTTTTGACTCACCATGTCATCAATTTATGTGCCTTTTATATGTAGAAAGGATATGTCTTATGTAGGTTAATTGATAAAGAAATTTGACAATGTCAATGTGTAGATTATCGACCTAGTGAATATTGTCAGCTTAAAATAAAATGGTGTAGCAATACAACATTATTAACCATAACCTAGTTTTTTGGTCAAGCTATATCAAAACATATTAGATTTTATGTAAGTAATATAATATATTTTATTTCAACCATGCCTTGATGCGATATTAAGCCTTGTCTCTTTTGTTCTTTATAATGATTAAGTATTTGAGTATCAATGTTAGCTGATCTAATATTGGAATAATATAAATGAGTATATAAAGCTAGTTGGGATTGATTGATTATCATTTAACAATAATTTTATAGTAATGTAGTGTAAGAAGAAGTATCCCTTTTCCACACTTAATTTGGGAATTAATAATATAAAATAAAGTAAATGATGCCTTAATTTAATGTTGTAATGTGTATTTTACCTATTCACATTGAGTTTAGGGTCTTATTAATTAAAATATACTTAATTGTACCTTAATGTGGTGTTGTAAAGTGTACCTTCTACATTTTCACTCTCATTTAGGGCTTTATTAATTAATTGAGGTTAATTTGTCTTAATTGGCCACTTTAATTCAAATCCAATTCTAATTAATTGCATTTTTTGAAGAGGGAAACTCGACATTTATTAATGCCATAACATAAAATTTATCATTGTAGAATGTGTGTCCTAGGTAAGTGACCGAGGACCCATTTGCCCAAGGGAAAATGGATCCTCACTTAGGCCTAGGACCTAAATTTTTATTATGTTTTTGATGGTATTTTATTGATTTCAAATGTATATTCCATGTTAGCTTGTGTTATTTGAATTTCAGGAAATTAATGTTACATACCTATCAATAAGAGGCCATTTCACTAAGTTTCACCTAGCAAATTCAAGTTATCCTAAGAGCTCACTTTCATGAGAGCATTATTGGAGAATTTCAAGATATTCAAGAGTAGATTTATTGAAGAATTATTGCAACAATCAAGATTTTATTGTCATGTTAAAGTATTCTTGCATCATGCATGTTATTTGAGCTAATATGTTGATGTAGTGTTCAAGATCCATTCAAGCATTCAAAGCAGCTATTTCAAGTCAAGTTTCAAGAGCAAGATCCACATCCATTGAAACCATTTCATGCTAGTTGCAAATCTACATTCCAAGGATCATACAAGGGTTTGGTGAGTTGTGACATTGCTTTATTCATTCATCATTCCTTCATGTTTCATTATTTTATTATAATGTTTAATTACCAAAATGGGGCTTGACCAAGGAAAAACCCCATTCACCAACAACACAACATTTTTTCCTCTTGATTTGTGTTTGTAGATTTTAGGTGGAAGATCTATTGAAGAGAGAAATTGCAAAGTTTTCAAAGTTGCATTTGTTGTCATCATTGTTGCAATTTCAGACAAACTCACCCACAAGATTTATTTACATTTGTTTGATTATGAAAATTGGGGATATGGGAGTGCATACACAGGAGAAGAGAACCCATAAACCATTTTTACAGAGCCCTAGTAGGACCTATTTTCCATAGGGTGAATGTGTCCTTAGTTAGCTTTAAAAAAGAACTTTTGGTGATTAGTACACATCATTTTCCCTTTCTCAGATTTGCATTTTGATTTCTGGTTCCATCAATATTGAGCTTAATCTTCAAGACCCAAGTTGTAGGTCTCATTTTGGAGTTAGTTTTCTATTTTTAATCTTCTCCCCTAAGTGTTTTTTAATCATGACCCAATCCTTGCAAAAATAGGAAATCAGTAAATTCATACTTTGACTTGATTCACCTCAAGTTTGATAGTCATTTCATTATGTGGATCTCATTTCCTAATGAAATAAAAGAGAATAGGTCTATCTACTATCATTTTTGTGAACCACCTTTTTTTTCCAATCAATCAACCTATTTTTTGTTGTTTCTTGAATAATTATTTTGATATGTATTGATATTATCAAATTATCATTACATGCTATAGTTTTAATTTTTCAATTTTAATACTACACGATTATTGATGTTTCACTCTTATAAATGAGTATAAGAATTTAGTTGGGACTGATTGATTATCATTTAATATTCATGTTATGGTAACTATTTTGATAGGTATTGATATTATTGGATTATCATTACATGCTATATTTTTTAATTTTGTTTTATTTTTAATACTACATGATTATCGCTTTTCTTAAGTGGTTTTTCATAAGGAATTGATGTTGTAGATAACATTATTATGTTGGTCATTATTTTATCCTATTATCAAGTAGTTTTTGTGATCTTTTATGTTTGATTGTTGTCATTTGAATTAATCTTAGTTATGGATTTTTTGATATGATATTACCTGTCTATAATCTAGGCTACCATTTGATAGTATTTTTGATTGGTTAGTAGCATATCATTCTATGTGATGAAGCATCCATAAGGTTATGAGACTTTTCAAGGTATATACTAGTAAATGATTGATTCTAAAATAAAATAAAATAGTCTCTTTCAATTGAAATGAGGGTTCGCCAATAATTTACTAAAAATAGAATGAGAAAAATGGGGTGTAAGGAACTATCTTCCATCTATCTCATTAGGAAAAAGAGATCCCTTAGGCAAAGATTAAATTTTATCCCTTAGGTGATTGAAACTTGAAGGAGATCTTGTTGTTTTCCTTATAATCTAGGATGGGGTAAATATGCTAAAACAACACTTTTGGGAGAAAGATTAAAAATGGTAAATAAACCCCAAAATGCAAATTAACGCTTGGAATCACTAGATTAAACCTTAATCTAATGGAACTATAGAGAAGGGGGATTCACTACTCATTAGTCTCTTTATTCTCAAGAGCTTCCCAAGGGGTGAACTACCCTTAACTACCTCAAGGAACAACACAAGAGTTTTAGAATAAAAAAGAGCATGCCATAGAGACTTTTTGGTCAAACTAATGAGCTCTCAGCCAAAGGATGACATCACTGAATAAAGACGATGTCTAACATGGTGCACTGGTTTCCTAGAGACATCCTAGCATCTTGTATGAAAGTGAGAATATCATAGAAAATGGAAAAGTGGCTACTAGCAACCTAATTAATAGGAACTTCTAGAGCATAGGAAAGTAATAGAATGTGATAGAACTGAAATGAAGTAAAGTACAAATGATAGAACTAAAGAGAATGGAGAAATAAAATTCTCACAACAATCCAAGTAATGAAGCATCCATCTAGTAGATATATTCAATACCTACATGTGTAAGATCTAGAGAGAATGTTGGGGTTGTATAGGGGTTTGCCTCAGTCAAACCCCTATCTTGGTGTTCCCACCTCCATGGACAACCAAATAGATAAAGAGAAATGAAGTATGCAGTGAGTGATAAAAGCAAACCCTGCTCGAGGAGGAGAACTCATATCACAAAATATAGGTGATAAAACCCATCCCTGCTCGAGGAGGAGAACCCATATCATGAAGTAGAGATGTAGTAGATAGGGTATGTGACAAATCCCAAGATGCTCAAAGGTGCAAGGCACAAGGTAGATATCACATGAAAGGCTTAGAAAGCCAAGAAGGTAAACAAAGAGAGATGCAAGAGCCAAGATTGTTGTAGAGGGTGTTGTTGTAACAACCTATATGGAGCTATGCAAACAAGATAGCAAGATCAAGAGAGGAGGAAAAAGAAGGATTCAAAGTTAGAGAGAAGCTAGAAGTAGAAGAAGGACAAAATGAATTGAAGAGATAACATTTAAGGAATGAAAATAACTTCTTGAGTTGTTTCAGAGCATCCCTAGTCATTACCATCAGAAAAAGCATATGATAAGTGGAAAACACGCTAAAAAATGGTCGTTTGAATGTTGAAACATTGCAAGACACTAGCATAGTGCACGACATGCTAGTGTCTGAACACATCACAAGGAAAAATGACAAGAATGGGAAAAGAACAAGATTGGATGCATGGCTAACGCACAAAGGTATCTACTGAAAAGGGATTTTTGAGCATTTTTAGAAGGGAAAAATTCTAATGCAATGGCTAAAATGAGCCTACACAATTTCTAAGGGAGTGGACACTAAAGTGGATACAAGAATGTATGTCAAATTGCAAGGGGTACAATTTTACATTACATTTTCCCCCACTTTAGTGGGCATATGAATCTACACTAATGTGCACGCTAAAGGAAATCTACTAAACATAAATAACATCATTATACCAAAAGGATACTGTAGCGGAAGTATAAAATCTTCAAACCAAGGAAGCATGCCCCTAGGTTGAAGACCTACAAAAAATTAAAATTAGACAAGATAGACATGCACAAGACAACAATGTTATAACATAAAAAACCAAAGGGTTTGAGTTAACAAAGTGAAAGAGACCTCGATGTAAAAGGTTGTCTCAATACTATGTGTTATCCCTAAAATTAAGAAATAACACACATAGAAGAATTCTAAAATGAAGAGAATAAGGTAAGGATCAGTTGCTTCAAGAGAAGAATGAACCCAAAAGTTAGGGGAGCAACGAATATTGAAGAGAGAAAAATCATATACTCAGGATGAAGAAGATGCAGATCTTAAATTTGGTATAAAAATTGAGAAGAGAAGAGAATTCAAGAGAAATAAAGGAATCAAAATTCCAAGAGAGATGGCTCCATAGGTTCTCAGACCCAAGGAGAGTTGAAAAAACATGTTGTAGATCCACAAACCTACAGAAGGTGAACAAAATTATCTATAAGTACTCTCTCCTACATAGTTTCAGAACAAACAACATTGGAGTTCCACAAACCAATGATGGACAAATCCCACAGGATGTAAGCATCTCATAGGCCCATAGACCTGCAAGAAGGCAACCCCCTTGAGTTCTCTCATGAAGGAATCCGCAGAGTTGGATATATTGCACTAAAGGCTTGTAGACCAACAATGGATAGATCTTGCAGGCCTTTAGACCTACAAAGAAGGCATTTCCCCAAGTAATCTCTCATGAAGGAAGCCTAGTGTGAGGGAACTCCATAGATTTAGACTAGAAAGTGGTTTCACAGGTGCACCTACAAAGAAAAAAGTTAATCCGCAGACTAAACATGTTAGTCAAGCTTGAGGCAAAGAAGCTCTATAGGTACTCGGTCCTATAGAAAAAGATTAATCAAAGAAGTTTGTGGCTACTACAAGCTATGTTGTAGGATGATCACATAAAAGAAAGGTCTAGTCGGGCTGCCCCCAAGTTAGACACCATAGAATTCATTTGAGATTAAAACCTTCAAAGGGAGTCCCTCAGGAACCCTTCAAGACAACAAGGGGTACATTCAAGGGATTCTTCATTTGAAAGACATAGAGAAGAGGTGGGGTCCTTAGAAGGATGCACATCTCAAAAATAAGTTATCACTACCCCCAACATACAGGGGAGGAGAACCATGTGAGATACTTAGAACGTACAAGATAAAGGTAGACCTCTATATCACTTGTCATTGGAAAAAGAGATAGGTGCATCAATAAATAAATGTGATGGGACATGAATCAAGAAGTTGTATTTTATCCTTCAAGGCCTTACATTCACAAGTGAAATGGCCAAGAACTCGATCGTATACATAGAAAGTTTTTTTTTTTATCATGTTTGCAAGATCTCTTAGGAGGAAGAGTAATTAAATGGGCTTAAAGAAGCCTCAACAAAATATGCTCTTGCTTAGATAAATAATGAGTAAGAAGGAAGCCTTTCTCATTTGGAGAAAAGATAGAATGCTCACAAGAAGAAGGCACAAAGATAGAAGACAACGAAGGAGGATCCCCATAGATAGTGTTACAATTTGTGTTTGCATTACCCCATGATACAAAAGAGTAACCATCTTTGATAGGAGGTTTGGATGAAATTATCAGAAGGTCTAAGCGGATCAGATCGAATTTATTTTTTCCAGTGAAGTATTGTGTAAGGTCTAGAGAATCCCAATCATCATCAAGACATGCATTCTTTTGAGAAGAGGTAGAAGGATCAGACTTAGGATTTCTTTCTTCAGAAGGATCTTCTTTAGGGACATCTATCTCAAGAGTATCCTTTGTAGTAGGTACTGCTAAAGTGAACATTGACAAATTGGAAGGCACTGAAGGAATAAGATTAGGTATAAAAAAAAACTGACCAACAGTTTCCATTTCACATAAGTGCATAGCCTCAAGGTCAACCCTGAATGTCACTACTTGATTATTGAAAATGAACTTAATAGATTTATACAAGGTAGACAGGACTACACCGATAGCATGAATCCATGGTCTACCAAGAAGAAGGTTATATGGTATTTTTTCTAACATAACATACAAAAGGGTGGGTACGGTAATGGGTCCCAACCTTAAAGGAAAGACTATCATGCCTAGGGCTTGTTGACCAAAATTATCAAACCCACAAATGTCAATAGAAGAAGCATTAAGAGAAGATGAATCAACATTAATCTTAGGAAATAGATCAATTCTACATACATTTAGTGTTGAACCAACATCAATGAGAGTACATCTAATGCTAATATTATTAATGTTAACTATAGTCATCAAATGATCTGCTTGCTTCTGCACATCAAGGGGTGAAAGTTCTTGCAAATAGAATGTAATATTCGGTGAATCCACATGAATATGAGCTATAAATGCATCATTATCTTTCGGCCTAGCAGAAGAAAGAAAGAGGATATTTTTCAAGGATTCTTGAAGCATACATTGGTAAACCAAAGTAGACTGAAGCAAATCCCATAGTTAGATCTTAGCCGGGGTAATACAAAATTGCATGAAAAGATCATAATCACTAGGTGCTTTAGTTGTAGGTTTAGGTGCTTGAGGATAGTTTGTTTTTTAATTCATTTTATTCTCATAAGTATGGGCTACCACTCTATAAGAGGGAGCCATAGAAGGATCAAGAGAATTGCTATCAAATGGAACACCATCAATAGAACAAATCCTTTTAGGATAAGGACTAGTTGGAGTTAGATAAATAACTAGTCTCTTAGGATTTTGAGGGGCTGCGAAGATAAAGATTATATTTATTAAATCATCACAACTAGAAGAATAATTATTTGAAGAAATATTCTCAACATTCGATCTAGGGAGGATCAAATATGGAAGGAGATTCATCATTCATAAATGCAAGGTATCAATAAGATAGTGCATTGGAAAGGAATAGGAGATTCATCATTCATGAATGTACCATCTCCAAGAGAGAGTGCATTGGAATGAATAGAAGTTAGAGTAACATTAAGAAAGGTATCAATGATTTCATCTTCTTGCATCAAGATATCCTTCAAAGCGAGAGGAATCTCATGATAAGGATCAAAGGTACAAAGTGACATGGGAAAATCCAAGTCACTATCACATGCATGAAATGGACATCATTAACATGTTGATTATAATTAGACACTGGCCTCATAAAAGAGGATATTAAATTTATTTTGGTGATAGAACTAAAAAAAAATCAAAAATCCGGATTTTCTATTTTTTTTGGTATTTTCTAGGTTTTAGTAATTTGTATTTTCAAAGGCCTACGGAGTAGAATTTAGGGTTGAAAATTTAATTAGTACCTAAAAATTGATAGCCAAAGGAATTTTATTTTAGGGGCTGAATTAGTCCTCTTGGAGACCTTTGCAACGGTGTAAACAGTTTTGAATTTTGAGAAGCGAGTCAAAAGTTATGACCCCACCAAGTTGGGGTAAACAAATTCTTAGTTTTTTGAAAAAAAGTTGTGATTCACGTTAGGTTCACCAAAATGTAGAGAAGGGGGATTCTCTAATCATGAGTCTCTTTATTCTCAAGAGATTCCCATGGGGTGAACTACACTTAAGTACCTCAAGGAATAGCATGAGTTTCAAAATTAGAAAGAGCAAGTCGCAAAGATTTTCTAGACAAACTAACGAGCTCTCAACCAAAGGATGGAATTGCAAAATAAGGATGAAAATACGACACACTGCCATCCTAGAGGCACACTGGCATCTCATAAGGAAGGAAAAGTGAGAATGCCATAGAAAATGGCAAAGTGGCTACTAGCAACCTGATTACTTGAAACTTCCAAAGCATAGGAAAATAACATAATGTGATAGAACTAAAATGAAGTAAATTAAAAATGATAGAACTAAAGAGAATGGAGAAAGAAAATTCTCAGAAAAACCCAAGTAATGAAGTCTCCAACTAATAGATATATTCAATACCTACATGCATAAGATCTACAGAGAATATTAGGGCTGTATAGGGGTTTTCCTCAACCAAACCCCCGTTTTGGTGTTCCCACCTCTCCGGACAACCAAATAGATAAAGAGAAATGAAGCATGTGATGAGTGATAATAGAAAACCCCACTTGAGGAGAACCCGTATCACAAAATATAGGTGATAAAATAAATCCCCACTCGAGGAGGAGAACCCATATCATGAAGTAGAGATGCAATAGATAAGGGATGTGACAAATCCCAAGATGCTCAAAGGTGCAAGGCACAAGGTAGACATCACATGAAAGGCTCAGAAAGCCAAGAAGGGAAACAAGGAGAGATGCAAGAGCCAAGAGTGTTGTAGAGGGTGTTGCAATGGCTTGAGAGTGTTGTTGTAACAAGCTATATGGAGCTGTGCAAATAAGATAGCATAGATGAGAGATCTTTCCAATTTATATTACCTATTAGAGCATCTACAAACCTGACATAATCCTTCAGTTTTATACCTCAAATTACTAATAAAACCTCTTCTACTGATTCCAACTATTGAATTGTATTTAATGGGGGATGAACATTCTAGGAGTCCTTCCAAAAATGGACTTCCTCTCCATTATTTACTTACCATGAAAAGTAAGGGAAAATGACATCTTTGCATGCTACTATGAAGTTCCACATTACTGATCCACTAGGAGGATTTGATATGGTGAGAATTTTGGTTGGATTTTCAGTATCCAAGTATTTAGCCTACATTAACTTACACCACTTTGAGCTTGGTTTTGTATATATTTTAGATACCAAAATTTCTCCAAAGTGCCATATTTCATGTAGAGATATTAAATAGTCCAGCTCCACCTTTAAACTTGTTAGAACACATGTTTTCCAGGGAAATTAGAGGTATCTTCTTGTCATCATTTTTTTCTTTCCGCAAGAAATTCCTAATGAGATTTTTCAATTTGAAGAATGACTGATTTAGTAACCTTAAACATAGTCAAGTATTATTTGGGAATTTCTACTAAGACAAACTTAATAATTAAAATTTGGCCTGAGAGAGAAAGCCACCTAGGTTTCCAAAACAAAATTCTTGCTTTAATCCTTTCTATGAATTTTTCATGATAAGAGACTTTATTTTCAAGCATAAAGAAAGAAATAACTAAGTATGAACAAGAAAGTTCTTCCAATTGAAAACCTAATAATTTGACTAACCTTCTTGAAATGGCCGCTCTTCTGTTAAAAACATATATCTTAGACTTAATTGCATTTATTTTCTATCAAGAAGTAGATTAATATTTGTGAAGAATTTTCTTTACTTGACTTGGTTCCACCATTGAAAAGTTCCCAAATAATATGGCATCATCTACAAATAAAGAGTAACTGAGATGTCTATATGAGGAATTGAAATACCCTGTCATAGCCCTTGAGAATGCAATTTTTGTATCAATTTTCTCAATGCCTTTTCCATTTTAATAAATAAGAAAGGGGATAATGGATCCCCCTACCAAACCATTTGAGTTGAACTAAAAATTCCAACTATTGCTCCATTTATAATGAGTGAAAAAATTTCCCTAGATAGGCATGAAAGGATCTATTTACACTATTTATTACTAAAGCCAATTTTTTGAAAACTTGGATCAAGGATGTCGAGTCCACCCTATCATAAGCTTTCATTATGTCCAATTTGATGATAAAATATGACAAATCATTAGACAATGGAATGCAATATCTCATGATCTACCAAAGCTCCTTCAACTGTCTCCCTTCCTAGCACAAAGTCACCTTGCTCTTGTGATATGATTTTTTTCTATGTACAGGTGGAGTCTAAGATAAATTTATTTTGTAAAAATTTTGTATATTGTGTTACACAATGAATTTGGCATGAACTCAACAAAAGACTTTGGGTCATTCACTTTTTGAATTATTGTTATGCATGTTACATTGAATTTCTTTATCATGGCCCCTATTCTTCTTGATTCTTCCAAAGCCATTAAGAGGTCAATACCAATGAAATCTCAACACTTCTAAAAAAATAGAGTTGGGAATCCATCAAGGCTCGGGGCCTTACCAGGCTACAAGAAGAACACTACATTATTTAACTCTTCTAGAGTGAAAGGTTTTAATAAATGATCATTATCCTTATCAAGGATTAACTTTGGTATTGCTTCTATTAACTCTTTCCCATGCTTATCAGTAGTAGGTGACTGGCTAGCCAAAGCAGTCAAGAGTCTAGAAAAAAACCAACACCTTCCTCTTGAATTTCCTCTTCCTTAGTGAGCAATGAGCCCGTTCAACTATCTTGTATTGTGAAAATTATATTTAATGATCTCTTCATCTACATTGATATATGGAATAACTTAGTGTTTCGATCCCCTTCTTTTAACCACAACTCTTGAGAATTTTGTCTCCAATAATCTTCTTCCCTTTCTACTAATTATTATTAAAATTAACTATTATTAATTTATCTTAAGTGTCTTGAGAAGAACATTTTATTTTATGTTTAGGGTAGAATTATATGTGTGAACAGTTGAAAATTGACTAACCTTTCTTCACATCAAATTATACTAATTATTATTCCAATGCTAATTAAATAATTTTATATTATTTAATTATTTCATATTATATATTCATCTAGTTTAATTAAATAATTAATGTTATTTAATTAATTTACTAATTATTCTTCTATTCTAAAGTTTAATTAAATAATTTATTATTATTTAATTAATTATTTATTTCCCACTTCCCAAATTAAAGATTATATGTTTAATTATTTAATTTATTTCTCAAAAATTATCCAAAATAAATAAAATCATTTATTTTATTTACTAAATTCAACCTTGCAAATGTAAATAATATTTAAATTTATTTAATTATTAAATACTCATACAAATTCCACCTCACCTACTGACTAAGACTTACTCTTAGTCCACTCATCAATGCCATTCACTTCACTCCCACACTTTGAGTTCACTGAGAAATCAATTCAGTTCACTAATAGTCAGTCTTAGTTATCACTTCAATCAATCCTCTTAACTAATCCATACAATCAACTACCTAAAATCATGTAGTCACTTAGTTGGCCCTCAATTCTTCTCATCAATCCTAAACTATTGATCTTCTCAATCTCTCCTCTAATCTTGGCTATCGATTGATGTCACCAAATATCTATAAATCAAATCATCCTATCATTCATTCATCATCTCAGATCATGCAAATAAAATTTACTCATATTTTGTAGTAATTTTATGCTATTGTGGTTATACCAAATTTGAGAGAAAATGACTACTGACACTATTCTCCAAGGTAAATAGAGGAAAACAATGGAGATATGCTAGAGAATGTTGTGTTTTTTAGTGTGTGCAAGGTTTAAATTTTATTTGATTCAATTTTCTCTATTTTCTTTATTGATTATGTGTATAGGAGTGAATTTGCACCCCTTACGCAAATTCCCCTTTCATGAAATTACACATCACCCAACTTCCTTCCTTCTATTTGGAATCTATCTATTAGGTCGGTGGGAGACTATTTGTCAGGGATGCACGTGTGGCACTTAGACGTCTACATGACATGTTGTCATCCCTGATGGATTCTTGCGTCTGAAGTTGGTAGAGGTGTTACACTCTTGATTAGGGATGAATTCTAACATCCATATTTGACCAAACAACCCAAAAATTCCTTCTTCATCCTCTTTCTTCCTTCAAATTGGGGTATGTGCAAGATCATCATGGAAAAAACATGCCCTTAAGTGGCAATAAAATTCAAAAAATCAGAGTTAGGTAACTTGACGTAAAAATTTGAATAAGTTATCTATATTATTTCAAAAATATGTAAGAATAGAATATGTAGAAACTTGAATGTATTTTCTAAACTATTAGGTTTATTTAAAAAAAAAAAATCTATTTGGTGAAAATTTTAAATTTCAATGCAGTAGTACTTAAATTTTAGTAAAAAATAAGAAGTAGGTGTCTGTCTGACCACCCTAACCACAATAAAATGATATTAATTTTTTATAATATTTTAGATATAAGTAGGGGACTCATGTCCCAATGTGATGCATATTTTTTTGTAATTTTTTACCAAGTAAATAATTAATTATGAATTTTTATTACAAATTTAAAAAAAATATAAAAACTCGTATGTCTAACCACCTTAACTTGGTAAAAAATTCATGAAATTCAATTTTTATATTTTTTATCCTATAGTATGTGAAGCATAGAATGTGACACATGTTTCAAATTAAAAAAATGTGATACTGTTTGAAAGCTATAGATGTTTTTCAATCAACCTATCAATCAGGACTTTAGTCATAATTCAAATAGAAAATGAATAATAATAATTTATTAAATTCAAAGTAAAGCATAATTTATATTGGTGGAAAGCTGAGAATATCCTTTAAAAACCCTTTTCATTTCATCAATTTTGGCTTTAAAAAAGTTCGTCAACCACATGGGCCATCATATCACTTAGATATCGCCATTTTTTGGCGCATCATGATCCTGCACATACCCATTGATCCATTCTCACTCCATTTGAGGATCTTAGCGATCTCTTCAATCTCTCTACACACATTCTCAAGCTATCTCTTATAATTTCCAACATTCACTCCCCTCTCAAGCAACACTTCAATACTCCATTGCAGCAGCAACACTCCATCAACTCCACATAGCAAGTGTGAAGCAATCCATAGCAACATGGGATTGGATTCTTTTGAGACCTCCCTTCATCACAATTGAGGCTATGGTGACCTTTCCAAGTCCACATTCTCCTCCATTGGCTAGTGAGCTTTTGGGTGCAGGTGGTAATGTTTCACTCCTCTCCTTTTATGATTTGGTTGAGTAGAATTATATTGTTTTGTAGTGTCTATTACAACTTCTACTTTCTTTACTTGTTTATCACATATTTCTACCTTTTCTTCTATCTGGTTGTCTATGGAGGTGGAAACACCAAAACGGGAGTATGACTAAGGCAGACCCCTATGCATCCCCAACATTTTTCCCTCTCTTATGTGTAGGTGAACATGCATTTGGAGCTAGCTGGTGAATGGGCACATTGGTGAGACCATCTTCATCACCCTAGCTTTTATCTATCTAATTTATCATCTCCATTTGTACTTTTCATATCTTATCATTCTGTTTTATTCATTTACGAATAATTAGATAGGTTGTTAGGTCATTTTTAGGTATTTTATATTGTAATTCCTATCTTCTGGCCATACAAACACTAGCACACCCGAGAGACACCTACACACCATGCTATTGTCCCACAACTACACTTTCATCCTCAGATAAAGAGTTGTCTGAGGTGTAGTATTGAATCTAAAAACCAACTCTCTTAGCCTAAACTTGGATTTTGGGTTTGAAGAGTGATAGAAGTACTCTATAGTCCTCATCATTCTCAACCTGTATCAGAAACACCTCTTTACAGTGAGGTAAGTTAGGGCAGCCATCCACTCTTAGTTGTCCATGACTTGATGTCTTGACATGGTTGGTCCGCCTCTCTTACATTTTTGGTAAACCCGAAATAAACCATTTTGGTTCCATTTAGTAGTAATGAAAGATCATTTTGTTGTATTCTAGGAGTGTTTTAGGTGTGAGGGTTATGGGGCCTTTCGCCTCACACCCCAACCTATGACCCCTAATAGGCATAGTTGGAAGGTTCCTCAAGTGTTGCGCAACAAAACCTTAATTGGGTCACTATCCTATTCTATAACCTTTTGGGGACTTTGTGAAAGTATTGTTTCGTGCATGTGATGGCCTCTTTTGTACATCAACCTATCCCCTCTATGCAGCCTATGAGTAGTAGTCCAGGTATAACCTTTACCTCACAGAACCTACCGATGGTTTTCAATAGAGAACCATCTCCCCTTTATATCCCTACATGGATCAATGGGAACATTGTAGCGGGTGCTCTTATTGACCAACATTTTAGGTGAATATCATCACCGAGGAGATTATGTTAATTAACTTCCTACACAAATATGGGTATAATGCACCTATGAGAACCATTCATACACATAACAAAATTTCTATACCTCCCCTTGGTAGCATCATTTTATCAATCCTTGTTGGACCTAAATCAATGAACATGTTGTTTGACACAATCTTGGGGTCTGAACTCTTCATAGTGATGCTAGGTATCCTTGGGCTAGTAGCTATGAACATAGTTCCCTCAATTGTGCACAAATTTCTGAAGTTCATTCATGGGGGTCAGTGCATGTGATTCAAGACACTGATTATAAAACACTAATTGTGTATGATAGCTATTCATTGGATCAATTTTGGCCTACCCCAATCAATCTTCTTCCTCCAAGAAAAAACCTTCTTTATAAGAGTTATGTAAATTATAAGATAAGGGGCAAAGGAAATCCAAATTTGATCCTTCTAGTAGTACAACAACAAGTTAACTCCTTTGTTCGAAAGGGGAAGGAGAAGTCTACCCATCCTCAGGGTGCCTCTTTTGCTCCCCTTTCCAAAGATGAGTTTTGGATGAATATGCCTAGTTTTTATCCTCTGAGTTTGATGATAAGTTAGCTTGGCCAAAAACCAAGGTTCAAATATCTAATATTCCTACCACACCTCTTAGGCCTTGGCCCTACTTTTATGGTAGAATAAAAGGTTCTCACAAGGAATCCTCTATGTCCCAAGCTTTGTGGCCTCCTACCACTTCTACTCCCAAAGCAGTAAATGGGAAGAGGCCCACTACCAAGGCCTTAGAGCTGACTCCCCCCATTATTTCTCAACGTGCTCCTCTTGATCCCATTCAGGAACCCATCCCTCCATCAAAAATGGCTATAGTGGATGTTGGAAAGAGACACTGTGAATATAATTTGGTGTTGTCATTGATGGCAACCCCAGTTGGTGTTTAGAACCACACATCATCAAATTATCCTATCGATAGTCAGATTGAAAATAGTTAAGGAAGAACAAAACATCTGATAGTTTCGGGTTCATCGAGTCAGATACAAATTTTTAGTTTATATTTTGTGTTGTGCATCTTAGTGAAGGTTGATCGATGTATTCTTAGTGTTATCCATAAATCTCAATGACTCGTATTGATTTGTGTGCAATTTAGAAGATCTAGTTAGCGAATTCTTTGTTTTATCTATACTAGAGCCAACTTCGTGAATGAATCATGTCACAGATGTATGGGACGTAATTAGTTAAGTATTTGTGTGTTTGTGCATCTTTGTTTGGGTTCTAGATATGTTGTGGTTGATCATTGTGGATGTGCATTATACTTCACTCATGATTTGAGCCAATAGATGTAAATATTACTTTGTTCTATTGAAGACAACATATAGCAATTGAATTCTAGGTTGTGGATATATATGGCATCAGTCATATCATTTTGATATAGATGTGAAGTGTGTGTTGATGCAAATTACAAAAAAGTGTAGAGCAGAAGAGGGATAATGCATAGTTTCAATTGGGCATGAAGGATCTGTGTTGTGAGTGTGATCAGAATAGAGAAGAAGTGCAGAATTAGTCTGTAGGACAAAAGATTAAATAGTGTTCCTAACCAAAACTATAACCAAGCATATGTAGATGTTATCTTTCTCAGTTCAAACTCAGTTCAAACTCTCAAATGGTTTTAATCTGATTCTCTTTTTAAGGTAATGAGCCTTCCCTTTGAGCAATGAGCTCTAGGAAGTGCGCTTGAATGCAAGCGCATTCCCATATTGTAAAATTTATTTGAGTATACTCATATCATATTGTGGATTGGCCATCCACCATGATTTTTCCCCTGATAGGGTTTCCACGTAAAAATTCTTGTGGTATGGTGTTGTGATTTTTTTCTTCTTGTTGATGCATTTTGGCTGAATGTTACAAGTGCTTTTAAGATAAAGGTTAATAATGTTTATTTTTGTAGAAACACTGATTCATCCCCCTCTTAGTGTAGCTTGTTTCTAAAAATTTGTATCAGAGCTAGTTCCTTAGAAGAAGAAGTCTAACAACTTGGGGAGATCTTGGAAATTTTTTTAATGGATTCAAGAAATCTTCAAAAACAGCTTTTGGTGGCCCTAGATGGTCTTGATCAGTCAAGTTCTGAAGTTCAAAAATTGCAAGCAAACCTCATGGATGCTAAGAAATTCATCTAGTCTTTGAAAGAAAAAATCAACGAGTCTAGAGAGAAGATAAAGGAACTTTGTGACTATATTCAGAATAATGATAGTAAGAGTATTGAAGAAGAACAACTCAGTCAAGCCCTAAAGGAAAAGACAAAAGAATGTGAAAATTTTACCAAAAAAAAAAAGTCTTGAAGCATGAAATGGAATCTATCATGATGAGGATGACTAAGGAGATTGAAGATAGGAAGAAGAATGAAGAGAACCTAGCACAGTCTCTGAAAGAAAAATTTGAAGTATGCAGCTGTTTGGACAATGAATTGAAACAATCTAAAAACAATGAGGAAGTACTCAAAAATAAGATTGACGATCTCAGAGATGAACTTTCTACTAGAAACAAGTATAAAGAAAATTTCAAAGTTAGCTCAGCTAAGCTTGATGAACTAATTGGAAGTAAAAGGACAAATGGTGACAAGTGAGGTCTTGGATATGAATAAGGAGAAATTTCCAGATGCGGGCAAAGGAGATTCAAGCAAGGAAATCAAATGAACAAATCTAGAAGGTATCTAGTAGGACAACCTAATACTCATAAATTTCATGGATACTGTTTCAAATGTAATGAATTTGGACACATGGCTTCTCAGTGTAGAAGTAGGATGAATCAAATAATTCCATCATTCTCAAGTCATTGTTTTAATTGCAATAAGTTTTGTCACAAGTCAAATGAATGCAGAAATGTGATGAATTTTTTTCATAGAAATGTCAAATGTTGTACATGCAATAGATTTTGGCATACAACTAACCAGTATAGATGAAAAGTAAATCAATGGAACAACTGGTCTAGATAGAAAAATGTTGTGTGCTACAATTGCAAGAAATTTGGTCACATTGCTACATTCTGTTGGAATAGAAGAGGTCTAGTAAATCAAAGGAGAAACATGCAGAAGGATGTTAAAGGAAAAGGAAAAATCACTACAGATGTAATCAAGAAAAAGATGCAGAAGAAATGGGTCAAGAAGAGTCCCTCAAATTAAGGAAATGCACCAGCACCAGAACCTACTTCTGGTAGTTCATTTGGGATTTAGTCTCAATCCTTTGGCCTAGGGGGAGTTGTCAAGAAAATCTATTAACCCCCTCCTAGTAACTAACATTGGAATGTGGATAAGTTCAATGTGTGGATATATGTTCCATGGATGCTATTGAACCTATTAGATAAAGTATTATGCAATGTTGGAGGTCCGTAGAAGATTTATCTATCATAATGCATGAAAACAGTGTAACTGGATGAGTAAGGGTAAATGCATTTATTGCGACTAAAATGGTTAAGTATGTGAGTGATAAAAATTCATTTATATCTTTCATTTTTCACTTTTCATCTTGAAGAAAAGAAGTTTGGATAGCTCTAAGGTGAATTAAAACAAAATTCAGGTGTGAAGAAGCTTTCAAAAATCAAACTACGATCTGATGGAAAGGTATTTTTTTTCAGTAAAAATATATGAACTTGTGAATTGATAATGGCTACTCCACTAGTAGTTGAAGTTAAGGACATACGCCATCCAAAGTTCAAGCGGTATCCCTACAAGTCTGTTGAGACGGATCCATTAGGAGCATTTTCATCCATTCTGTATAGTGTGTTACACATAAAGGATATTAGGGTTTATATTCACATGAATATTGAAGAACTAGGAAGCTCACAACTATTGAATTTATATAATAATCATATTGTAGAGCTAGAAAAATGTATGATTCTATGGAGTAAGAACCACCATTTCAGCTCACATCAATAGAGCCATTCTAATTAAAAGCAAAACCAGAAATACAAATCTAAACTATAGAAACAAAATAATGCTTTTAAAAGAAATCAATCTCCATTGTCTCCCTATCACCAAGATCTTTGTTTATGCATTTGCTCTCAGATTTTATGAGCACAAAATGCAATAAAGAGGCTATGATGAATGAGAAATGCAATCAAGATGCAAAGATGATATGAGTATGTAAATTTGTGAGCAAAATTTGTGTAGGGGTCAAAATGAGAAGAGATTCATGTTTAAATAGGAATCTCTGATGACAAAGAGGTTGAGAATGAGAAATGTGGGATAAATGGATATTGCAATAATGAATTTTTAAAATCCCACATGGTGTAGTGAAATGAAATGCATATGAGTGGAAATGATAAAGAAGATAGATTAAATGAATAGTGAAGGATTGAATAAAATAATTAAATGCATATATTTTTAATGTGGATGAAAATGATTTATTAATGTTTTATCATGAATTATTTTAATATTTTTATGAGAATGATTTATGTAAGAATGATAATTTGTCGAAATGAAATTATTTAATTTATGAATGGTTATGAAATGTTTTATGAATGATTATTATTTATTATGCATTATGAATGATCATGTGGTGAAATGATTTAATGATTTATATAAATGAAATATGAAGTGAATGATTTATGCAAATGATTTGATTTAAATGATAATATAGTTTTATTATGAAATGCTAGTGAATGATTATGATAATGAACTTATTATGATAATGAATGATAGTGCAAAACAATAATGTGACGTATGCAAATGATAATGCAATGATTTAATGATTTGATGAAATGCATGAATAGAAGAAAGTATTGAATGAATTGATCATTTTAATCAATAGACGAGTAATGTGATTTGAGGTTAAATTTGAGTGTCTACATTTTTCCCCTCTTTGAGACAACATAGCTTGTCGCGTTGTTTCAAAGAAAAAAAATATTGATCAACTGATACATGCCCCAAAGATATCCTGGTAAGGATTATGATAAGAATGATATGCCCCCTTGAGAGATTGATCAAACAAATTGGAAGAAGATTAATCTCACGATAGATGTGACCAAGAAAATGATCAGATACTTGATATTGCACAAGTGATAAAGTGGTGGTGTACATTTGACGAAAATGCACATTTGATAGGCGTAATTGAACAATTGATGGAAATGATCAATATAGCCGGGTTGATGAGCTGATGAAGCTGATTGAGATTGATGCTAGTGCAATACAAGTTGATAGAATGATTGATTGATTGATTAAGGGGACATGAGATTTGGAGATGCAAGTTGATTGATTTCTTTATGACAAGAAAGATGAAGAAAATGAAATGCAATAAATGGAAGATGCTAGATGGGAGAAAATGAAGGTGATGAAGCCTCTTGTGCGTTTTAAGTGTTTTTATCATCATTGAGCTTATTATGTCGCAAATTAGTATAAGCGTCTAGATAATATGAGCCTCTAGATGACTTGAATATTGTTTGCATTTTTATTTAGTAATGAAGTATAAGCATCTAGGTATAAGGACCCTAGATGACCTGAATACTTATTGCATGGAAGACACTATCAGACAAGGAATGCTCTCATCCACACTAGACTCATAGGTCCTCATGGTTTTAGACAACCATGTCTTAAGACGAGTCGTCCTATGAATAAGAAACAATCCACAAACAACAAACAAGTGAACATGCCCCATCATCGCCTCTCTAGTCCTAGACATCCTGGAGAAGCTAAAAGACATGCCACCAAAGATAAAATCATAAAATAATCAAAGAACAAACATGCATCATGCTTCATATGGAACTGATTCTTGGTACGGTTGTACGTTTGGTTGGATTTGGAAGAGGGATTGATAGGTATGCTGCAATATTTGCTTGATTGTTACTCGTGATGCAGTTTGATTTTGCTGAAGTTCAAAGCTATGTGGTGAGCTGAAAGTGTCATTGTTGAGGGATTTTTGAAGTTATTTGATTTTTTGGATTTTTGGAATATTTGAATTTTTTCATGTATGATTTTTATGGATTTTTTCAAGACATTTTACGATTTTTTTGGATTTTTTTTTTTTTAGACATTTTATGATTTTTATGGATTTTTTTTCAGGACATTTTATGATTTTTATGGATTTTTTTTTGGGACTTTTTATGATTTTTATGGATTTTTTCAGGATATTTTATGATTTTTATGTATTTTTTCAAGACATTTTATGATTTTTTTGGATTTTTTTAGGACATTTTATGGTTTTTATGGATTTTTCAGGACCTTTTACAACAGAAAGAGATGCATTGCAAGCAAGTAGACAGACAAAGAGGGTAGTTTCTCTGACCGCAAGATGCTCAATATCCTAACCCATGGCTAAGGTTGAGGAAATGCCCCTATGAGGAATAGGACCAATCTAGTATGCATGAAAAAGCGAGCAAGTGAGGGAATTGTTGAACAATTCACAAGCCATGGTGAGTGTGAAAAGGATATTATGAAGTGGAGGGTGAATGAAAAATGGGATGAAAAGATTAAGTAGAGCTCCAAAGGAAAGAGGAGCAAAGCCTCTACACATGGCACCAATTTCTCGGTTTTCACCATGGTACTTGCTCAAGGTGCCACCGAAGTGGTTTTCACCATTGAACGAATTGATTCTCTTTACTATTTTCACTTTTTTTTGTATTTTTTAGGACTTTTTCCATTTTTTTTGTATTTTTTTCAGGACATTTTCCATTTTTTTTTGTATTTTTGGGACTTTTTCCATTTTTTTTTGTATTTTTTCAAGACTTTTTCCATTTTTTTTTGTATTTTTTTAGGAGTTTAAAAGAGTGTACCCTCTAAAGTACTCAAGTATAAAACTTGCGAATGTGCATACTGTTGATGGGATCGTTAAGCAATGCACCTTCTGGAGTAGATAATTGGTATGCCCCAGAACCATACATAGCAGTGATAACGTATGGACCCAACCAGTTAGGCTCAAATTTACCCTTCTTTTCTTTGTCTTGTTGATTGTGAGGATTTTCACGAAGGACAAGATCTCCAACCTCAAATGTGCATGGTTTCACTTTTTGATTATAACTTTGACTCATTCACTGTTGATATGCTCTAAGATGGTTAAAAGCAGTTTGTCTTCATTCATCTAATAGCTCCAATTCCTGCAAACGGGAAACTCGGTATTCTTCATCACTGATGTGATTGTGCAAGGAGATGTGCAAAGAGGGTAACTCGACCTCGATGGGCAAGATGGCTTCAGATCCATAGACAAGGGCATAAGGGGTAGCACCTATAGGAGTGCGAATACTTGTGCGATAAGCCCACAAGGCAGGATTTAGTTGAATATGCCAATCTCGGCTAGCTTCATTGATCGTATTTTTAAGAATTTTAAGAATGGTTTTGTTAGACGCCTCAGCCTGGCCATTACCTTGAGGATAGTAAGGTGTGGAGAAATGATGGTGTATATGGAATTTCTCATAGAGTTCATGGACATCTTGATTTTTGAATGGGCTTCCATTATCTGTGATGATGGATAAAGGAACACCATAACGACAAATGATGTAGTTCAGTATGAAAGTGGCTATTTGTTTTCTAGTGATATGAGTGAGAGGAACGGCTTCAATCCATTTCATGAAATATTCTGTGGCAATGAGAATGAACTTATGAACATTGGATGAAGGTGGATGGATCTTGCCCACGAGATCGAGTCCCCACTGATAAAAGGGCCATGGTGTAGCAAGAAACTGTAATTCCTGTGCAGGAGCATGTATGAAGTCTGCATGTTTTTGGCATTTCTTGCATTTTTTAACAAACTAATAAGCATTTGTTTCCATTGTAGGCCAATAATAACCCATACGCAAGAGTTTCTTGGCTAAGGTAGGACCGCTAGAATGTGCCCCACATATACCTTCATGTACTTCTCATAAAGCAGTTTTGCTCTCGTCATGTTCAAGACATCTAAGTAAAGTACCATCGAGACCTTGGCGGTAAAGGGTATTGGCTAAGATTATGTAGCGGAAAGCTTGATGGATAAATGTTTTACGGGATTTATTGGATAGATCCAATGGCAAGGTGTGATCTTGGAGATAGGTATAAATATCACCATACCATTGAGAATTAGGACCAACAATAAAGCAGATCATTTTAGATTGTGGTATATTGTAAGCAGGTTCCAATAGAGGCTTTACCAAGAACTCATAGTAGGCAACATTGCTTGGAATTTCCACAAGTGAACCAATTGTCGCCATTGCATCAGCAGCTCGGTTGCTATCTCGAGGAATTTTCTCAAAGAAAATTGATGTGAAATAGGCCTTGAAGTCATCCACCATTCTTTTGTAAGGCATTACTTTTTCATCTTTTGTTTTGTAGTGATCATTAACTTGTTTAATCACTAGCTGAGAGTCACCAAGAACACGCAACTCTAGGATTTTCCATTGCACCACCATACGAAGCCCAGAAAGTAAGGCCTCATATTTTGCAATATTGTTGTTGCATGGAAACTATATCTTGTAAGCTTTAGGTATACAATCCCCTTGCGGAGTGACAAAGAGATTTCTAGCACCAGAACCACCTTGTGTGAAGGAGCCATCAAAATATAAAGTCCATAGATGTGTAGATTCCATGTTGAAGATTGATTCATCAGGAAATTCGGTAATAAGAGGATGATTATCTGTCACAGGAGCATCGGCGAGTTGATCTGCTATAGTTTGTCCTTTAATTGCTTTTCTTTCTATGTACTCAATATCAAACTCACTGAGAATCATAACCCATTTAGCTAATTGGCCCGTGAGTGCTGCTTTGCTCAAGAGGTACTTAAGAGGATCAATTTTTGCAATGAGATTTGTCTGGTGTGTAAGCATGTAATGTCACAACTTTTGTGATGCAAAAACTACGGCAAGGCATGCTCTTTCAATAGAACTATAATTGAGCTCATATCCCACTAGAGTGCGACTAATATAATAGATAGCACATTCATTTCCTTTAGAATCATGTTGTGCCAAAAGTGCCCCCAGTGCTGTGGTGGTTGGATATATGCAAAATTAAAGGCTTGTCATCTACGGGAGGTACCAATACTGGCAGTGTCATCAGATACTCTTTGATTTTCTGAAAAGCTTGTTCACACTTGTCATCCCATCTGAATGGAACATTCTTATGTAGTAGATGTTGAAAAGGTTGACATTTATCTGTGAGTTGTGATATAAAGCGGTGAATAGACTGAAGTTTTCCTTGTAATGATCTCAACTGTCTGATATTCTTAGGTGGAGGCATTTCAAGTATAGCCTTTATTTTTGCAGGATCAACTTCAATTCCCTTAGATGTGACAATGTATCCAAGGAGTTTCCCAGAGGTTACCCCAAAGGCACATTTTTTTGGGATTCAATCGGACTTTGTATTTTTCTAATCTTGTGAAAATTTTATCCATGATCTCTAGATGTCCAGCTCTCGTGTAAGATTTTCCCAACAAATCATCTACATAGTCCTCTAGATATGTATGCATCATGTCATGAAAGATAGTGGTCATTGCATGTTGGTAGGTAGCTCCGGCATTCTTCAACCCAAAGGGCATGACATTCCAATAGAAGGTTCCCCAAGGACAAGTGAATGATGTCTTAATTTGATCTTCAAGAGCTATTTTAATCTAATTATAGCCTAAGAAACCATCCACGAGGGATAACATTTCATGTCCTACTGTCAAATCCACTATCATGTCAATGTTTGGAAGGGGGAAGTCATCCTTAGGACAAGCTTTGTTTAAATCTCTAAAATTCATGCAAATTCGGATGCCCCCATCAGGTTTTGAAACTGGTACCAAATTTGAAATCCAATCAGCATAGTCAACAGGTCTTATAAATCCCACATCTAGCAACTTTTGTAATTCAGCTTTTACCAATAGAGCAATATGCGGGTGCATTTTTCTCAAATTTTGTTTAACAGGTTTTGCCCCTGGTGGCAAAGACAAGTGATGCATGACTAGATCTGGATCAAGTCCTGGCATATCTGCATAAGACCATGCAAAGTTGACTTGTCTTTCCTTGTAAAACTGTATATGCTCTATTCTCTCTTCAGGTGTTAATGATTTTGCTAGGTGAATTATCTTCGGTTTTTCTTCTGTGCCCAAGTTAGCTAGTATTGTCTTCTCCACTAGCATAGATGACTTTTCATGATATGCTACTAAGGGAAGTGTGTCAAGCCTTCCATCCTCGGGCACCTCAGAGAGGTTTTCACCCTTGGATATGTCCTTTATTTTTACTTTTTTTCAGGTCTAATAGCGCCACATGGTGGTTTTCACTAGAAGACCTATTTATATTTTCAATAATTTTGTGACTGAAAGGCTTGGCACCCTCCCCAAAGTAAGCCGCATTGTTGAGTTCTATGGTGAAACCTATCTTATGATACTTAAAAGGTGTATCTTCTCGTGCTCCCAAAAATTTTATGATTGCCTCATCATTTTGAAATACATCCAGTTGTGGCGGTCCCCTCTGGTCTAAATCAATGAGTTTGGGGTGAACCAAGGGTAAAGGGTCATGATTTGAATCAAGATTTTGAATGGATTCAAGGTTACAAATGTTATGATCAAGTTCAGGGGTAGGGATACTATCATAGTCATAAATGTCAATGAAGTCATCGATGGTACTTTCCTCGTTTGTCTGTGTAGCATTAGAGGACTCTACTTCCTTACTCGAAGTACACGTGGTACTCAAGGTCTTATCTTTCTGCGCATCATATCCTAAACTAGGGACTTTTTGCATATGAGTAGGTTGTATTGGTTCCAAGATACCCTATTTTTGTAAGCCAAGAGGACTTTTACCATCATATCCCATTTGTTTCATAAGATCAAAACCTTTACCATATTGTCCAACAGGTATCTTTATTTCAGTTTGTTCCTTTTCTATATCCTCATCTTTGTATAGCCATTTCAGGAGATCAGCTTCTTCTACTTCATTAGAGAGGACTCCCCATTTTTTGAGATTGGTTAATTGACAAGTCACTATAGACTCTACATCTGATGTGGTCTTAGTCATTTATGGTTTGCCATAGGTATGGGGAGATAAAGGTAACTTTCCGACGCAAAGGGCATGATTCAAAGTATATTCTCCCACCCCTTGTTCTTTTACTTGTAATTTGGTCTTAACTTCCATGGATTTTGAGGAGGATGCTTTTAGGGACTCAGGATCAACATATGATTGGGAAGGAAATGACTCACGATTGCTTGGGATTGTGATTTCAGTTTTAGGACTTAGATTATGGTAGTACATGAAAGGGTTGGGATCTCCTTGTATTGTGATTTCAACACCATTATGTGGGAATTTAATGCATTAGTGGTAGGTAGAAGGTATTGCTTGCATTGCATTAATCCAAGGTCTTCCAAGGAGGATATTATAGGTCAGTGGGAGATCAAGGACTTGGCAAACCACATCCTTTACCACAAGGCCTACTTTGATTGGTAGAGTAACTGATCCTTTAGAAGAGCACTCCTCTTCATCATATGCCTTTATGGTAATCTTGTTCCTTGGATCAACTGCATTTTCAGAAAACCCTAATTTTGTGATCAATTCTTGGGTACAAATATTAAGACCGGCTCCTCCGTCTATTAGAACTCGCTTGATCTTGGCATTATTGATAAGGACATCAATGTGTAAAGCTGCATTATGTGGTTGTCGAGGGAATGAATCATCACTTTCAGTAGAAGTGATAGTGTAAGGCGAGGTGATATGTCCCACCATAGCTTGGAATTTGTCTACATGTAGGTTTGTAGGCACTGTAGTAGTAGCAAGCGCTTTATCTAGGACAGCTTTATGCTCAAGAGATAGGCATAGCAACTCAAGTATGGAAATTTGCACGGGTGTTTTTCCTAAATGCTCTATGAAGTTATACTATGAAGCTGGTGGAGTGGGTTTTGAATTAGAACCTTTAAGGGTGATTGTGCCTTTGTAGGTAGTAACCTTGCAATCAGGTGCTTTGCCTTTTATAATGAAAGTGTTTACATGATTATCAACCTCATTGATGTTATGTATGGTATAGTCATACTTAGTAGTAGTATAGTTTACACCATCACTAGATTCAGGGGCCTTTCCTTTATCCTTGTCATGCTTAGGGAAAGGGTTTTTAAACACCTCGCGATCAGAGCTACCTGAAGGAGTGTGTCCGTCAACCACTATCTTACCATCATCAATAAGGTCCTGTATTAGATGTCGAAGTTTATTGCAACTATTAGTCTTATGTCCTTTATGTCTATGATAGTCACAAAAGTGATTCTCATTCCACCACAGGGGTTTGACTTGTGGATTATATTCCTTTATTTCAGGTAGCATTATAATATTGATTTCAAGAAGTTCTTTTAATGCAGATTCAAGTGATTGTCCCAATGGTGTAAAATTTCGTTTAGGGAAACTTCTTTGTTTTTCTTTTCCTTTATCTGAAGATGAACCTTTGAGGTTATAAACAGGTGATGATGTTTTAGTTTTTTTTGCATCAACAACTCCGTCATTGACTACATTCTTGTTCTTTACCCAAAAAGGTGTCTTGTTGTTTGAATTTGATTTTTGATCTCTATCATTATTAAGTTTTATGGTTCCATCATCAATGAGAGTTTGTTCGATTCGGAATCCCATTTCTATGGCATCATCAAAGGAATCCAAGCATTTGAAGCGAAGTTCCCTTCCAATTTCTTTGTTCAAATTTTGACAAAAGAGGTCAACCAATTCTTGATCAGGAATGACATAAGGTAATCATTTTGTTAAATGTCTCCATCTTTGCAAAAATGACACAAAAGATTCAGCTGGTTTTTGTTTAGTGTTGAAAAGGTTTGTCATGGTCACTTTAAAGTCACAATTGAAGCTATAATTGGAGACAAATTTATCAGCCAATTCTTGAATGGATTTGATGGTCGGGGGTAATTGTGAAAACCATTCCATAGCTTCTCCTCCTAGACTATGGGGGAATAATCTCATAATGTATGTTTCATCAACTATGAATTCCATGGTAGTTGCACAAAATTGTCTTAAGTGATGTTTAGGATCCCCTTTTCCATTATATTTGTCAAGTTTTGGTATGTCCCAATGGTTAGGAAAAGGTGGCATTGGTATGCTTGGATCAAAGGGATAAGGACATATATCTTCAATGGAGAACTTATGAGATGATGATTTACGGTTCTTAAGGGTTTCCAATTCTTGTCTCAATAAAATAGGATCATTTGTTGGTGTGGGTTTTGAGGTATTTGAAGATTGCTTGTAACCTAGTTGTAGATAAGAGGGTCTATGATCTTTGATTCTACCATCGTTGTTTGTTTTGGGATGTTTGGATCCAGTAGATTCAGGTTGGTCATTTATCATGAGCAGTGACATGTCAAAATAGGGAGGCATTTTGATTCCTTCATCAACAAGGGCTTTGAAGTATTGTTGTGGGTTACGTTTGACTACCTCCGTAAGAAGTTTAGTGAATCTATGATCCTTAAGTGCTTCTTCTACATCGGATTTGGTTATTTCTTCATCATCAGTTTCATTTGTTTCTCTAGTTGCAACACTAATGTTATCTTCGCCATCAAAGTCTCTTCCCCAAGGGTTCCCTTCTTTGTGAAACATTTTTGCTCTTGTTCTAGGGGTCATAGTTGATTGTTTTGATTTTCAATCCAAGGTAATGTATGAGACCTAAGACTAGGATGCAATGAAAAGGATATGATTCTAAGATGAGATATGGAAGTGGTAAGGTATGGTATGACAAGCTAAGAATGCAAGAGCTCAAAGGCGACTCTAGGTCCAAAGTTGGTTATGATGTAAAGGCTTTACTTGTGCTATTATGGATAGACACAAGGACCAGTGATCAAGAGAGGCTATGTAGGAGATGATGGACTCCAAAAGGATTGCCCTACTCAAGGATAATGGTATGTTCCCTAACTCAAGGATGATGAACCTCAAGTGATACGGGTGATAGATAGCCAATGGTTTGATTTCAAGACCTAGGAAGAGTAGCCTAAGTGCAAGCTAAGGGTTTTGTTTGATCGATGATGAATATGCAAAGGACTAAATTCCTGGAACATGCAAATGGTAGGTGAGATGATCTTGATATGAAAAGGGGTTGAACATGCAAGAACTAGGTGGAGTGTTATGTATATGCAAGGACTATGTAGTGTCACCTATGTATGCAAGACTAGTAATATGCAAGGACTAGGATGAAAGGGATATGAATATGTATGGATATGCAAGGGCTAGGTGGAATGCAAAGTCTAGATGGAATGCAAGGACTAGGTGGAATGCAAGGATTGAAAGATCAAAACTGAAGGATGATGACCCCAAGAAATCCAAGTGATAGGTTCACATTGTATGTTTGTGTTGTTGGACCCTCTAAGGTTTGCAAAGTTTGAGATGTTGCAAGTTACTAGGTGTGATGTTTGTTTGAGGTCTATTTTGGAACACAGATGCAAGACATAGCAAACAAAGTGTTTGAGTTTAACAATACAAGCACAAATCCTGAGGTTGGAAAGGACAATATCTACTAGATTCCACATGAGTTTCCCCAACCACATATTCTTAGCGTGTGAATCCAGAAGCTTGGCTACACAGGCTCCCCCTTACAGTGCACTCACTTCTCAAGCAAACCAAGCTTCCAACCCCCATGAAACTCCCATGGTAGATTGATCACCTCTACTAAAAACTGTGAAGATGTGGATGCCTTCACACCGACCAGTGCTGCACTAGCAAATAGAAGGATTTTGGCAACTACACAAAGGTTTTTAATTTGGGACCCCCGTTCGAGTGGCCATACATGGGGCACAAGATTAAGCTCCGTTTAGGAGGCACTCTAGCCTAAAGAGGTTACACTCAATAGGGTTTTTGGGAGTACTACTTGGTCCGTATGACATATCTGCACTCGTAATCCTAGGCTTTCCCTTAGGATTCACATTTATATACCGGTCGGGGGTAGCTTGGCCAAAAAGCTCCGTTGCCGGTCTGAGTCACCTTGGGGTGAGTACTTTTTCCCACCAAGGTAGGCTCAAGTTCTAGAGTCAATAACCATTTCTCTCGCACCCAGGATTGCACAAGTGCGCAAGGGGAGAGGATACTTCAATTATTGAATCAGGGTAACACATAAAATAGATGGGTCTAGCTTTTTGATCACCTAGTTTGCACAAGGTGAGAGCATAATCACCTACCACCTTCAAGCATAGCAAACAATGTTCATTGAACCCCTAGTTAAGCCGATGTGAGAAAACACAATTTGTTCATTTTTAAAGCACCAATTGAAGTGTTTTCTAATCTAAAAGACAATTGGTTTCAAAATCATGTCTTCGTCAATCGTCCTGCACCAAATGTTTTTAGTAGTTTTGATTTCAATCTTCGCCAAGCATATGTTTTGATTTTCAATTCTTTGACAAAATGTCCTGCACAAGCCACAAAAGAATTAAATTAGCCCCCACTAAGACAAATCAAAAACATAACAAAAATAAAAATTCCTAAATTAAAATCTAAAAAAATAAAATAAAAATCCTAAGGTTAAAAATAAATCTAAGACTAATCTAAATTAAAACTAATTAAAATATAATCCAAACTAAAATTTAATCTAAGATTAGAAGTTAATCTAATTTAATCTATAAAAAAATAAAAACAAAATAGACTAAAGTTAAAAACTACTAAAATTTAAGTCTAATAAAAAAACTAATCTAATTAAATCTAACTAATCTAATCAAATTTAATTAAAACTAATCTAATTAAATCTAATTAAAACTACTCTAATTAAATCTAATTAAAACTAAGCTAATTAAATCTAATTAAAACTAAGCTAATATGAAACCATTTAGCTAATTAAAACTAAGAAAAATACAAAAAAAAAAGACTAAACTAAAATTAAATTAAAAGTAAATCTAAAAAGCAAAAAAAAAGAAGCTAAACTAACTAAACTAGAAACATATGTTTTTTTGTTTTTTCTAGTTAAGGGTTTTTAGCATAATCTAAGGGAAACTAACCGTTCATAAAAGTGAGTAAGACTTTAAAAAAAAGTAAAACATTCATTTAAGGGGAAACTAACGATGTAGGTAAAAGAGTCTAATTCTCCCAATGATCTCCATCCACAAATAAGGCACGTAAACCCAAAACAAGGTGTATAAGCCAAAATGGATGGCAGAATATGCAAAAAAAATAAAAAAAAGATGTGGGGGAAAACACAGAAAATGTACGTGGAGTGTTTGACAGAAGAATCTTAAAATAGACCGCTGTGAGATAGGCTCAAAATGGATTTCAGGATGTGCGCAAAATAGACCAGGCACGCAGAGTGTTAGATAGAAGTGTCCCAAAATAGATTGCTGCAAATAAAAGTTCACTGTTCATGCAACATGCAAAACGATAGTGTTATGCAAATAGAGACCTAGTTATGGAAAGATGGGAAATAAAATGCACAAGTGCTACATAAATAATATTGAAATGACAATGAAACGACAGTGATATTTGTGCAAACTGAAATAATATGCAGACTGTGCATGCAACCTGCAAAATGGAATATGAATAAACAACTATGAATGCAGATTTTTGTAAAACTTTTCTAGACCACAGTAAGCATCAATAAACAATGCAGATTGGAGATGCTTCCTCCCATAGAAAAACATCATCTAACAATACCCCACAACATGATAGGATTCCTGCAATCAAATAGCATCGGGTTCACGTCAGGTTCACCATTTGTCTTAAATGCACGTGGAGTGTTTGACAGAAGACTCTCAAAATAGACTGCTGTGAGATAGGCTCAAAATGGATTTCAGGATGTGTGCAAAATAGACCAGGCACGTAGAGTGTTAGATCAAAGCATCCCAAAATAGATTGCTGCAAATAAAAGATCACTGTTCATGTAGCATGCAAAATGATAGTGTTATGCAAATAGAGACCTAGTTATGGAAAGCTGTGAAATAAAATGCAGAAGTGCTACATAAATAATACTGAAATGACAATGAAACGGCAGTGATATTTAATGCAAACTGAAATAATATGCAGACTGTGCATGCAACCTGCAAAATGGAATATGAATAAACAACTATGAATGCAGATTTTTTTAAAAAATTTCTAGACCACAGTAAGCATCAATAAACAATGCAGATTGGAGATGCTTCCTCCCACAGAAAAACATCATCTAACAATACCCTGCAACATGATAGGCTTCCTGCAATCAAATAGCATCGGGTTCATGTCAGGTTCACCATTTGTAGAGCTAGAAAAATGTATGATTCTATGGAGTAAGAACCACCATTTCAGCTCACATCAATAGAGCCATTCTAATTAAAAGCAAAACTAGAAATACAAATATAAACTACAGAAACAAAATAATGCTTTTAAAAGAAATCAATCTCCATTGTCTCCCTATCACCAAGATCTTTGTTTATGCATTTTCTCTCAAATTTTATGAGCACAAAATGCAATAAAGAGGCTATGATGAATGAGAAATGCAATCAAGATGCAAAGATGATATGAGTATGTAAATTTGTGAGCAAAATTTGTGTAGGGGTCACAATGAGAAGAGATTCATGTTTAAATAGGAATCTTTGATGACAAAGAGGTTGAGAATGATAAATGTGGGATAAACAGATATTGCAATAATGAATTTTTAAAATCCCACATGGTGTAGTGAAATGAAATGCATATGAGTGGAAATGATAAAGAAGATAGATTAAATGAATAGTGAAGGATTGAATAAAATAATTAAACGCATATATTTTTAATGTGGATGAAAATGATTTATTAATGTTTTATCATGAATTATTTTAATATTTTTATGAGAATGATTTATGTAAGAATGATAATTTGTTGAAATGAAATTATTTAATTTATGAATGGTTATGAAATGTTTTATGAATGATTATTATTTATTATGCATTATGAATGATCATGTGGTGAAATGATTTAATGATTTATATAAATGCAATATGAAGTGAATGATTTATGCAAATGATTTGATTTAAATGATAATATAGTTTTATTATGAAATGCTAGTGAATGATTATGATAATGAATGATAGTGCAAAACGATAATGTGATGTATGCAAATGATAATGCAATGATTTAATGATTTGATGAAATGCATGAATAGAAGAAAGTATTGAATGAATTGATCATTTAATCAATAGACGAGTAATGTGATTTGAGGTTAAATTTGAGTGTCTACACATATTATTGGTGAAGATTTCTTTGTGAAGCCATAATATAAAACCCTAGAAGAAAATAAGTTTACATAGATTGTGAAATTTCCTATCTTTGAAGAGTCAAAATGGGTTCGTTACATTCTAAGTCAAGTCCATGATGAATTAATGTGGTTAAGCATACCGTTCAAAATCACAAAGGAGGGTATCAGTGGTGCAATAGGTCTAAATTATTTTGGTGGATTACCAATTCTGAAATCAGTGAAGAATCAAACAGTCACTGATGCTATAGGTTCTAATAATAAGACAAAAGATCAATGATAATTAGTGACATTGTTGATGTAGATGTCAAATTTGTATCTATGGTTATTGGGTACAAGATTTATCATTCCAGCCGAGACAACTTTGTGTTTATACAACCATTTATACTGCCTATTAGATGGTGAAAGAAAATGCAGACTATGATCTTTGTGAATTACTGAGGAGTCAACTAATAGAAAGTATTGCTAAGATAAAAAAGAATAAGAAAAACTCTTTCAAGTATGGTAACTTTCTTTTATGCTGATTCTTTTATTTCATGGGTGAGGTTTTGGGATTCAAAAAGATTCATTAGAAAAAAAAACCGGCAGCTGCTCAGATCAAAGATCTTTTTCACAGATATGTAGGCACTAAAACAAATAATGCCACTATCTTGGGATATTTCAAAAGTTTTTCAGAATATGATGCAAGCCAGAGAGAGGATTCCCACTTCCATTTTAGAGAAATACAAGGATACAATTTGCTTCATAGTAGATATTGATCAATGTATGATGGAAGCTTTTGATCCCAAAACAATCTAGATCATGCCAATGGGATATGAAGTTTGTTAGAGTAAAGGTTTTAACTTTATTATGTTAATTAAGTTACCTTTATTCCTCTCTTAAGATTTCACTTTAGTTTTCATATTGTGACATTTAATAATTATATTAATTATTAAATGTCTACCTATTAGGGTTAGTTTTAGGTTTTGCATGATCTCCTTTCTTAAGGATTGATCCGTTGTATATTTTCATTCTACTATTCTAATAATACAATCTCACATATTATAGAGCTTCAAACCCTTAGTTGCTTTTTTCTCCATTCTCTTCCCTATGACAGGTATCCCTTTGCATGCAGGTGTTCTTGGACTCTAAAGTTGGTTTATTGCATTGTGGGGTGAGTTTTTTTCTTGCTTTCTGTCATTTACTTTAGAAAACTAGAAACTCTTCCCATTAAACATTCATTAAACCTCTTGAAACATGGCCGGAAACTCTTCTTCTATTGAACTTCTCATACCTCATAACTACCATACATGGAAGGAATTCATGGCATGTCTTATTAGATCAAAGGGGTTGTGGTCCTATTTAGATATGGTTCATCCAGTTTTGAAATGATCATTTGAGGTTATGTAGCATAGAAATAAGATGGATGAGGCTATGGGTTTGATTTCCTTACATGTTTAAGACAAATTGTTGTTTCATCTTGATGCGTGTAATAGTCCTCTTAAAATTTGGACCAAATTCAATGATTTATTTGGTACCATCTATTAGTTTTGTGCACTACAGATTGAGGTAGAGTTGAATTCACTTGTACCTAATTTTTTTCCCCTTATTGAGGATTTTCTAATGAAATTCGAACAACAAAGATCTCTACTATAGGGTTGTGGTAAGGTTAAGACTGATACAGAGTGTATTTACCTAATTTTATCAAAGCTTCATGGGAAATTTTAGATATTCTAATCTACCTTCCATTCCACTACGGATGCCTTGGGTGCACGTTTTACCATGCCTACTTTTGAGGTGTTTTGTGATTGTTTGACATGAGAGCAGGCCAATATATCATAGTTGGATGCTCTCACAGGATCATAGCACCAAGAATTGGTAGCACAATCATCTTAGGGGAAGCAAAAGAAGAAGCAGGAACATAAACCAAAGACCACAAAGCATTGGAAGGATTCAAGTTCATAGACATACCTAAGTGTGCTTATTTTACTAAGCTAGGACATGATGAGTCCAAGTGTTATGAGAAGAAGATAGATGGATATGCAAAATAGGTTTCAGATTTGACATCTCTCCTTGAGAGGAACAATATTCATCACTCTTCTTCATCTACATTTGGTGGGTCTTGTTCTTCACCATCATTCTAGATAGATGGACATGCCCCACACAAGGGTCATGCATTATGTGCAACCACCAGTTTACATTCATTTGTATGGGTATTGGATTCAGGTTCTTCACACCATATGACATCTTCTCAAGACATGTTCTCCTATTTTGAGGATGTGTCCTCACCACACATATTGATGGGTAATAACACTTATATGAGTATATGTGGGAAATTTTCTATTGACACTGATGACAACACATTCAATGATCTACTATGTGTACCATATTTGTCCACTAACCTTCTCTCCATCTATCAGATTGCTCATAGTGGGATAGGGAAGACAGTTGAGTTCACACCTGATTCAGTGCACATAAGAGACATTCAGATTGGTAACATTGTTGCAACAGGGATAATTGATCATTCTAACTAATTTTATACATTCACACACTTTGGTCAACCATCTCCATTGTCTGAGTATCCCTCTCTTTCTACAAGAGAGAATGCAACATCCAAGGAGAAGTTTGGTCACTTGAACTTATGTGTTCTTCCATTTTTTCATGAGACTAGTGTTGAGACTTCTACACCTATACCTCCTATTGAGATCACATCTGTTCAGAAAATTTCCTCTTTAGTTGTGACTGACATTATTTCTCCACTCATCAAGCCATCAAGTGTAGTTGTTTAGGCCATATCAGAGGATATTTCTTTCCTCAGAAATGAGAGATTTAACACACTTGTTATCCCTTCTCCATTGGAGATTCCATTTCAGGATCATCTTGGGTTGTTTGATTCACCATTTTTTTATTCAGACACTCATGTTGTAGTTCAGTTCTTCAATGAGCATCATCCACGACTTTCATTTTCACCTCACATCTATGGATTTCCTCTTCCTCGACCGTTGTATTTGTTTCTTCCTCTAAGGAGACACATTGGTTTGATAATTGGTGTAACATTAGAATAAATCTGTGATAAGATCTACAACTAGAACGAACAATATTAATCCTAATCTAAATCAAAACTAATCTAAAATCAAACAATAAAGAACGAAATTGAAAACATAATGAATAATTAAACAAACTGAATTGATCTCACTGAATATGCATTCACCCTTTCGAATTATCTCCATTTCTCTTCTCCATTTTTCCTTTTTAGTATTCTTGCCCTCAGATTTTTGTGTTTGAATGTAAGTATAGCTGTATTGAATGTCTAAGCAAAATATCAAAGAATAGTCTCTTCTCAAAAGTGTATAATTTCGAGGAGAGGAATAATGATTATGACAAGCCATTTTATAGATTTTGTGTTTTTGAATGATCGGCTCAGATTGAAAGAGAGATCGACAGATGAGATTGATGAATGTCATGCAATGAGTTATGTGACAGATAGAACGTGAGTTAGAACATGAGTTCAACTACAGGATAAAGACTAATTTTAGAACATGAGTTAAAACATGAGTTCCAATCTTCATCTTCAAAAATAGAAGAAATAGACTTTGTATGCAAAGGCCAAAGTTAGAAGTTAAAGATTAAATGCATGTGAATGCAAAATGAGTTAGAACTACTTAATCGACTAGTTGTGACAAAGAGTTCTCTCTCAGAGTTAAACTGGTGTTTGAACTCAAGAGATAATTGGAGAACTAAAAATAGAACTCGAGTCCAAAGGTGAGTGAATGTAAGAGATAACTGAATGATGGAAGAATGTGACATATTTAACTAAATAATGAATTAAATGTTACTTTAATTCAACATTCGAAAATAAGAGACTTTAATTAAATAAATAAAGATAATTTATTTAATTGACTTTTGAAAAGGATTAAATGAATAATTAAATAATAAATATTTAATTATAGATAAAGGGGGTTAAATGAATAATTAAATAAAGATATTTAATTATAGTTAGAAAAGTATGATAAAGGGGGAATTAAATAATAAATTATTTAATTGATAGATAAAGGGGGGAGAATTAATTAGTTAGCAACATAATTAAATAAATATGATTTATTTAATTAATTAAGTTGAATAAAGGATGATTATTGAATTAATGAATGAATTAAAAAGGGTATTTAATTAATAGAGGAAATATGTGTTAGAAAGGTAATTAAATAATAAACATTATTTAATCATGACAACGGACTATAGAAAAATATGTTGAAATGTCTACTCGTAGGTCTAGACCAATTTTCGGTATCTACAGTTTGCCCCTCTTTGATACAATGTTGTTACGACGTTGTGTCAAAGAAAATATGCCCTCGTCGTGCCCCAGCATGAAACATGGTAAGGTATGCCCCCTCGGGAAATGTAACATTAGAATAAATCTGTGATAAGATCTGCAACTAGAACGAACAATATTAATCCTAATCTAAATCAAAACTAATCTAAAATCAAACAATAAAGAACGAAATTGAAAACATAATGAATAATTAAACAAACTGAATTGATCTCACTGAATATGCATTCACCCTTTCGAATTATCTCCATTGCTCTTCTCCATTTTTCCTTTTTAGTATTCTTGCCCTCAGATTTTTGTGTTTGAATGCAAGTATAGCTATATTGAATGTCTAAGCAAAATATCAAAGAATAGTCTCTTCTCAAAAGTGTATAATTTCGGGGAGAGGAATAATGATTGTGATAGGCCATTTTATAGATTTTGTGTTTTCGAACGATCGGCTCAGATTGAAAGAGAGATTGATGGATGAGATTGATGAATGTCATCCAATGAGTTATGTGAAAGATAGAATGTGAGTTAGAACATGAGTTCAACTGCAGGATCAAGACTAATTTTAGAACATGAGTTCGAATCTTCATCTTCAAAAATAGAAGAAATAGACTTTGTATGCAAAGGCCAAAGTTAGAAGTTGAAGATTAAATGCATGTGAATGCAAAATGAGTTAGAACTAGTTAATCGACTAGTTGTGATGGAGAGTTCTCTCTCAGAGTTAAACTGGTGTTTGAACTCAAGAGATAACTGGAGAACTAAAAGTATAACTTGAGTCCAAAGGTGAGTGAATGTAAGAGATAACTGAATGATGGAAGAATGTGACATAATTAACTAAATAATGAATTAAATGTTACTTTAATTCAACATTCGAAAATAAGAGACTTTAATTAAATAAATAAAAATAATTTATTTAATTGACTTTTGAAAAGGATTAAATGAATAATTGAATAATAAATATTTAATTATAGATAAAGGGGGTTAAATGAATAATTAAACAAAGATATTTAATTATAGTTAGAAAAGTATGATAAAGGGGGAATTAAATAATAAATTATTTAATTGATAGATAAAGGGGGAAGAATTAATTAGCTAGCAACATAATTAAATAAATATGATTTATTTGATTAATTAAGTTGAATAAAGGATGATTATTGAACTAATGAATTAATTAAAAAGGGTATTGAATTAATAGAGGAAATATGTGTTGGAAAGGTAATTAAATAATAAACATTATTTAATCATGACAACGGACTATAGAAAATTATGTTGAAATGTGTACTCACGGGCCTAGACCAATTTTTGGTATTTACAATTGGCACAGGGGTTATTTCATTCTGGGGGGGCTTTGGATTCTCCACTCTCTCTCATGGGGGGTTTCTGATTGTATATGTACATATGTTCTTGAGAGAGTCTCTTGAGACATTCCATTTGTACTTTTTTTTTTTTTGCATCTATTTTTGGAGAGGATTTTTTTCCAACTGGGTTTTCTCCTTTACTCCGCTTTATAGAGATTTGGTTGTATTTGGGTACCTAATCAGGCCTAGTTGTCGAGACCCTTGTTTTATTTCATGCACTATAGTTACCTTTTTCTTTCTTGCACCTGTTTGTAGCTGCACTCTTTCTCATCTTAAGGGGGGGTGTTAGACTAAAGGTTTTAACTTAATTATGTTAATTAAGTTACCTTTATTCCTCTCTTAAGATTTTACTTTAGTTTGCATATTGTGACATTTAATAATTATATTAGTTGGGGATTTCTTGGTGCTTACTTTGCTGTTCCTTTCAACTTGATCTTTCTGGTCTTTTTCGTTTGGTTGTTGCTGGTCTTTTCTTGGGCAGTTGGTTTTTTTGGTTGGACTTTGGTGTCCTCTTTTCTTTTTTGTAAACGTTGTGGTTTCAGGTCCTTGTAAAACCCATTTTACCCTTTTATCAAAAACTATTAAATGTCTACCTATTAGGTTTACTTTTATGTTTTGCATGATCTCCTTTCTTAAGGATTGATCCATTGTATATTTTCATTGTATTGTTCTGATAATACAATCTCACATATTACAGAGCTTCAAACCCTGAATTTCTTTTTTCTCCATTCTCTTCCCTGTGATAGGTATCCCTTTGCATTCAGGTGTTCTTGGACTCTGAATTTGGTTTTGACAACTCCTACATGGTATCAGGTCTTTTATTTCATGGGTGAGGTTTCAGGATTCAAAAATATTCATTGGAAAAAAGACAAACCTATAGCTACTCAGATCAAAGAACTTTTTCACAGATATGCATACACTAAAGCAAATAATGCCACTATTTGGGGATATTTCAAAAAAATTCAAAATATGATGCAAGCTAGAGAGAGGATTCCCACTTCCATTTTAAAGAAATACAAGGATACAATTTGCTTCATGGTAGATGTTGATCAATGTATGATGGAAGCTACTGATCCTAGAACAATCTGGATCATGCCAATGGGATATGAAGTTGAGGAGCACATTCTAGAAATGTATGTAGAGAATTTGTTGAGCAAGCTTCTAGATCAATCAGAAGAATATGGAAGTACACAATGAGATCAAGAAACCACCTATGCTGGAAAGAATATGGAAGTACACAATGAGATCAAGAAACCTTTGTTAACAAAAAGAGTTAGAAAAGAGGTAGAAATCTTTGGAAAAAGTATGGGAATACTCGTTGAGAAAATAAGAGAAGATAGAAAGAAGAGAGAAGAAGCTGAAGCAGCAAAGGAGGTAGAAAATTTTGAATCAGCTGGTCCGACAACACCATCAGCCTAAGCTAGATCAACTAGAAGCTCTACATCTCATTCTGCCCCTGCAGCAAAAACAATCCCTATGAAAATTGAATCTAAGGGATCTGGTAAGGAAGAGAAGAGAAAGAAAGATAAGAGAAAAAGAGTCTATGTAGTAGTTTCTGATGATGAAGAAATAGAGTCTGATGAAGGTGTTAAAGAAATCAAGAATCAAGGAACCAAGGCAACAACAGTTACAAAAATAAAACCCTCTGGTGGAGATGATCAAGCAAAGAAGACAAAAATTGACCATATAGGTATGTCAGTGGAGGAAGTTGAAAAGAATTTAGTTAAGGATGGAAATCTCAAGCCACTCCGTAAATGGTATGAATCTTTTAGGGAAGTTGATAAGAGAATTCTTGAAGAGGCAATAATAATTTTTTTTAATATCTTCAATAAATTTTTGATTGAAATAATGCCAAATTTACCCAAAATTTTATATGATATTTCGGAGATGAGGAGAGTCAATGCTAGATCAAAAGAACAGTAGATGAGAGAATGAATTCTTTCTGAATTATGTCCAGTAGCTTCTATGGAAGAAATAAAGTCAATTCTAAACAAAGCCAAGAAGGATTTTAAAAGAAAAACAAGAGTGAATAAGTTGATGATTGGTCAAACCAAGGAAGTTGTAGAAGAAATATAACATATTTCGAGAAAAGTTTTGTTAAAACAAAATAATTGATGTTTTCCCCGAAGAAACTCATGATTTTTCATCAAAAGAAGAAGTAGAGAAACAAGATGCATCTAAAGATATTTAGATCCCTTTTGAAGAGGTCAATACAAATATTCCTATGGAAATTGAAGTTCCAAAAAATGTATGAGTTGAGAAAGAAGAGACCCCTAAAGACAAGTTAGAACCTGCAGTTGAAGAAGTAATGGTTGAAGAGAAGAAGGTTGATGTAAAGACAATTCTAGTAGAAGCAAGAGATACTGTTGAGGTAGTGAAGAATTTTTTGGTAGAATAGAAAGAAGAGTTTGATCCTAAACTTATTGAAGGTCTGATTGACCTATCTACTTTGAGTCCTATTCAAAAAATGAAGGTAGCTTCATTTACAAAAAAAAAAGCCAGAGAAGAATTGTTAAAGTCGCACATTGAGGATAATGAACTTCTAAATCTTGCATCTTGAGTCCTAGAAAATATAATGCCTACTCATGTGAAAGATCCAACTGGTTCATCCTCTAGTGAAGTTTAGAGGCTAATCAACTCAGTAAGTACTCACTTTGAGTCACTTGCGAAATTGACTATGATTAAAGTTCAAAAGGAATTTGATGCTAAAATGTTAAATGGGCTGAAGGAAATGATTGCTAAGGATAAAACTTTGCTAGCCACTAGTGTGCTAAATGTTCATAATTCTCTATCCGAAGGTGGGAAGATCTACAAGTCTTGTTTGACTTTTTCAAAATTTATTGATGACAATGAAAAGAAGGTTAAGGATTTGGAAAAACAATTAGCCTTTATTTCTGATGCTTTTGATTTGTTAAATGGTAGTGTTGGAAAGTTATAAGGAGAAGTGATATATGTGTTTGACAAAATAAAGAGTTTAAAGCATGAACATGAGAAAGTTGTTGCAAGAGAATGTGAACTTAGAGGTCTGATTGGCCCAAAGATAGAAATTATGTCAAGTGCATTGAAAGAAGAAGAAGATGCTAAAGTAGTGAGTGAACTAGAAAACCTGGAGTCTGCAGAGACACAATCCTATTTATTTTGTGGACATATAATAATCCTAGAGAGGCTCAAAATGGTTTTGGATGCAAATTTGACTCTGCTGAAGAAAGATTTTCAGACCTTTTCAAGTTTATGTAAGTTTATGAAGCCTCTCTTGTACATAAGAAACTTGTTCATAACAATTTTGTTAGATTTTTGGCATGCAGATTCCTGCCTTTGCCATTGATGTCAAAGGGGGAGAGAGAAGAGTGAAAAATGCATAATCTTCTCAGGGGGAGAATTATATTTTGGAGAAGAGTTTGGTTTTTGAAATTTTGGCAGTGTAGTTAATGTTCTAACACTTAGTCATTTTTCACTAAGTGTTTCCATCAATGCCAATGGGGGAGATTGTTGGAAAGAGACACTATGAATATCATTTCGTGTTGTCATTGATGGCAACCCCAGTTGATGTTTAGATTCGCGTATCATCAATTTATCCTATCGCCAATCAGATTGCAAACAGTTAAGGAATTAGAACAAAACATCTGGTAGTTTTGGGTTCATCGATTCACATACAGATTTTTCAGTTTATATTTTGTGTTGCACATCTTAGTGAAGGTTGATCAATGTATTCTTAGTTTTATCCATAAATCTTGGTGCCTTGTATTGATCTATGTGCGAGTTTGAAGATCCAATTAGCTAATTATTTGTTTTATCTGTATCGAAGCCAACTTTGTGAATGAATCATGTCACAGATGTATGAGAAGTAACTAGTTAAGTATTTTTGTTTTCATGCATCTTTGTCTGGGTCCTAGCTATGTTTTTGCTAACCATTGTTGATGTGCATTATAATTTACTCATGATTTAAGCCAATAAATGTAAATATTCCTTTGTTCTATTGAAGCCACCATATAGAAATTGAATTCTAAGTTGCGGATATAAGTATGGGATCATCTGTATCATTTTGATATAGATGTGAAGTGTGTGTTGATGTGAATTGTGAAAAAGTGTACAACAAAAGAGCAATAATGCACAGTTTCACTTGTGAATGAAGGATCTATGTTGCGAGTGTGAGCATAATAGAGAAGAAGTGTAGAATTAGTCTATAGGACAAAATATTGAATATTGTGCCTAACCAAAACTATAACCAAGCATATGTAGATGCTATCTTTCTCAGTTCAAACTCTTAGATGGTTTTAATCTGATTCTCTTTGTAATGTAGTGAGCCTTCCCTTTCAGCAATGAGCTCTAGGTAGTGTGCCTAAATGCAAGTGAATTCCCATATTATAAACTTTATTTGAGTATACTTAGATCATATTGTGGATTGGCCATCGACCATGGTTTTTTCCCTAATAGGGTTTCCATGTAAAAATTATTGTGTTATGGTGTTGTTATTGTTTCCTTCTTATTAATGCATTTTGGTTGAATGTTACAAGTGCTTTGAAAATAAAGGTTAATAATGTTTTATTTTGCACAACATTGATTCACCCCCCCTCTCAGTGTAGCTTGTTTCCAATAGTGGACACTCCTAAGGTTGAGTAGGAGTCTTTTGTTCCTTCATAGCCCCCAACCTTTAGCTCAAAGAGTTGTAGAAATCACCTTGCGTGTGAGTGCAAGCACCAGTGAAAGGCTTTGGCTTCTATACATAGAAAGGAAGATGAGATGACTACCCTTGTATCAAGGCCCCGTATTATGTCCTCCTCTCTCCTCCCCTCTACTTCCATTCAATCTAGCTCAGTCTCACTTCTAGCTCCCATTCTGAGTGTGAGTGTGCCTAACACCAAAAAGGTGTAGATTTTCATCAATCCTTCATTTTATCTACCCTTGTTGATGTCCCTTCTAGATATCCCTCCTTTCCTAAAACTTGTGGACATGTTGAATACTTCAATGGTGTCTACCGCAGTTTTCTCCTCCTCTTACCTTGCACCTCTCACCTCTTCTATGGGGATTTCCCATCCCCCAATGAATCTGAAGGTAGAAGTAGGTCCTTCTAGGAATGGGGGCATAAGAGGATCCCACCTTCTTCAAAGGGTTGTCCTACACTAGCTTGTTTCGTCTTCATAAAAAAAAAAGTTCTAACTTCCCCTAAGTTTGTCATCGCTCCTGATTCACTCAGTGAGACAAGCAATGAATTTAGGGTGCAATCCTCTTTGTCTATTGAGGTATGACATAGAACTGCTCTGAAGTGCATTTTCAACTCTTTTGATGAATTTCTAGCCTTGTCATAAATCTTTGCAAAATCGTTGACCATAGCTCCATAATAGCTTGGCATAGAAGACCTTGTGGGGGAATTTTCCTTGGCCCTTGTTGTGGGAAGGTTAGAATCCCCTCCCCTTAATATTCCACCATTGTAGGCTCATCCTCCTTCCCTTTATAATGATCTAGATTGGGAAGTGGATGACCTCTTTTTTGATGAGTGTTAGGGGGAGGAATCCTCTTTATCTTTAGAGTAGATGTGTGTGTGTGTTGTAATGTGCTCCCTTGTTCTTGTGCTATGTGTTCCTAGATGACCCTTTTCACCCTTGTTAGTGCCTCAATACAAGAGTGATTTTGTGTCATAAACCTTCCTCTATCTATATAATAATTCTTCCATGTTTGTGTTTGATTTTGACAAATTGGGGATGATGCAAAGTGTTGGGGGCATTTAGGCTTCCATTCCATGTTGACGCAATTTTTTATTTTTACTTTGTTTTATGTGCATTCTTTCTCATCTAGTTGGGGATTGATGATCATTCGTCTTGCACCACAGTTACCTATTATTTATATAAGAATGAGAAAATCTAGCCTCGAAAAACCAAATCCCCCTATGCCCTCTATTTTTTCTCTTTTTCTCTTCTTTTCTTGAGTTGTCCCTCTCATGTGTGACAACACCATTTCTATAATACTTTTATTTTTAGAAAATGCATTCATTTCCAACAATTTTTTTTTCAAGAATCACATTCTTGACTTGGACCCCTAATGGAACATGTTTCCTTCATCATGGGTTTGCAAAGAAAGAAGTTGAGAACTTTCCTCTGAGGTGGAAGTAGCATTGGCATTCCCCTCATGACGGGGAATTTTCTTCCTATTGAATTCCTTGATAAAGTGAACATCTTTCAAAAGGATCCCTTCATGATGAATCAATTTGAGAAAAAATGTCTCTATTGTATTTCCAAACAGCATGTTGCTTAAGTGGACCCCTCTTCACATCAGGTTTCCAAGGGATCGCTTTGAAAACTTTCCAATTTGTTGACAGTCTACATGACTATCCACTTAACTACTTGTATGGCCACTTTATTTTCAGACATTCTTTACCTATGGGTAAACATGTCTCTTTACAGATGCACCTATAAAGCCACTTTCCAAATCAACTCTATGGATTCCCCTTCTTTGGGTTTCCTCCATGTAAGAGATCTTGGGGGACACCTCTTTACATGTTTGTGGGCCTATAAGTCACTTTTTTCTCTAGGTTTCCTTCATGTGAGAGATCTTGGGAGATACCTTCTTATAGCTCTATGGACCAATAAGGCACATACTTCATGGAGCTTCCTTCATGTGAGAGATCTTGGGGGCTGCCTCCTTGCAGTTCTACGGGCTTATAAGATGCTTTCATTCTGTGGGATTTGTCCATTGTTGGTCTAAGGTCCTTCGATGTACCTTGTGTAGCTTCATAGTTTTGTAGGGCTATGGATTATTTTTGTTTGAAACTCCTTGACTAATGTGCCTATGGAGTCCTTTACCTATCTTACACTTTCAAGCTCACCAGATCATGGTCTAGTTCCTCAATGTTTTAGGTATAAATTTCTAACCCTACTAACTCTTTGATCTACTTTATCGAATAACTCATCAGTACTCATGCTTGCTAAAGTGGGGGAAAAATTTATAGGAGCAAATTTGTACCCTTATGAAAATTCCCCTTTCACACACCCTCACCTTAGAAAATCAAATCTAAAGGAAAAATTCCACACCACCCAACTACATTCCTTCCACTTGGAATTTGTCTGTTATATTGGTGGGATAATTTTTTTTAGGGATATGTGCACAGTGCACAAATGTCCACATAGCATGCTACCATCCTTGATGGATTCCTACGTATGAAGTTGGTAGAGGCATTAAATCCCCAATTAGTATGAATTGTAATGTCCCTCTTCGACCAACTGACCTGAAAATGCCTTATTCTTCCTCATTCTTCATTCAAATTGATCCATTCTCACTCCATTTGAGGCTATTAGTGATCTCTTCAAGCTCTCTACACACATTCTCAAGCCATCTCCTAGCATTTCCAACATTCACTCCACTCTCAAGCAACACTCCATAAACTCCACATGGCAAGTGTGTATCAAGCCATAACAACATGGGCTTGGAGTCTTGCAAGACTTCCCTTCATCATAGTTGACAAAATTGTGACCTTTCCAAGTCTGCATTCTTCTCCATTGGCTAGTGATATTTTGGGTGGAGGTGGTAATGTTTCACTCTCCTTTGTGAATTTATTGAGTAGCATTATATTGTTTGTAGTGTCTATAGCAACTTCTACTTTCTTTACTTCTTTATTGCATATTTCGACTTCATTGCTATCTGGATATTTGTGGAGGTGGAAACACCAAAATGGGGGTCTGCCTTACAGCCCCAACATTTTCCCCTCTCTCTTGTGTGTATGTGAATGTGCATTTGGAGCTAGTTGGTGAATTGGCACATTGGTGAGATCATCTTCATCACCCTAGTCTTCATCTATCTACTTTATCATCTTCATTTGTAATTTTTATATCTTATCATTCTATTTTGTTTGTTTAAGAATAACTAGTTAGGTTGTTAGTTTATTTTAAGGTAGTTTATACTATACTTCTTATCTTTTGGTCATACGAATGCTGGCACAACATAACTACATTTTCCTCCTCAGACAAAGAGTTGTTTGAGGTGCAGTATCGACTCTGAAAACCAGCTTGCCTAGCCTAAAGTTGGATTTAAGGTCTACAGAGTGATAAAAGTACTTTATAGTCCTCATCATTCTCAACCTCTATCTGAAACACCCCTTTAGAGTGAGATAAGTTAGGGAATCCCTCCGCTTTTGGCTCTTTGTGACCTAGAGCCTTGACGTGGTTGGTCCTGCTCTCTTACATTATGATCTTTTGATTATGATTTCTTGTTGATTATTGTTTATATCCTTTAGTTTCATAGTTGAATTTATAGGTCATATAGTTTTTCAAAACTTATGGATAAATTTTTCCTTGATTTAACCTTTTTTAATTAGTTTAAATTTATTTTCATAGTTACAAGCTCCTTTGGCACAATCATTTCAAAATAGTGCAATTGACAGAAACCTAGGTGCAACTATGGCACTATGTGGCACATCTACCTCACAAAATTATACAAACATATCTTAATATTTTCCATCTATAGCTTAGATGGGCACAATTGCTTCTATTGTAGTTTATGATTTTTTCTAATTTCTATGTTAGGTGCCTAGTTGATAAACCTAATTTTGAAGATTTTTAGGACTTACTAATCATTTAACCCCTCAAATTAGATTTTTGGCTTTGTTTTTTAATTTTTATGTTATTGTGTAGAATTATGTAATTGAAGCTCTATGTGGTGCAATTGAGGCTATGTGTGGTATAAATGTGTAAAATATAGCACATATTTATCTCTGGTTGGTACATTTATCTCTTAAATTGTACATATCACAAAGAAGGTAATCTACTTTTTATCAATTTTTAGTTTATGTGGCACAACTATCTATTAGATTTTAGGGTTACTAATCTATTTCTTGAGAATCTTGTGGAATTTTTTATAATTGAATACCAAACCCTAAACTAATGATGTTATATATTGCAAGGATTTTGTGCTTGATCTTCATAAATTAGGAACACTTCAAAGATTTAAATTCTATTTTTTTACCTAAGGATTTGATTGTCCATGTATGCTCTTCCCTTGCAACTCTTAAGAATGATCTTGGGAATCAATAACAACATCATCTATTCATTTTCTTATAGTATGAGGATTTCTTGGAGTTTTAATAACCACAAATATGACCTCAACCAAATTTACCAATGGGTTATATAAAGGGGGCAGAATGAAAGTTGTTCCCCAAGGTGTGGTCAATGTACTTTAAGCCAAGCCTCCTAAACCTCGATCTATCGAGATGTGTATAGGTGAAGAGAGTGGAGGAGACCCCTCCAATCTTAAGTATCCATGGATGGGCTCACTATTCATGGTCCCACTATGAAACTTGTTTAATTAGTAGCCTTTAATAACTTTAATCTTTGGCTTAGTGTGGTCAGAGTAAGGTATCATGCTCAAAGTTACTCACCATGTACTCTTCTCTTATTAAGGTGACATAATTACTTGTTAGACCCAGTCCTTTTACGGAAAGGGGTGTTAAGGTTTTACATGAACTTAACATACCCTAGTATCCCATTCATCTAAAGGTATTGTGATTTAGTTGGTGGGATTGCACTGCCATCACACCTTTACTACTAGTTAGGTTTTTAATATGCTTGGAGTGTCTTACTTGTTTAAATAAATAAAACCATTCAACCTTGTCACCTTGAAGAATGTCTACAACTATCATGTATATTGTTTAAAGTGTTTTATTGCTAAATTTTATTAATACACTTATTTTAAACTGATACCAATCAAAATAACATAACTAAACCTTATAATCTCACATCATTCTATCTTATTGCATAACTAATTAATATTTTACATAACTATCTATCAAATAGAAGTCCGAAAACTCAGTTTTAGATCAAAATATCATAATTGTTCAGTCCTAGGTTGCAACTATTTTTTCAATGCATAGTTGCAACCCCTTTTTTTGCACTTGCTTCTTATCTAGGTTTAATATATACTTATTTTTGTGTAATTATTTCTTATCTATGCACAATAAATTCTTATCTAGGCACATTTTCTACATAGAGGTGTAATTTCTTGTGAGTGTCAAAAACAAAAGTGTTATAAAAATTTAACTATCATATATTTCTTCTTAGGATCCCACATTTGAAACCCTAATTTTGCATTTGTCTTGTATTATGGTACAATTTCTTTGTATATGCGTACAATTTCTCTATCAGTTAGGCCACTTGTTGTTACTAGAGCTTACTATCTTACACACAAACCTTAACCAAACCAAAATGATACCTACTAGTTTAATAAAACTTCAAACCCTAGATTTAATTATTTATCTCATCCATTGTCATCCTTCACATCTTGTTGTAGATGTTTAAATTATCCTTATTGATATCGTTCACTTTATCTTGATTCACTAACATCATTTCTTCTTGAATCACTTCTTTACTAACCAATTAATTGAATAATCCTTATTTAATTAATTCATCAAGTTCCTTTTTTAATTAAATAAATATTTATTTGATTAAATCATCATCTTCTTTTAATTATTTATTTAATTAAATCCTAACGTTCCTCTTTTTAAATAAATCATTTTATTTAATAAAGTCATCTCCTTTAAATTGAATAAATTAACCTTTATTTGATTTAAATTCTAATGTCATCTATTTTAATTGAATAAATCAAACTTTATTTAATTAAATCTAATATCTCAAATTCCTCTCATTTTGATTTAAATAAGTCTAAATATCCAAATCAAATGTCAAATCAAACTAACTGCCATCTAAGTTAATTATATCCTGATTAACTCCTAACACTAATCCTATTTTCTCTAGCTTTTGCAGCTTGCACATATAAATCAATTTATTTGATTCTTCTATTTCCATTCAAATATGGCATCTCTTTGGAATATTTCCTCAATTTGAAATCTCCCTCCCAAAAGGACTTTTCCTCCAACATGGCATTTATGGCTCTTACATGTCCTTTTTCTTGAGCTGAGTGGCATTAACTCATCTTTCAACTCTTCCTCCACAAGCCATCTTTTGAATTACAAACTCTGCCTATATGCGTTAATTTTCACATTAACCAAAACATGCTCCACCTATCTTCAATAGCATGTTGAGAAGTGGTACAATGCCATTGGGTCAAGTTTAATCCCACATTCACCCTATTTCTCAACTCTGCATCCTTCTTTCCTATAAATAGAGAGCTTCTCTATTGATTTGGGATCCACAACTTTAGGAAAAGTGATTATCTAAATTTTTTATGCAAGTTGATCCATTGTTCATCAAGGTTTTCATTGCATTTTATCAATCTTAACGAGGTTATGGTCAAATTTTCATCAAAGAACACAATCATCATCAAGTTCATCAAAAGCTTTGCAAGAAATTGGGAAAGGGATTCTTTCCATATCAAAGAAGCATGAATTCCCCCATGGGATGCTGGTTTGAATGTTTTAACCAACATTTAGTAGCTTGCATTTGATTTTTCTATCTTGTTTTCTTGTTCATTGTATTTGAATGAATTGCATGGGGAATGATTGTTTTAGACTTGTTTAATGACTAACATTGGGTTCTTTGATGATGTTTGAGCAATTCTAGATCAACCATTCACATTTTGGCACTAGAAGAAGGGCACAAATCTCAAAATTAACAGATTTTTTGGCCATTTCCGTTGTTTTTCTCCTTTTTTTGTCTTTCCAGGACACAGAGTGACGTTGGGCAAAATAGTGATGCCATCGTCATCTATATTTTTACATAGAGCAATTTTTTTTAGTAGAGTGATGTTCAAGTCCTCAAATACTGACACTGAACTCTCAAATAGCGATGTTGATCATGTTCAAATGGCGACGCCATTGTTTTTTGCTTTTATAGTCAATCTTAAAATGGCCATATCTTGATCATACGAAGGTCTTTTTTGAAGATCTTTTTTTTAAATGGGGTAGAATTTCATAAGCTATCTAATGGTGTAGGTTTTTCTAAACTTTTATAGAGGTAAAATTTTCAAATTTTTATCTAAAGTCAAATCATATTGTAACTTGGTCTAAGTTTTAGGTTTTCCTTAATCATTTATCTAACCCTCATGTCTTCTTGTTTCTTGATTTCATCTAACATTTGGAGCTTGGATTATAGGTTTTAAAGGATCATGGAGCATGGAAGTGAAATAAAAATCACTTTATACTCATTGTAATAGTGTTTTTAAAATCTCATAGGAAAATAACTTATCATATATTTTCCTTTTATGCTTTAGGACCAACTAGGATTAGTTTGGGCATAAAATTAACCTACAACTCAAGCTTTGTGAAAGTTGGTTAAGAAGAACCTTAGACACTTACTAGATTTTCCATTTGGGTTAAAATTGAACAAACAACTTTCACAGTCAAATTTGGTGCTCTAAAAAGATTTCACTTTTGTTTTTGAGGGCTAAAAAGAACTTGTCTTTGTCTTGTTTTGTAATCATCTTTACAAACTCTTTTCATTCGAATGCATATGAAATTCTCTCATACTTCATGATGATATTGAGAATCAAAATCATTTTAGTGGAATTAGGTTTCCTAAAAGATTGCCTCCACACTTCAAATTTTTTAAAATTGAACAAAACATGCGAGTGTGAAGAAAAGGTATTGTGTGTGCTCCTGCCTAAATGCATAAGGTGGTCGAACTACAAATGAAATTTTTCACTATTATTTACCATTAGATTGCATCCCTTGGTGGGAAAAAATAATCACTCCAAGGGAACGACTTAAACCAGTAACAAGCTAAATGCCAAGCTACTCCCAACTGATATATAAATTCAAATGTTGAGGAAATCTCATAATTATAGGAGCTCCTATGGAAAAGCAAGTGATACTCTTTATATGAGTTTATCTTGCCTCTCGTGTGGCCTCCTGAATGGGTGCCTTGATTATGAACCAATTTGTTTAGAAGCCAAAATCCCTATCTATTTTTTGGTGTTAGGAGGTTGGACCTCTGAAGCCATCCCACGTACTTGTGATTTAAAGTAGCGATGAAGAATTTTTCATAGGAGAATCATGAGAAGTCAAAGCTTGGATGAACCAAGAAGTGTGTGTTGAGAAAGGTGGATCCAGTATGGTCAAGCTTCTAATCATTTGCTTTGAATAATTAGAGCTAGAGAAATCCAAGTGGGAATCCAAAAAATATTTCCTTTTCTATCCTAGGGTTGTGCATTTCTATGGAATCAAAACACTTTGCTTAGATCTAAAACATTGGAAAAACAACATTCAAAAATTCATCAAAATTCAAACCCTTTGGAAAGAGAAAATACCTTTCAAAAGCCCACATATTAATAGTCCCTAGGGATTCTATCCTTAGAGGCTTCTAAATATTTGGGATCGCATCTCAATTTTTTCTCTCTAAAGTCAACGTAGAAAAATATTGCCTTGATTCTTTGATTTACACATAATAGACCTTATGGGATGACAATAAATTGAGACATGGACATTCAATTTGAGAAGCTAAGAAAGAAAGTGTGGATGTGGTAAAAATAAATTCATTATTCAAGATGAAATCAATTGAACCCATACATGTGCTTGTTGTCTTTTGTTCGTATGGTTTTCCATGCAAATATTGGTCTTTTGGTTTGAAATAATCTTAGGGAAAAGCATGTTCTTCACTACCTTGGTCCTGTAAACAAAGTCCCTCTTAGTTTCATTTAGGATCAAAACAACCAATCATTTCATCCATCTCAAACATCAATGAAATCCCATCTTACAAAAAAAATTTGAACCATTGGAAAAATCATTCATACTATAATTTTGGTAAAATCCTTCAAATCAACATCAAAATCACCTTGTTTGGCTAAGTGTGTATGGATGAATCCTTGCCCACACATTTAGTTAAATTTTCATCCTTTTGGACAGGTTTATCCCAAGGTAACATCCAAAATCTTGGGATTTACAAGTCCATCATCCAAATCAAATCATACCAAATCCAAATCAAAATCCAAAAAAATCCCAAAGTCTAACATTGATCCAAAGTTCTCAAAACTTCAAACACCCATATCACTCACCCTTTCATATTTCATCTCATCATTATTCCTAAACACCTTAGAGGTTCACTTTTGAAACAAGTTAAAAACACAATAGGAACATGGAATATCAACTTGATTCATACATCATGAGTAATCCAAGTCAAACAAACTATCAAAGCCTTACAATGCCAATTGATTATAAAAACTTACATTTATATAATCCATAAATAGGATCATTATCTCATGCAAACCTCATTGTTAGAAAAAATTAAATTTTTCCCAATCTGAATTTTGGAACATGAAACCTCAATGCTACAAATAATGTGAGTATTCCCAATCTAAGTTTTGGAACACCTTTTCCTATGGTAGATTTAAATGAAAGTCAAAAAATAAAAATCTATCAACCAAACAATCAATGCATGAGTCTTCTTCCAAACAACATTATCCCACCAAATCCATACATGCAAAATGTGAATATACCAAGTGAAATCCTACCAAACATGAACATATCAAATCCACACTTGGTTAAATTTGGGATAAATAAATTTGTAACTCAAAATCAAACCAATATTGTTCAAAATCTAAGCAATATGTTAGCAACTCCATGTAATGATCCAGGCCAAGGTAACACCATGCAAAATCAAAGTTACCTAAATCAAAGCATTGTGTTTCCCAATCACAACAAAGTTCAATGTCAACCTATAATGCCAAATCTAAACATCATCCCAAATTGGATAATTGTCCAAAATAAATTTGTCCATGATCCCATGCAAATACCACAAGTATACCTTTCAAATATGGATGAAAAACAACCAAATCAGCTATATCAAAGGTTTCAAAATCAAAATCAACATCAAATTGCTATACTTATAAAATTCATTGATTCACATCACCAAGAGACGTATCCACCCCAAAATCAATACACTCTTCCATTGGTTAAACCATGTCATCAAAGCATTGAGTTGTGTCCACAACCACATCAAGAACAATATCTCCAATTTGAAGAGGTTGGATATCAAGATCAACAACATCAACAACAAACCCAATCACCCCATCTCAAAGATCAATCACAACTATCCATCAATGAGCACATTGAAGATGTTTCTATCTTATCCAAGGATAAAATCAACATATATCAAGAGTCACTTTTTAATCATAATAAAATCCCCCCAACAATACCCAACAATTATCCAATTCAAGAAATGTTAACATCATTTGATCCTATGGTTGAAAACAGTGGTAATCTCTCCACAAAACCCGTTGAGGATAATGATCAAGATCTATCCATCAATGAGAACCTTGAAATTTTTTTAACCCCATCCAAAGATCAAATCAACATGCATCAAGAGTCACTTTTTGATCATAATCAAAATTCACCAATAATGTCCAACAATGATCTATTCCAAGGAGTGTTAGAATTATTTTATCCTATTGACATAATCCTAGATCCATCCACCAATGATCATGGTGAAAATTTCTTTACATTACCTAATGAGTTAGAGGACATATCTCAAGAATTTCTTCCAAAGCATGATCATCATCTTTCACCAAAGTCTAGCAATGGTCCTTTCCAAGACATATTGACATCCTTCAACCTCATGGTTGTGGATATTGAAGGAATACTCAACTCAACAATTTATCCAAATCTACTCAAAGATCAATAGGATATTGAGCCACCTCCCATGCCTAATGATGATTTCCAAGAACCCTTTGTAAGAAATCCATCTTCTGAAATTGACCCATATCAAGAACTTGATCCAAAGCATGTTGAAAGCAATTCTGAAATCATTCAAGATCAAGAATTTGCATCTCCAAGGTGCTACAATGATCTAATGGACACTCTCCTATCTATACAAGATTTTGCAAATGATGATCATATCCATATAGCGCATACTCCTCCACACACCCATAAGATGCTTTCTTTGGATAGAAAAATATATAATCTTCATTCAAAAAAAGAGTCTCATACTCTTGATATCATTACCAAGAAACAAGATTCTCCTACTCTTAACATTTCTACACATGATCAAGATATAGAAAAATCTAGAGACATATCAAAAATGGGTCATGAAGAAGGCTCCCACAGAAGCGGTGAATCAGAAACATCCTTTGAAGGAATATCAAAAATGAATCATGAAGAAGACTTCTATGTGGATAGTGAATCATCAAAACCTCTTGAAGAAACATTAAAATCTGATATTTCACAAGATCAAGAAAAATATATCAATCAGGGAACTTATCCCACATATGGAGGATCCACTCACTTATAAACTTGGATCACTTATCTATTTTAGGCCAGAAGCTATCACCTTTGAATATGCACAACATAGTATAGAAGGATTAGCACCTTGTTTCCAAGGTAAATCATATCCTATTGCAGATAAAATGTTTCAACAGATGAATTATCAAGGCAAAGGATTAGGCCTACATGAACAATGTATCCTAGAACTAGTGCAGATTATTGGAAATCCTAATCATCAAGGTGTTGGTTATTGGAAAATTAAGGGATCTAAAAATATTAGTGATACCTTTATAATACTAGGGAAAATTTTATCTAGTGCAAGCATCAACATAGGGAGCATGAAGAGTCCTTATGATGAAACTAATGCCAATACTACAACTAGCCACTTTATGAATCTTCATCCACCCATCACCCCATCCATGAACTGGGATGAACATCAAAAGAAAGATTTGAATCAAAGCACAAAGAATCTTATCAAAGAAAAAGAAGCTAAGGAGAATAATGGAAAAATCAATTACAAGAGGATACGAAAGAATACAAAGAATGATTATCCCTATCAAACTCCATTAGTCAAATAAACTATGGGGAAAATTTAAAGAGGGGAAAATATCCATCAAAGATTCCCATAAAGGTAAAAGAAATCTTCTCAAGCAACATACAAAGTATATCAAGCAATTGGTCCTAATTACACACACACTTCCATATCCACCCATTATTGCTCATCTTCCCAAGTTTGGAGAGTCAAAGGTTCCAAACTATCAACCAATCCATCCCCTATTCCTAAACACACAACACCATACAATTCACACATTGACCATGTATTGGTAGCAACCATTCATCATAAGGATTCCAAAGGCATTCTATCGCGATGTGTGCACAAAGACATAGTTAACTCCAGTATCAACAAAGTAGAACAAGAATCTCAAAAGTTGCATTCAATTGCACGTATCTTGGAAATTAGATTCTTCAAGAAAGATACTGATGGCACATTATGATAGAAGAATCAACATTGACACCACCAGGTGGTTCGGCATGAACTTAAGATATTTCAAAAAAATTAAAAAAATCATGAAAATAGTGAAAATAAAAATCGTCCTCTAGTGAAAACCACTATGGTGGAACTTTGGATAGGTACCATGATGAAAACATAGCAAATAGGTGTCATGTGTATAATTGAGCATCCACATGTGTTAGTATCACATCTGTAATAAATCCAACATTCCATCCATCTTATCCATAATAAATCCGTTCATCCATGAACCATTTATCCAATCTATTTTCATATATTTGCATCCATCTTCCAAATTACCTTGATCTTGAAATTTTTTTGTGTACACTTTACACTTTCTTATGGTAAACATCTTGACATGGGTCATTTTCATTTAATCCTATCCTACCCAATATTATCTAAGCCATTAAGCACTATCCAAATCAGAAATTTTTGTTCAAACACCTTATCTTATCACAAGATAATCATTGGAATCCTTTGCATGCTTACCATATCCATCCTTCCATACATCTATCCAAGAATCCACCCATGAAATTCCATACATTTCTAGACATTGGGGGCAGATATTTACATCTTGTTGCGGGAATAAATCTTGATCTATATCTTCCAGCTTATATGGTGATCCAAATATTGGTAAACATAAAATCAAATTGGTCAGATCATTTGTGAGCAAAAAATCCAAATCACTAACCCATGGCATATTTTGATGAGAAGATACTCCTTATCAAGCTTTATCTTTCATTGAACATCAATCGATCCATATTAGTCACATCTAAATTTCACTTCAACATCACATCAAATTATCCAAACAGATTTTGTTCCAAATTGAGCTTCCAAATCTTGATCAATCAAATCCAATGAATCCATCATCATCTTGGGATATCCTTCCCAATCCTCATGTTGATTAACACTATCCTTGTATTATTGTGTATCCTCAAAAATGTTATGTTCGTCAATCCATCAATCTAATCAATCAACCTTAGCTTGGTTTTCAACAAAAATCCCAAAACAAAGTACTGATATCATCACATATCTATATCCAAATCATCAAAATCATGCAAAAATCCAAAAACACTCATAAAAATAGAAAACATCAAAAACATGGTATCTAAACTATGTCCTCTTTGAGCTTAAATTTAGGCAAGGCTAATCTTTGATCAGCCCTCAAGACACAAAATCCAAAAAATAACATAAAATCTCATAAAACACAAAAACATTGGAAAATTTTAAAATCAAAACATTTGTAAAACATCTTGAAAAAACCCAAAAACAACCTCATAACATTTCAAAAACATCCAAATATTTAAAAAAAAGATTTTTCCCATTTCAAAATTACCCACAATAATCTCATCCATAATAAATCAATTGTCACCTTCATCCTTTGGCAAAATAAATAGAAAACAACCACAAAAATCAGCAAAAGAAAACTTTTAAATGAAAAATCAAACTCTTGATCATTTTAGCAAACATGTTAATCAACCTTATATCAATGGCTTTTTCGAACAACCTATCAACTTTCCACCATCCACTAACATGTCCTAGGATGTATCCTTCCTACAATGGGAATTATCTACTAGCAAAACACTTTGGATACTTATCCTAAACAAAACAATTTGCCACCATCCACTAACATGTCCTAGGATGCATCCTTCCTACAATGGGCATTATCTTTTGGAAAAATTATTTTGGATTCTTATCTTAAGAAAAACACATCCCTTTGGCTATAGATATGAAGAATATTGATGTGTTTGTGTACTTGATCTTTTCTTTTGACTTATTTTATTGCGCTCATTCTGATGACCTCTCGTTGATGTCCAAACAAAGGGATTTAGAGAGAAAGGAATGAGGCAACGATCATTATCTTTTTATCTGTTGTGGTTTTTGGATGTTCTTGTAATATAACCTTGGTCATGCATACTTTGTTTGGTCTGTAGGGAGGGTGCTTTAGATGTCTTGTTGACCACATAGGAAGGCTTTCTTTTCTATATTTTGGTTTAGGATGTTTGGAATATCTAAACTACATTCTAAATAAGGTTTCATATGCCAAGTGTGAATAGGGATACTCCTATCTGATTGTCAAGTCAAATTACATCACACTAGATACCCTACCATCTTGGTTATCTATACCTTGATGCATTGTATCTATTTTTTTTATCAAACATAAGGTAAGTAAGCCCTTTTAAAATCCCAATTCCTGATAAGAAATAAATCATCATCTCTAATAAAGTCTCATAGATCATGGACTTAGTGGATCCTCCTTTCATCATCTTTTTTCTTCTTTCTTCTCTCCACACTAACATGATATCATGTCATCCACAAACCATCTGCATCCTACATATTCATACATATCATCATAATAAGTAACATCATCCATCTCACATGCATTGCATCTTCATTTAAGATGTTTAGGATAATATAGATTTGTTATTCCCAACATCTTAATCCATCTCATTTTCATCATCATTCATATAGATCTATTAGTCTAACCACCCATACGTTCATCTTGAACCTCTTTTTCATGAGATGGACCATCAAATTAAACTTTTTGCTTGATCTCTTGAGGGGGAAGTGTATGAGCATATTTCTTGTCATTGTGGCAGCAATGGGGCATCTAAAAAATTTAGATTTTTTTTTAATTTCTATTTCCAGTGTTATTCTTTGAACCAGCACATTAGGTACATTGCTTCAAAGAGGGGGAAAATGTAGACATTTAAATTATCTTGATTGGTATCATGCACTCAATCCTGATTCACTAACATCATTTCTTCCTGAATCACTTCTTTACTAACCAATTTTTTAAATTATTTTTAGAAAATTTCTACCAGTGAGGGTGGCCCTCATTCATTAAATGAAAACCAAGAATACAGAGATGAAAAGTACCAGTAAGAACCATATTGAAACTACCCACCATATGAAAGCTATCCCCTACCAACCCCAAGAAACTACCTGCACACAAACTGAAAACAAGATTACAGAGTGATGGTCCAAGATTCCATCACCAAGATGATCCCTACACCTAGTTCAAACATACAAGAAAACTGGAAGTGATGGAGAGAAAAATTATTCTACATTACATTATCCGAGAAAGGTTGTGATTTTTTTGCCTCAATTACTTCCTTGAAAGCAACCACCACAACATATACTACCTTTCTTTTTTGAATCATTTCCACAACAACAAAATCGCAAATGATACCCTACTTTAGCCATTTCTCAAGATGTTTAATTATCTTGATTGATATCGTGCACTCAATCCTAATTCACTAACATCATTTCTTCCTAAATCACTTCTTTACTAACCAATTAATTGAATAACCCTTATTTAATTAATTCATCAAGTTTTCTCTTTTAATTTAATAAATCAACTTTATTTGATTAAATCATCTTCTTTTAATTAATTAAATAAATTTATTTAATTAAATCCTAATGTTCCTCTTTTTAAATAAATCATTTTATTTAATAAAGTAATCTCCTTTATTTGATTTAAATAATAATGTTATCTATTTTAATTGAATAAATGAAAATTTATTTAATTAAATCTAATATCTCAAATTTCTCTCATTTTGAATTAAATAAATCTAAATATCCAAATCAAATGTCAAATCAAACTAACTACCATCTAAGTTAATTAAATCATGATTAACTCCTAACACTAATCCTCTTTTCTCTACCTTTTGCAACATGCACATAGAAATAAATTTATTTTATTCTTCTATTTCCATTCAAATATGACATCTCTTTGGAATATTCCCTCAATTTGAAATCACCCTCCCAAAAAGAATTATCCTCCAACATGACATTATGACTCTTACACATGCTTTTTCTTGAGCCAAGTGGCATTAACTCATCTTTCAACTCTTCCTCCACAAGCCATCTTTTGAATTTCAAACTTCACCTATATGCATTAATTTACACATTGACCAAAATGTTGGTAACACAAGGATAGACAACTAAGAGGGGGTTGAATCAATTATCATAAAAATTATACTTATTAAACTTATTCTCAGATCTGATAATTAAACATGAAAGCATAAACCATCACCACATCAAAAACACACATAACACCAAGATTTTTGTGTGAAACCCTGTTAGGGGAAAAACCAAGGTGGAGGTTAGTCCACAATTTTATACTCTGTTAAAAGTATTATAAATGGGGAATGCACATGCACTTAGGCACACTGCCTAGAGCTCATTTATCAAATACAAAAAGGAACATTTCCCAAAGAAAGACTCACTATCTTACAATCAGATTCAGATTACATCTGAACAATCTTGAATGGAGAAAATAGCATCTTCTAATGGCTGATTATTGTTTTGGTCAAGCACATAAACCTTTTATTTTTCTCACTCTTATTCACACTTTACTTCTACCTTCGAAAGATTAGAACATTATTCGCACACAACACTGATCACACATCGCACACCACTCCTCAAATGGTATAAACAATTGATCATATATATCTACAACTAAGGATAACATCAACTACATGTTGGTCCAATGAAATATGAAATGTGTACAAACTGTCGGCCCAAATTAATAAACAATTTATCAATGAAAACCAAACAATATCGGTCAAATCATAGTAAGGACCCAAAACAACATTTATCAAACATGAAACACCTTAAAAAATTATGCCTCGAACATCCACAACATGCTACAATCACCCTGACAGCCATGATCATGAAAAACATGAGCTCACAAAAGAAAATCACCAATCATGAGCACAAAAATCAATGCAGACCAACAACATAGATAGAACATGATCTAGAAACATCCACAAGCATCATGAATCACCACAGAAGAATCCAAAACAACTCAAATTACTAGAATCACATCATCCTCTTATAGGAATACCAACTAAATAACTAGAACAACTTTTGAAACACAAATACTCATAACTTTGTCAAATGATACTTTCTCTTAGCACTTCTCCCCCTTAGGTTTTGACTCTTTTCTCCTTAACTCTTTCATAGTTTTTCACATAACTCTCATCCCCCTTTGAAATCAATGAAAAAGGTACACATTATGTTTCTCCACACAAGCTCTGAACCATGTTTCTGAACATTTGACTACTCCCCTTGAGTAGCAGCCACCAAAAACTCAATCTAGATCACAAGATATGACTATGAAATGCACAAACCGGTGCAAGTCATTGCATCTTAATTCTGATTAGGAGGGGTAATCACCCCTCACTTCCCTCTGAGGTACTCAAAAGTATCCTTAGGCAAGGGCTTCATAAATATATGTACAATTTGTTCCTTAGTGGGCACATACTCCAATCTAACCTCCTTTTCACTCACCTTTTCTCTCAAAAAGTGAAACTTGATAGATATATGCTTGGTTTTTGAATGTAGCATCAAATTCTTAGAAATGTTAATTGCGCTTGAATTATCATAAAATATAGCTATACACATCTAAAAATGGTCACGGTTATTCAAACCTATTAATTAATTAAATATGAATTATTTAATTAATATTTTTAAGTCATCTACATATAAATAAATTTAATTATTTATTTATATTGTTGATTTTTCCAATTCTTCTAGTTAAATTAAATAAATAAGTTTATTTAATTGTTTCTTCTTTCCTCTTAATTAAACTAAATAAATTTTATAATTTATTTATTTAATTATCATTTCATTTCTAAAGTTTGAATGTTTAAATTCGAATTATGAAATATTCTTCTAATCCATCTAAAATCTCACATAATTAAATATTGTAAATATTTAATTACTCATTTTCTTTCACTTCTCAAATAATTAAATATTAATTTATTTAATTTTGGAAACTTCTATTTGCACATGTCACATATAATTAAATAAATTTATTTATTTATTTAGCATTTATCCTCAAATTTCAACTAACTTTTCAATTAATAAAAAGACAAATGCCATGTTTGTCTCCATTTTTGAATGAGGATGGTTTTATGGGTTGAAAACATTCTTCCACTTTCCTCTCAACCTTCCAACTTTCTCTCAACTTCTTAATCTCTCACCGTTCATCTTGACAAGTTTGAATTTCAACAGTTGATCTCCACCAACTAGATTCTTGCCTTCCAAAAAATCTATAAATATAGCCTTCTCGTAAGTAGATCTTATCCTAGATTTCATATGCAGTTACTATAGTAGCATTCGAATCAACATATCAACATTTTAGCAATATCATAGCATTTCAAGTTTATAGTTTAAATCATTAGCAATATACATGCATTTTCAATCAATCTCATTCTCCTAAGTTGTCATTTCAACAAGTTGCTACTTACACAACTAAGAGCTAGTAACTTTAATCAAATCCTTGGAGATAGAGGAAGATGGGATGAGTTTGAAGGAGCTGCTATTGTTTAGAGTTTGCATTTATTTTTTATAGATTAGTTTCTTTCAATATAATGTCTAATTGGTGTCTTAGTTTACATTTTAATTGATCATGCATATTCTAACAACACATTTTTGGTGCCCACCGTGGGGCATCCCCCCCGTTTTTAATTTCTTTTATTGCAGATTTTTCTGATAGGTGACAGACTAGAGTCGTGCTTTAGTGCATACGAGCCTCTTTTTAGTGCATCCCCAGACTGTTTTAGCACATCCTCAAACTATTCTAGCGCATCCATGGACTATTTTGGTGCATAGATGACCTATTTTCATGCATCCCTTCTTGATCATTTAGCACATTTGTTAACTATTTTGGCGCATTGGTGGCCTGTTTTAGCGCATACAAGGGTTGTAAAAGAAAATTCTGATTTCGACGCCATCCACAGACAAAAAAGTTTCAATTCGGTTTTAAAAATAAAATGAAGCAATTTTAGGATATAAATTTTAAATCTGGAATTTATCAATCCTAGGATAGTCACCAAATATTATTCCATGCTGGTTAAAATGAATCCAATTTTTGTTGTGAAGCAAAATCTTCACTTAGCATAGAAAAATATTATTTGGATTTAAAATTGAACCTTTTGTTTGTTGTGATTGTTGGGTAATAGGTATATGCTCTCCCCTTTATTGGGTGATGAGAACACCAGACTTACCTATTTCATTTTATACATTTCATGCTTTATTACAACCTTTAGAAGGCCTTTTGTAGTGGGAAAAAGCACTCACCCTATAGGAATGACCTAAGTGGGAACAACCAAAGCTAGGTTTTCCAACCCACTTTAATCAAAAGTGAGTTTTGGGGAAACCCATATTCAACGGAAGTGAGCAAGATAACCATCCCCAAAATATTTGTTCTAAAGATTGGTAGGTCTCCTGAGGGAGTTTATCTATTGTCACACTGAACGAAAACCTTTACTATGAACCATAGTTTAGAAAGCCAGCCGTGTCAGTATCCAGACATCATTTTAATCACAGTGCAAGGGGAGGGAAGAATCTGCCCACAAGACACTCACCATATAATCTCCACAGATTGTTTTATCAAGGGATCAAGAAATCTAACCTTGAGTATGCCCCTGGAAAAGACAAAAACATAGGCGCCCTCTAGGGGTGACACGACTATGTGAGTCGATGCAATTTTAAGCTGTGGGCTATGATTCCTATGATGACCTATTTGACAACTAAGAGTGAGTCTATTTGAATTTCTTATCTTGTTGAAAAACCTCTGGAAATCTCAATAACATACACTCTTTGTTTAGATTTTAGGATTAACAAAACAACTATCTGCTACTCTATGCTATTTTTTTCACATTTAAATCAGATTAAGATCATCCAAAAATATCAAACTGTCAAAACATGTCTTGTCTCAGAGAAATAATTGGTAAGTTTAGCGCATTTGTGCTCTTTTTTGGCACATTTGTGTTCTGTTTCGGCACATTTGTGCCCTGTTTCAGTGCATTTGTGCTCTATTTCGACGCATCTGTGCTCTATTTCAGCATATTTGTGTTCTGTTTCGGTGCATATGTGCTCTGTTTCGATGCATCTGTGCTCTATTTCAGCACATCTATGCTCTATTTCAGCGCAACTGTGCTCTGTATCAGCACATCTATGTTCCGAGCCTAGGTAATTTTTTGACATTCAAAAATCAGTCATCTCAGTCTAGTCTTCTCCTATGCTCAGGGTTTGGAGGTCTAAATTTTTTTCCAAAAGGTCCCTAGAGAGGAAGATTAGGAAGCCAAATAAATCTCTCAGTTATAAGAAGTTATTGAAAAAGAGGAAAATTTTATACCAAAGTCGAAAGGTCTTCCTTGAACACAAGACCTTTATTCATCGATATCATGACTTTGTTAGAGGTTTCACTAATGATTATGTTGTAGAACCTTTATACTCATGAGCCTTCTTTCAAAGAAGAGCCCTTTCTCAAAGGCACAACCACAGTTAGCATATTTGTTCCTCTTATATTCCCCAACCTACAATTGTATACTGTACTCATCCTAATCAATTTTTGCAATAGAGAACTCAAGCACATTAGGCATTTATCACAAATCCATGTTTTTACAAAGCTACGATCAAACTTCACAAAGTGCAAAATCATCTTTATTTTGATCTTTGGTTTAATTCCCGCAAACATGATTTTCATCCTTTCAATTAGGAAATCATGAGCTAAAGATTATAAATCTCTTAATTCATAGAATCTTCATTCTATCCTAATTTTCATTTCCATCAAAATTGCACTATTTCATTCTTTTGATCAAAAGTTAGTAGAAATTGGGCAAAGCTTATGCCTGTTGTCACAAGATCTTGAAAACAAATAGAAAAAGATGAAAAGAAAGTATAGTAAGAAAAATGGGTGATAATAATGGTATGGAAGAGAATCCTTTTCATAATTCAAATATTGAAGAGATAACGGAAGAAAAGATTCAAGAAGTAGAGCAAGATCCCCAATTCCATACTCTTATGGAAAGGATTCTAGAATGAAACAAGGAAAGATATTTCCTTTCATTAGCTAATTAAGGAGCTAAGTTACCTACCGATTTTGACACAGAAGGGATTAAAGAAAATCCTGAAGCCCCTCTTAATGATTTTAATTTTCTTACTCTACATTTAAAAGCATTACAAATGCAAATGAAAGAAATCAAAGGGGGTATAACAAAGAAGTATGTTTTGGATGATATATGTCCTTATCCATTTGATAGAAGTCTTCAAATGATTCCTTTTCCAGAACATTGCAAAATCCCTAAATTTGATAGGTATAATGGGAAAACTGACCCCATTGAGCATGTGAGGGATTTCCAAAATATGAGCTTAGAATTCGCTCATGAAGATACCTACTTAATGCGATTGTTTCCATGAAGTCTGGGTGGACAATCCATGGAGTGGATTTCAAAAATCACTCACCCCATTAGAACATTTGAGGAGTTGATAAATAAATTTATATCACAATACTCCTACAACATCCAACACCAGATAACCATGCTTGATCTTTGTAAGGCAAAACAAAAGGTAGGGGAATCTTTCACCATTTTTTTTACAAAGATGGAGAAGGGTATTTGCTAGATACTCCTGTCTTGTTCCTAAAATAGAAAATATGGAGATCTTTATCAATAGTCTGAATCAAGAAATGAGTTATAGACTAAACCTTCACTGTCCTTAATCATTTGAAAAATTGATTGAAAACATAATTACTATTGAAGGTGCCTTGGTCAAGCGTGGAGTTCTGAAAATTGATAAAGAGGGTTCAAATTCATACAACACCAACAACAACCATAGTAACAACAATGACAATTCATGGTTTTGGACTCAAAATAAAAATGTTGTGACTGATGGGGTAGTAGATGCTAACAACGTAGATGCTAACAACGTGAATGTGAATCCTACCATCCTTAATATATCAAGTTTCCAACGTAGCAATAATGTTGGAAATTCTAGTACCTAAGGCAATGTTTCCAATCAAGGGAATGTGACCAATAATCATGGAAATAATTTTGGAAATAATCAAAATTCAAATGTGCCCAGATCTTCATATTTTTTGAATCGACAGAGTTTTACTCCCTTGGGCCAATCTTTGGAATCCATTCTCAAAGAATTATTGAATCAAAACTCTATTACATTGCACCACAAAGATATTATGAGCCTCAATTTAAACCACCATCATGGAATGACTCACACTTTTGTGATTATCATAGGTGTAAAGGTCATAAGACAAATAATTTCCAAGGGTTAAAGAATGTTGTTTAGGATTTGATTGATAATCGTACCATTACAGTTGAGGGACATAATGCCAATGATGACCATCAAGAATTCAAGGATCCTCTCCCTAATTATCAAAAGGGGGAATCTTCGAGTGACAAGGGTAAGAATGTTAATTATGTCCATGACAACATTATCAATCATATTTATACTGGCGATCAACAAATCAATGCTATCTAAATCAAAGGTGAGCAAGAGTATCGAGAGGTCAATGCTACAACAAGGGGGCAAGCCAAAATCATTGTCAAAGGAAGCTCATCCAAAGCAGAAGTTCACCCTCCAAATCAATACAGTTTGGTTGATCAACTATGAAAAAAATCAGCCAAAATTTCTATCTTGGAGCTCTTAAAGTTATCACTTGTGCATAAGGACATTCTGGAAAAGGCACTTGTTGATACAACTATCTCTCTTGATCTGGATATCAATAAATTTCAAGCCATGGTGGGACACTTTTCCTCATCCGCATGTTTATCCTTTACTAAGAAGGATGACTCATCCATGACCCATCCACATAATTCATCACTCTACCTAGAGGTTATGGTTCACAAAACTCAAATTAGATGTGTCCTAATAGATGGGGGAGTCAGATTATTATATTTTTACTTTGAAATTGGTCCTCGCTTTGGGATATTCTAAAGAATCTATAGATCCATGAAGGAAGATTACAATCAAGACATATGATGATGAGGAAAGATCTTCCAAAGGCCTCATCATGCTACCAATCAGAGTGGGACCTATTGTGAAGAATACCTTTTTTTAGGTTCTAGATCAGGATCTATCCTATAAAATACTCTTGGGTTGTCCATGGATCCATGAAATGTAAGCTGTTCCATCTACTTATCATCAATTCTTGAAGTTTCCATATGATGGACAAGAACTAACAATACCTTCTGATCAAATTAGGAGTTAAACTTTCTCTAACCCAAGAGCGACTCAGGACACACTCATCCCACATAATAGAGAGGCTTTGGCCATCTCTACCTCCAAATACAATGAGCAAGCATGAGAAATGATAAGTAATTTTGGCACCAAGCTAAAATTGAAAGATAATGGAGTAGGGGAATATTCTTTATCTCTCTCTAATCTACCCATACCTCCAAGATCCCATGGTCAACCATCAACATCCATACAACAAGCTACAATAGCTTTAGCCTCAGCTTTAGTTCCTATCACCAAGTTTAATGGAGTATTTATCAAAGAAAATGAAATGGAAGATAGAGCTATCCTTGATTGGCTCTATAAAGATGAAGAAGAATTAGTACAACATATCAAGTTACCCACAAAACAATATGGAAAAGGTTATGCAATAATGCAGCAAATAGGTTATGAAGGAAATGGCCCTATGGGAAAGAGAAAAGAGGGTATCGTTGAACCTATCCAACTAAAAACAATGCACCTAAAACATAAGACTGGGTTAAGATATGGTGAAAATACAAAGGAAGAAGTAGTACAAAGAATGTCTAAAGAGGAGTTAACTAAAACAATTTTGAGAATTCAAGCAAACAATTTTGACACTGACTCTAATGAATATGAATGGGATGAATTCTCTAATGATACATTCTTGACGGAGAAAAGGGTGGATGTCATACAAAAATTCATACCTGCATTCTTACAAGGGGAAAGCTCAAGGCCTCCGCTTGATTACATTCTACAAAGCGATCATGACTCAAGTGAAACTGATTTGATTCAAAGTGAGACAGATCATCTATAGGAGGATACCATCCTAGACCTCTCCCATAATGACGTTAATAATAGTATCATGACTCTAATGGCCAGTGACCTTACTCATCCTAATGATCCATTTCCTTTGGTCCATCCCAAACTCATTGATTGGGAACAAATTGCACCTATTGATGTCCCAACTTTTCCTAATGATGAAACCATCATAAACTTTCTTTCGTCATCCCAACCGGAAACAAGTTCCGCCAAGGAATCACCGAATCAAATTTTTCGACAAGAAAGTGCCAAGTTTCTCAGCTATGAAATAAATAACATAAAAGAAAGATCTAATGGTGAAAACCTAACAAAGGCAGTATTAGATCAAGAAAAGAGAAAACTAAAAAGTGTATCCAATAGTGAAAACCTTTCAAAGGCACTAGAGGATGGGAAACTTGACACTCTCCTAGAAGATTAACAAGAAAGGTCTTCTATTCTAATCGAACCAACAGAGGCAGTCAATATAAGTACTACAGAAAAACCCAAAGTCTTGCAACTTGGTGCATCTCTAACAGAAGAGGACATACCAAGATTTATAAAATTTCTCAAGAACAATCAAATCAGTTTTGCATGGTCCTACGCATATATGCCTAGATTGGATCCATATCTCATCATGCATCATCTATCTATTATGCCAAGGGAAAAACTTGTGAAGCAAAACATCAGAAAAATACATCCACATGTTGCATTGTTGGTTAAAGAAGAGTTAAAGAAGCTTTTAGATGTTGGATTCATTCAGTCTATTGACTATGGAGAATGGATCTCCAATATCGTACCTATTTCAAAACTAGACGAAAGGATTAGAATTTGTACAAATTTCAGATATTTGAACAAGGCATGTCCTAAAGATGACTTCCCTTTGCCAAACATAGATATGATTGTTGATTTGACTATTGGATATCCAATGTACTCATTAATGGATGGATTTTCAGGATACAACCTGATAAAGATTGCACCAAAGGATTAGGATAAAACAACGTTCACATGTCCTTGGGGTGCCTATTGCTGGAACATAATTCCATTTGGATTGAAGAACGCAGGAGCTAAATACCAACGAGAAATGACCAAACAAATTTGTGATATGATGCATACATTCATGGAGGATTGCGTTGATGATCTCCTTTCCAAATCTAACACTAGGGAAGGACACATAGATATCTTATCTAAAATTTTCAAAAGAATGGAGCAATTGAAAGTAAGACTTAATCCAAAGAAATGTGTCTTTGGAGTGAAATTTGGAAAGTTGCTAGGTTACATTGTATCAGAAAAGGGAATTGAAGTAGATCTAGCTAAGCTACAAGCAATTCTTGATATGCCACCACCAAGGAACATTAGTCAACTATGCTCTTTGTAGGGATGGTTACAATCCATCCAAAGATTCATTGCCCAACTGGTAGATAAAATTTTACCATTCACTCATCTCTTACACAAGAATGTTCCATTTAAATGGGAGGAAAAATGTGAAGTAGTGTTTGATCAGATAAAGTAGTATCTCATGAATCCACCAATATTGATTCCACCAGTGCAAGGTGCACCACACATAGTGTATATTTCTGCCATGAAAGTGTCCCTAGGAGCATTATTGGCACATGAAGACAACTCAGGAAAGGAGCGAGAAATATATTACATCAATCAAAATTTGACAATTCATGAGCTAAATTACACATTCATTGAAAAATATTGCTTAGCAGTAGTGTTCACTTCTCAAAATTTACGACATTATATGCTAGCACATACAATAAAGCTTGTGGCTAAGATTGATCCACTCAAATATCTTCTAAGTAAGGCAACCTTAACTGGCAGGTTCACTAAATGGGTCATGATCCTGAGCAAATTTGACATTCATTATGTGGATTGCAAAGCTATAAAGGGACAGGTAATTGTAGACCAGTTAGGAGAAGCACTAATGCTAGCAAAATGCCCAATACGCATTGATTTCTTGATGCTAATGTATTCACAATGGCTATTAAGCAATCATGGGAACTCTACTTTGATGGTTCCTACACTCAACATGGTTCAAGAGTAGGGATTCTTTTTATCACACCTCAAGGACATACATTTCCAAAATATTATCGGCTAATGTTCCCGTGCACAAGCAACATAGATGATTATAAGGCATTATTAATTGGCACGAGAATTGCAATAGACTAGAAAATCATAGAAATTCAAGTTTCTGGTGATTCACAACTTGTTATAAATCAAATCAATGACAACAAGTTGATACATTACAAACGGATGGTGGATGATTTTAAGAAATACTTTATTGATATCAAGTTCATACAAATTTTGCGTATTGATAATAAATTAGCCGATGCAATGGATACAATAGCATCTCTACTCCAGTTGTCAAAAATTCAAACATGGTATGATTTCCTAGTGGAACAATTGTTTTCTCTCGCCTATGACAATCCAGAAACTCAAAGCATTTTCCACTTAACCAGTTCCGATTCTCCCTTGTATGGCCAAATTTACACTTACCTAAAGGATACTATTTTACCTTTAGATTTGTCTAGAAATTAGAAAAGAAATTTCATCTGTCAATCCTCCCATTACACCTTAATTGCTGACATCTTATAATGGATTGGTCTAGATGGTACCCTCCTTAGATGTCTCGAATGCGATGAATCGAAAAAAATATTTATAAGAGGTACATCGTGGCATTTGTGGGACACCCTCGAGTGGATTAACCTTAGCAAAGAAACTTGTGAGATTGGGTTATTACTGGCTAACCATGGAGAAGGAATCATTCATCTTTGTGAATAAACGTGCAAAATGTCAGATTCATGGGAATCTCATTCATGCTCCTACTTAGGAATTACAACCCTTCACCACAACATGGCTTTTCGCTCAGTGGGGATTGAGTCTGGTTGGAAAGATACACCTGTCATCTTCAAATGGACACAAATTCATTATTATAGCCACTGAGTATTTCACTAAATGGATTGAAGTTGTTCCCCTAACAACTGTTACTGATAAACAAATCTCTTCATTCATTTTAAACTATATCATCTATTGATATGGTATTCCCAACTCCATTATCATAGACAATGGAAGACCCTTTAAAAATCAGGATGTTGATGAGCTATGTGAAAGATTTCACATCCAACATAGGTTCTCTACACCTTACTATCTGCAAGGGAATGGTCAAGCTGAAGCTTCAAACAAAACAATTTTGAAGAAAATAGTAAATGAAGCAAGTCATGATTGGCATGTTCAATTAAATCTAGCATTATGGGCATACAGAAAAAGTATTCACACACCAATAGGTGCTACTCCTTATGCTTTGGTCTATGGAGCGGAAGCTATTCTACCACTAGAAGTTGAGATTCCTTCACTTTGAGTATCACTAAAGGGGTTAATCAATGATGAAGACTACAAAGTATCAAGGTTGCAAGAGCTGGAACTGCTTGATGATCAACGTCAAATTGTAGTTAATCATTTTAAGGGATATCAACAAGTTATGTCCCATAGCTACAATCATAGAGTCAAACCACAAAATTTTCAAGTGGGTGACTTGGTTCTCAAAGAAAACCCTCGTAATCAGCAAGATCGGGAAAAGAAAGGCAAGTTCGAACCTAATTGGTTGGGCCCATTCATTATCATTGCTACCTATGGATCAGGGGCATATCAGTTGTCAACATTAGAAGGGGACCTGTTTGAAGATCCGGCCAACAACATTCATCTAAAGAAGTTTTATGCTTAAAAATATCAAAAATAGTATAAAAAGTCCTAAAAAAATACAAAAATAAATCAAAAGAGAAAAAAAATACAAAAAAATCAAAAGAGAAAAAATACAAAAAATAAAAAGAGAAATAAAAAAATCATTGCCTTGATGAAAACCTTGCAAATAGGCATCTTGGTAACAACAAAAAAATCATAAAATAAAAAAAAAGTGAAATAAAAACAAATGGTGAAAACTTGGCAAATAGGCATTGTTTGTGATTTTGTTTGGCTCTCTTATCTATTAGGATACATTTTGCATATCCATCTTTCATCGACATCACATACATGCCTAGCCATCATATCTGCATCATGCATCACATCATCTCGAAACGACAAGGATCTCATCATGGCTTGATGATTAGGGTTATCCTTAGCAGTAGTTGTGTCTAACAGGAGTCAAAGTACAAGGTCACTAGAGGGGGGGAATTCGCTTCTTGGAGCTTTCTAGCAGGAAATTGGTAGCATGTACAAGAATCAGAATATCAGGAAACAAAAAAATTGTCCAATTAAATTGAGTCTATATAACTGTTTGACAAAAAACTGAAACAAATTGGATGATCTTAATCTGAATACAATGAATGGAACACTTAAAGCATAAGTTGAATTGTTGTTTTGACATTTGATGACATCATATCTTTGGAGTGGTTCAATGATGTACTGAACTAGAATCACAAAGAAGGAGTATGATTTTCTTTGCTTGTTGTTTGTAAGTTAATCATTAGTATTGTGCAAATTTGTCATGGGACATGCTCTACAATGTATTATTGATGACATTTCGGATTTTCATAAGAAAATGGTTAACTTTTGTCTATTTATGCAAGAAATACTCAGGTCATCTTGGTTCAATTAACCTCGATCCTTGTATTAATTTGCTATATCAAAAATCATGAAAGTGATACTCAGGTCATCATTGGTGCTAACTTACCCTTTGATGCTTGTACTAACTTTCAACATATCAAAAGGCTCGATGGTGAAAATCAAGTGTGGCATAGATTGAAAAATAGGAGAATGATTCGTTACTACATCCTAGGACTGCATGATTCATTTAGATTTGCATTTTTAAGGCTGTCTAAGGTAGATTTTTGAAGGTTGGTAAAAATTTCATTTATCTTTTCAAAACAAGAATTGAGTAAATTTGGACATTTGTGGCATCTCATTCCATTATCATTCATTTCACCATCACTCATTTAGGTTATCATTATTATTGCATTTTCATACTTACATCATCGTTTCATTATCATTTTTTTCTTTTCATTTAGTTCATCATGATCATTATCCATCTTTACATATCATATGCATGGTCATTATTTTAATCATTCATTATTATATCATTTCGTAACATTTACATTTGCATTTATTTCACATACATATACAAGGTTGCATCCATTTCATCTATTTCCTATCATCATTTAGGTTATCATTTTCATGTCCATTGCATCATATTATTACATCATTATCATTAGTTCACCAATTCATATCATTATCCTTATTATCATCATACTACATCATTATTCATATCATGTGCATATCATTCATTAAAAATTAAATCTTCATAATCATCTCATTTCATCATAACTTTTCATTTAGATCATCATTTCATTGCATATCCATTTATATTAATTTTTCATCATTATTAGGTCTCATTCATTTAGTCTACAACATATCATTTTCATAAGCATATCATTTTTTAGGACATCTCATTCATCATGGAATCTTTCATTCATTACATACGTCATAAAGAAAAATCATCATGTTAGAAATCATTTCATCATAACAGATATTACATCATATCATCATTGCATCATCATACATAAAATAAAAGCGTCATCATTTACATCACACCATCATTTACATCATCATTATAAAAATCATACATGACATAGAATATAGAAATAAACATGCATCCATAATCATACATCATAAATCATCCATAACACATGCATAATCAAATCACCACTACATCTCATAAATCTCATCAAAACAATTGTCCAAGAGTACAAGGATATCAAATGTTTCAACAAGATATATCAAATACAGTGACTAAATGTGTCAAGCAACCCATCACTAAGGGGAATTTGGTCATGGCACATGGCTGCTACTATCCCCTGAGGTGGTAGGTCTTGTTGGATCTCTTCTCTCTGAAGCTCTGATCTCTCACCTGGCTAGCTGACCCACACTCCTAGTAGCACTCCTAGTGTGGCTACGTGAATGGGTCTGAGACCGAGTACCTGACTATGTAAAAGCAATCCTCCTCTCGAGTGGCACTACCTCAAAGTATATCATCCTATAGTACTCAGCCTCTTGAGCAATGTCTAATCCCTTTGCTATAACCTCTCTAATATAGGTGCTCTCGACTAATCTCAGGAATCTCTCACCTATACCCTCGACCTGTATGCATCTCTCCTAGAAGTTGTCTCGCTCTACCGTAAGCTGAGCTATCTATGGGTTAGGAGGTGGTGGTTACACAACCTATTCCTATAGTTGGTTGATCGTCACCTGTGCCCATGCTAACTGACTCTAAAGAGTCTGAACCTCTTCCTGTAAGGCATCCATCTATCCCTGCAACGAAGCCTTGATAATAACTCATGGAGCCGAAGTACTCAACTGATCCACCACTCTCGATGTCTATGGCCTCATACTAAAGGGTACATCAAAGAAAAACCTCTTCCCTCCACCCCCACCACCTCTATCATCCCCACTATCATCACTATTGTCATCTAGGCTGCTAGAGTCATCCCATCATCCACCTTATCCCCCTCCTCATCAATATCCATGGCTACTGCATCTTGTACCCCTACTTGAGCCTCTCCCCGTGGCTTCCCTATTGCTGCCTGTGTATGTGGCTTCCCTCGCCCTCATTGTATAGTTGGTCCTCCCAATAATGGGGTAGGCTCCTCTAGGCTAGTGAACCTTGAAAAGGGATGAGTGTAAAAGAAAGTTGTGTAGTCATCCGCCACCCTGAATTTGTCACCTTTGGGTGCATCACCCAATAATCTGACTATAAATCTATATACTCTATCTTAGTAGCCTCTATGGTCATGAATGGACCCCACTCTACCACATCCTCCTAGCACCTGGCATGGTGTGCCACACCCTATGGAATCATATGTACTAATCTAAACTATCTCAGGACCTGCATAACCAGAAATCGCTCGATGATAAACGGGGTGTGCCCAATTAGGTATCTCGATCTAGTACAAAAAGGAAGCTCTATATCATCTACCTCCTAAGGGTCACAGTCAAGATACAGTCTCCAGATGATGGTATCCATGTCATCCAGTACCCTCTGCCAGTACTCTAACTTTCCTAGTGTCGGCTGGACAAGGGGATCTATGTAGGCATAAACATATGGAAACCCAAGGGGATGATCTCTTCGAACAATGGGATGAGTGATCACAATCTGCTCCCATGCCCATATCTGTAAAAGAGTAACTCCACAGGCGAGACTCTTCCCATATGTGTACATGACCTGATGAAGATCATGGTACAGATGGGAAAGCATATAGGACCCCAATGCATATCTGGTACGATGGAGAAGCATGTCCTCCAGGATCTGACCCCATCCGACTGATAGTCCCTTTGACCTGCGATCAAGAAAAAGGAAACCACCGATGAAACCTGCTAAAACTGAAGGTAGTGGGGCATATCTCTCCACCATTTCCTTCCAAGGAATATCATACCCACTGGTATGAGGATCCTGGAAGACTCATCTTAGTGCATCGGTCCCCCCAATCTCCTTGTGATCATAGATCACAAGCTCACCAACTATAGGAATACCCAGGATCTTGTATACATCCTCTAGAGTCACAGTCATCTCTCCTATGGGTAGATAAAAGGTTTTATGCTCGCTATGCCACCTCTTAGCTAATGTGGTCAACAACACCCTATTGACCCGATATTGCAGAATCCTCAACAATGGACTCAACCCACACTGGTATATAATCTCTAAGTCATCTTGAGATAGTTGAGGAACCATCTCCCAGGTACGAGGAAATATCTCTCTGATCTGGAGGAGGTTAAATTCCTCCTTTATAACATCATCAAGCAATCTCTAAACAAATAGGTACATCAAGCAAGTTCATCACTTGAATCAAACAGGAAATCAGCACAATCAAATCAAATCTTATTTATTTTTCAATCACGAAAGAAAATCTATCATTTCTACTATTTTTTTCATATCAGATGGAAACAAATTTAACAGTCAATTGACTAAACATCTATCTATTTGTCTTTCAATCAAGAAATAAAATCTATCATCTATTTGTCTTTCAAGCAGGAAAGCAAATTTATCTTTACTATTTGTTCTTCAAAACATGAAGAAAAATTTATCAAATCAAGCTAATCTATTTTTGATTTTATTCAACAACATACAATCAGTTGTCTAATCTAGCAAAAATCATCAAGTACATATCAATTTTTCTTCAAAAATTGAAATTCGGCAAAGATCCATGGATGCGCTATTCTATCAAGTGGATGCACTAAAATAGTCAATCGATGCACTAAAACATGTATGTGCGACTTTAATCTATAGATGCGCTACAATAGACACTGGATGCACTAAATTATCTATGCTCTATTCTATCAAGTGGATGTGCTAAAATAGTCATTCTAAGTGCTAATCTAGCCTATGCGCTAAACTAGCATCCTACGCGGGTAGTTTTCCTAGATGTGCTACTTCATTTTTCCTATGCGCCATTTTGTCTATGCGCTAATATACAAATCTAAGCATTATTGTCTTGCATCTATGCGCTACTCTGGATGTGCTACTCTATCTAGCCTATGTGCTAAAGTACGGATCACATGCACTAAACCATAATCCTATGCTCTAAAGCAAAAAATTCAAAAATCTAAAAATTAAACAATTGTACAAAAATTCACTACAAATTTGAAAAAGAGGATTAGATCAACTTACCGAAGGTCCGTACATGGTTGGTCTCTGATATCAGTGGTCTCACTTGAATCTGTGGCCCTCATAATGGATCGGCATCTCATTTTTATCTCTCAAAGCTCTGCAAATTACCACAAGTTACTGTTCAAATGACAATGACTTTTCACCTTTTCCACCTTTTAAGGGGGTAAAAGTGGAAAATTATTCATATTTTTACTATACAGAGTGCTATTTTGAGAGCTAAATCGCCATTTTCGCTCCAAAGATCATTTACATTCTTTTGAATCAGCCTCATCAATATTCTCATCACGCAATTTATCTCTGAAGGGGGCCTATTGCATCGGTAAATTTCCAAATTTAGGGGTAAAATTCTTTGAAGCAGTGTGTAAAACACATCACTTCAAAGAGGGGCAAAATGTACACATATAAAAATGGTCACAGTTATTCAAACCTATTAATTAATTAAATATGAATTATTTAATTAATATTCTAAAGTCATCTACATATAAATAAATTTAATTATTTATTTATATTGTTCATTTTTCCAATTCTTCTAGTTAAATTAAATAAATAAGTTTATTTAATTATTGCTACTTTCCTCTTAATTAAACTAAACAAATTTTATAATTTATTTATTTAATTATCATTTCGTTTCTAAAGTTTAAATGTTTAAATTTGAATTATGGAATATTCTTCTAATCAATCTAACATCTCACATAATTAATTATTGTAAATATTTAACTGCTCATTTGCTTTCACTTCTCACATAATTAAATATTAATTTATTTAATTTTGGAAACTTCCATTTGCACATGTCACATATAATTAAATAAATTTATTTATTTAATTAGTATTTATCCTCAAATTTCAACTAACTTTTCAATTAATAAAAAGAAAAATGCCATGTTTGTCTCCATTTTTGAATGAGGATGGTTTTATGGGTTGAAAACATTCTTCCACTTTCCTCTCAACCTTCCACCTTTCTCTCAACTTTTTAATCTCTCACCATTCATCTTGACAAGTTTGAATTTCAACCATTGATCTCTGCCAACTAGATTCTTGCCTTCAAAAAATCTATAAATACAACCTTCTCGTAAGTAGATTTCATACGTAGTTACTATAGTTGCATTTGAATCAGCATATCAGCATTTTAGCAATATCATAGAATTTCAAGTTCATAGTTTAAATCATTAGCAATATACATGCATTTTCAATCAATCTCGTTCCCCTAAGTTGTCATTTCAACAAGTTGCTGCTTACACAGCTAAGAGCCAATAACTTTAATCAAATCCTTGGAGATAGAGGATGATGGGACGAGTTTGAAGGAGCTTCTATTGTTTAGAGTTTGCATTTATGTTTTCTAGATTATTTTCTTTCAATATAATGTCTTATTGGTGTGTTAGTTTACATTTTAATTGATCACCCATATTATAACAACACAATAGGAATAGGTTCATCATACACAACTCTAATATATTTCAACATCTACTTCATCCATAATACTTGAGTACAATTGTTAGCAGCAACAATGCATTCTGCCTCTATAGTAGATAAAGAAATGATATTTTTCTTCTTACTTAACCATGAAATCAGCTTCTATCGCAAGAAAAATGTACCCCCACTAGTACTCTTTCTATCATCCACATCTCCTACCCAATCAACATGAGAAAAAGAAATCAAAGTAAAGTCATCTTCTTTAGGATACCATAGGCCAAAATAAATTTTCCCCTTCAAGTACCTAAAAATCCTCTTCATAGTTGTCACATGAGATTCCTTAGGATCAACATGAAGTATTGCAACAATGCATATGACATTCATGATATCAGGTCTAGCTTGAGTCAAATAGAGCAATCCACCAATCATGGATTTGTATCTAGTTTTATTTGTTTTAGGAGAATCATCATCTTGTTTCAACTTGCATCTGGTCACAATAGGTGTACCAACTAGCTTTTGAATCTTTCATACCAAACTTCTTTAGCAATTTTTTCACATACTTGGACTGAGATATAAAGATCCCTCTATCTAGCTAAGTAATTTTCAATCCCAAAAATAATTTCATTTCTCCAATCATAGACATATCAAGCTCACTCTGCATCTCATCAACAAACTTCATGCACAAACTATCATCTCCTCCAAAAATGATATCATCAAAAAAGACTTCAAAAATTAAATCTTTATCATGATCAATCTTGAAATACAAATTACTATCAACAGTACCTTTATTAAATCCAAGCTTCAAAAAATACTTGTCCAATCTAGCATACCATGCTCTTGGGACTTGCTTAAGTCCATACAATGATTTATTCAACTAGAAAATCATATCTCCCTGATCAGTCAATTGAAATCCATTAGGTCGCTCAATATACACTTCTTCATCCAATTCACCATTTAGAAATACTGACTTGGCATCCATCTAATAAACCTTGAAGTTTTTTTAAGAATCATAAGTAAGAAATAGTCTCACAGCTTCAATCCTAGCAATAGGAGCAAAATTTTCTTCAAATTCAATTCCTTCCATATGAGAATATCCTTTACACACGAATCTTGCTTTGTTTCTAACAACTTCACCTTGCTCATTCAGTTTTTTTTGAAAGACCCATTTACTTCCAACTACATTTTTGTCCTTAGGTCTAGGAACAAGAATCCATGTATCATTCTTCTCAATTTGCAATAGTTCTTCTTTCACTGTTTCCACCTAATTTTTATCTTTGCATGCTTCATTGACACTATTAGGCTCAGTCTTTGAGATCAAACAATATTCTTCTTCAATTATTCTCCTTGTTTGAACACCTTTGTTCTTATCACCTATAATTTGATCTTCTGAATGATTTAGTCTTACATACCTTGGAGTCTTAGGCTCTTGAACTTCAGGCTATTGTGATCTTACTTTTGCACTTTCACTAGTTTCTTCCTCTTGATTTTCTTGATTCACCGAAATGATTTGAACTTGATTTAGAGTCTGAACTTTCTTTCCTTTATTTGAATTGTCATTTTGATCATTTGAATTATATCTGTAGGTTTTGGATGGTCCAATTGTATCTTCATCAACCTTGACATTATCACTTTCAATTACTTTCCTCAATCTCTTATTGTAGCATCGGTAGGCTTTACTTTTAGTAGAATAACCAAGAAAGATTCCTTCATCACTTCTAGCATCAAACTTTCCTATATCTTCATCTCTTTTGATATAGAATTTACTCCCAAAGATTTTGAAGTATTTAATAGTAGGCTTATGACCAACCAATAGCTCGTAAGGAGTCTTACCAATATCACCTTTGAAATGTACCTGGTTGAGAGTGTAAATGATAGTACTCACAACTTCTCTCTAGTAGATATGATGAACATTTCCTTCCAACATCATAGTCCTAGCAACTTCTTGAATTGTCTTGTTCTTCCTTTCCACAACTCCATTTTGTTAAGGGGTCCATGGGGCAACAATTGTCTCTTTATCCCATGCTCTTCACAGAAAGAATTAAACTCACTACAAGTGAATTCACCATCTCTATCTAATCTCATAAATTTAATATTCAGGCTCATCTCTATCTCTACCATAGCCTTAAAAATCTTGAATTTCTCTAGAGCTTCAGATTTTTCCCTTAAGAAATTAACCCACATCAATTTAGAATAATCATCAATAAGTAACATGAAATACCTATCTCCTTGTAAAATTTTGACTCTAGAAGGACCACACAAGTCAGTATGCACAAGCTCCAACACTTCATTTGAACAATTCTATTTTCTTCAGAATGAAATTCTAGTTTGCTTCCCTAACTGACATTCCTTGGATATAGTATTAGTAGGTTTTATCAACTTAGGAAGATCTCTCACTACCTGAGTAGAACTTATCTTGATAATATTTTCAAAGTTTACATGACACACTCTCCTATGCCACAACCAACTTTCATCAACTTGACAAATTAGATAACTTTTATTAGTAGTACTTTGGTGAAAGATATTACCTTTTGTTTTTGTACTAGATGCAATCACATTTCTAGAAATCCCAAATATTTTACACTTTCCATCCTTGAATTGAAGATTATATCCTTTTTCAACCATTTTTCCAACACTTAAGAGATTATGCTTCAAACCTTCCACATATATAACATCATCAGTATTATGCTTACCATCAAAAGAAATAGATCCCCTGCCATGGATTACACCAAATTTTTCATCAACAAATATTACAACACCACCATCATACTTTTCCAAGCTCACAAATTTACTTTTATCACCTATCATGTGATGAGAGCATCCATTGTCAATCACCCATTCATATTTTTCAACAACTTTGGTAGCTAGAGCTTTCTCCACATTCATGCAACTAGTGGATTCAATTGGTACTATTTTCCTTGATAGCAATAAATACCCATTCGCCCTCACTTACATTTCCTTTATCAGATTCATCATCTATCACACCTTCATCAGCAACATAATAACACTTTCTTTGGAATCTAGGCTTGTTAGGTCTTGACTTAGGAACTCTTTCCAAACACCTTGAGGTAAAATGACCTATCTTATTGCAAGAAAAACATTTAAGAGGCAATTTCCCTTTATAATTAACTTCTTCTTTGGCTAACCTCTTTACAATAAGTGCTTCAAGATCATCTAGTTTTCTCTCTTCTTCTTCAATATCTCTTATTTCCTTCTCATATTTGGACATTTTTCTAGAAGAAATTTCTCCCGAATCATACCTCTACTTATCTTTTCCAGAGATAGTAGCTTTGAATGCAGATTTTGTCTTAGGAAGAGATTCACCAAACTCACTTAACTCAAACACAACAAGCTTACCAATCAAAAAGTCTTTGGTTACATTTTTCATAGTCTAGATCTCCTTAATAGCAGAAACTTTGTGTTTGTATGTAGCAAGAAAGGATATGAGCACTATAGCAACAATCTCTAATTCTTCCAATGTTCCACTAGCACATCTGATACTACACACAAGTTCATTCACTCTTTGCATAAAAGAAGTGATTTTCTCATCTTCACCCATTCTCAATGTTTCATATTTCCCTTCCACACTTTGCAGCTTAGCAATCTTCACATGGGTATCACCTTCATACAAAGTTTCCAACTTTTTCTAGATCTCATAAGAAGTCTTTAGTTCCATTACATTTGTCATCTCAAAATCAGTCAGAGCACTCAACAATGCTTCCTTAGCCCTCATATTATACTCAACTTCATTAATCTCACCTGCAATAGAATGACCATTTTGCGGGATGATATATCTATTCTTTGTAATTGTCTAGTAAGATTCACTAATGCATCTCAGATGACACTCCATTAGAGTCTTCCATAGAGAATAATTTGTTCCCTAAAATATCCAACTATCCTTCTTATATGTCGCCATCCCAGATCACCTCAAGCGATCAAGCTTCTCTAGAGGAACATACTTTGATACCAATTGTTGGCCACACAAGGGTAGAAAACTGAGAGGGGGGGTGAATTAGTTGTCGCAAAAAATATACTTATTAAACTTGTTCTTAGATTTGATAAATAAACATGAAAGCATAAGCCATCACCAAATCAAAAACACTCATAACACCAAGATTTTTGCGTGGAAACCCTATTAGGGGAAAAACCATGGTGGAGGTTAGTAAACAAGTTTATACTCTTTTAAAAGTATTATAAATGAGGAATGCACATGCATTCAGGCACACTGCCTAGAGCTCACTACTCAAATACAAAAATGATCATTGCCCAAACATAGACTCGTTGTATTATAGTCACATTCAAATTACATCCAAAAGATCTTGGACTAAGAAAATAACATCTTATAATGCCTGATTATAGTTCTGGTTAAGCACATAAATCCTTTCTTATGCTCACTCTTCTTCACACTTTACTTCCGCCTTCAAAAGATTAGAAAATTATCCACACACACCACTCATTGCACATCACACACCACTCCTCAAATGGTATAAAAAATTGATCATATATATCTGCAACTAAGGATAACAACAACTACATGTCGGCCCAACAAAATATGAAATGTGTACAAACTGTCAACCCAAATTAATAAACAATTTATCAATACAAACCAGACAATATCGGCCAAAACATAGTAACGACCCAAAATAACATGTCTCTGTGAACCCTTAAACCTGCAATTGCACAAAGACGACAAACATTGTTAGTGTTAGATCAAAATGCATGCAAAGAGTGAAGGATTCCCCATCAAATCCACCTATTTAAACTAATATTAGGAAATAAAGAACAAATTCAAATAACATGAAAATAAATCCTAATCTAGCCAATAGAATGATGATCTTATGAGGGAATTGGTGCCAATGAGATATTGCAATTGGCCCTTTCCCAATTCCTATGTTGCAATGTGAGTTGATTGAATCAATGGTCAAATCTCCAAAGAGATTTGAGCATAGCCTTGTTACAATTTTTGAAAGTGATGGATGATTGAGTGCAATGGGCAAAATTAGCTCTTAATGTGAAGAGAGTAACTTTGCATATGAATTGTGGATCAAGATGAATTTGAGTATAATAAGTTTACTCAAATTGTGGATGTTTTAATGAGAGGAAGAGTCTCTCATTTATAGATTTCCAAAATGGAAGATTGAAGGAAAATATGCAATGTAGGATCATTCAACATCCAATGGTCAAGTGCCACTTGTCAAGATGTGAATGGTTGAGGAATGAGCACATTTTGCTCAATGTGTATGATAAATGCCATTGGATTCAAATTTGAATTTTGAATGTGACATGTGAGAGGGAAAGAGAAATGGAGTTAATGTCACTTGGCTCAATGCACAAGGACATGTAAGAGGCATTGAATGCCTTGTTGGAAGGACCAAGTCCACTTAGCCTTTTTGAATTCAAATGAGGGAATATTCCCTTTTGATGCTTTGTGAGGGAAAATAGAAGAATTAATAAATCAAAGTAATTGATTTATTGTACAACTTGCATTCTCTAGAGGATTTTAAGGAGAGAGATTAACTTAATCAATGTTTTGATTAACTTAATGAAGAATTAGATGATGTGACAATTTAGACTTAAATAGATGAATTAATTTAAATCAGAATTGAGAGGAAATGGTTTATTAAATAAATGATTTGATTTATTTAATTGAGGAGGGAAGTATTAGATTAAATCAAATAAGGTTTAATTTATTTAATTTAATAAGAGGACTTTAGAGAATTTAATAAAATGATTTATTTAATTAAATAGAAATGTAAGGTTAATTAAATTAAATTGATTAATTGAATCAATGGAGGTGATAGACTTAATCAGATAAATGATGATTCATTAGATTAAGGGATAGAATTACGATGAAATGTTGAGAGTGTGATTTTAGAGGAAATGATGTTAGAGATTAGGATCAAGTGTGTCAAACTAGAAATGTACATTTTCCATGTCTACATTTTGCCCCTCTTTGAAGCAATGTACTTGTTGCATTGATTCAAAGAATAAACTGCTATGATCAAAGTTCAAAATTTCTTGATTTTTTCAGATGCCCCACTATTGCCCCAACAGAAGGATTACGTTGGTATACTGCCCCCTCGAGAGATCGAGTAGAAATGTTTGATTTTTTGATCGAGATCATGATAAAAATGTGAGAGGAGTGGTTCTATTGAGCAGAGGACGAAAGATAATTCTTTGATGTAGACAAATCTGATGATGTATAGACAGTCATTGGCCATGGGTAGCCTCGTGTATATTTTGATACAACACACTGATTTTAGATAGAAATGTTAGTAAAGATAGAAGAATAAGAAGAATAAGATGGATGGAAGGAGGATCCACAAAAGTTCACATTATTACCAATGATGATGATGTATTGCTTACAAGGAGTTGGGATTTTCAAAGGGCCAATTGCTTTATATTTGATAACACACATAGGTACAATTCATCAAGGTATAAAGGACCAGGATGGCATTATACCTAGTGTGATGGACTTTGACTCGTCAATCAGATAGGAGTATTCTTGTTCACACTTAGCATACGTACTTTGTTCAGGATATAGTTTAGATATTCCAAACATCTCGGGCCAAAACACAAGAAATCAAGCTTTCCTATGTGGTCAACAAGATACCTAAAACATCATCCCTACAAACCAACAAAAGCGTCCATGACTAGGTTATTTTACAAGAGTATCTGAAAAGCATAGCAGATAAAAAGATAATGATCATTGCCCCATTCCTTTCTCTCCAAACCTATTTTGTTTAGGCATCATCGAGAGGTCCTTGAAATGAGCACAAAATAAGATAAGTCTAAAAAGGACCAAGACAAAGTAAACAAACAAGCTAATGTTCTTCGTACCACTAGCCAAGGCTAAACTACTATGGGGTACCTGATGCTTATGTCCATCGTAGGAAAGCTTCATCCTAGGACATGTAGTGATTAGGCTTTTGATGGGACTGATTGGGTGATAAGCTATTGATATTCTGAGTTGACCAACTTGCTTGCTTACTGACTTAGACATTCAAGACTTTGATGATTAGGTGTTCACTTTTAAACCTACTAGACTTGCTTCTGACTGACTCACCAAAGGGTGAAGGTGATGATTGAATTTATTATGAGTGATAGCAATCATGGGTGAAATCGAGATGAAATGGATGCACCATTTTGGATTTTTAGATATCTTGAGGCTATTTTTGATATTTTCAAGATTTATGACAAACAGACTAACTTAAAGACCTATCCTAGGGGTCTTGAGAGATAATCCATAGATTAGCCTTGCCTACATTATATACGCAGAGACCACATAGTTCGACTAACAACAGACTTGACTCACTAATAAGATGGACAAATAGATTGCCATTTTATTGCTTTAAAGGACTGACTTAAAATGCAGACTAGATGGGCAAACAGATTGCCAATGCAACAGATGCTTAAGGACCGACCCTAACTGTCTTGGGGGATGATCAAATATCAACCTTGCCTATGTTCAAGCTCAGAGATGACATAGTTCGACCAGGTGGAGAACTGACAAGACTCAATGATGATTTTTTTTGAAGATTTTTTGATATTTTGACCTATTTTTGGATTTTTGAATGATTTGGATGTTTTTGATTTTTTGCATGATTTTGATGATTTGGATATGATATGTGATGATATCAATGCTCTATTTTGAGATTTTGTTGAAAACCAGGCTTAATGTTGATCAATCAGATTGATTGATGGATAGTTTGACTAAGTGTGCTAAGTCAAACGAAAGTGATAATGCACTTGTAAACTCTAGGAAGTTGTGTTATCCTAGAATAAATTTGTAAAAATAGGATAATTTGGCTAGGTGTGTTAAGACAAACAAGGTGATTATGGATTTGATAGTTTTGCTAAGTGTGTTAAGCCAAACAGAGTGATGATAATGAACTTGTATACCCCAGGAAGTTGTGTTATCCTAGAGTAAACTCATACACAAGATGATAGTTTGACTAAGTGTGTTAAGTCAAAAAAGGTGGTAATTGATTGGATTCGATTGATCAAGATTGATGAAGCTTGATTTGGAACAAAATTGCTTTGATGATTTGATGTGATACTAATGTACACATAGATGCAATTGATATTGATTGTTTGGATTGATGTTCGATCAAAGATAAAACTTGATAAGGAACATCTTCTTATCAAAATATGCCATGGGCTAGTGATTTGGATTTTTGGATCACAAATGCTTTAACCAATTTGATTTCATGTTCATCAATGCTCGGATCGCCATATAAGTGTGAAGGATATATATCAAGATTTATTCCCGAAGCAAGATGCAAATATCTGCCCCTAGTGTCTAGGAATGTATGGAATGCCACAGGTAGATGCTTGGATAGGTGTGTGGATGGATGGATATGGATTATCTTTTGATAAGATGAGGGTGCTCAAAATAGAGGATGCTCATTCGGATATTGCTCAGATAGCATTGGGTAAGATGGGATCAATGAAAATGACCCATGTCAAGATGTTTATCATAAAAAAGTGTAAAGCGTTTACCAAACCTTCATCAAGATCAAGATAAGGTAGATAGATAGCCATGGGTTGGATAAATGGCTCAAGGATGAATGGATTATACGGCCGAAATGTTGGCTTTATTATGGATGTGATAAGATGCTTTCTTTTGAACTGGCGCACGTAGATGCTCGATTCTACACATGATGCCTATTTTCTAGGTTTTCATCATGGTACCTATCCAAAGCACCACCTTAGTGGTTTTCACTAGAGGATGATTTTTTTCTTTACTGTTTTCAATCTTTTTTCTAATTTTTTTGGATTTTTGTATTATTTTGAATTTTTTGTATTTTCTAAGAGATTTTAAGCTGATGTTGAACCACCTAGTGATGCTGATGTTGATGCTTCTATCATAATGTGCCATCGATACCCTGTTTGAAGAAGTTTCTTTTCCAAGATATGTGCACATGAATGCAACTTTTGAGATCCCTGATTTGTTTTGCTGATATTGGAGTAAACTCTATCTTTATGTGCACATCGTGATAGAGTGCCTTCTGAATCCTTATGATGAAGGGTCACTACCAATACATGATCAATGTGAGAATTGGATATCATGCATGGAGGCGTGGATGGAGTGTGTTTAGGTATAAAAGATGGATTGGTTGATAGTTTGGAACCTTTGACTCTCGAAATTTGGGAAGATGAGCAGTAATGGGTAGATATGGAAGTGTACGTGGAATTAGGACCAATTGCTTGATACACTTTGTATGTCACTTGAGAAGCCTAGTTTTTCCTTTGTGGAAATCTTTGATGGATACTTGCCCCATTTTTATTTTTCCCCATAGTTTCTTTGACTAATGGAGTTTGATAGGGATAATCTTTCTTTGCTCGTTTTGGTATCCACCTGTATTTGATTTGTCTATTATGCTTCTCCGCTTCTTTTTCTTTGATAAAAATCTTTGTGTTTTGATTCAACTCTTTCTTTTGATGTTGGTCCCAATTCGTGGATGGGGTGATGGGTGGATGAAAATTCATGATGTGGCTAGTTGTATTATTGGCATTGGTTTCATCATAAGGATTCTTTGTGCTCCCTATGTTGATGTTTGCTTGAGATGAAGTTGCCCCCAGTTTTGTGGAAGTATTACCGATATGTTGAGATCCCTTGATTGATGAATAAACAAGGCCTTGATGCTTAGGATTGCCAAAAATATGCACTGGTTCCAGGATGCCCTGCTCATGTAGGCCTAATCCTCTACCTTGATAATTCATTTGTTGAAACATTTTATTTGCAAAAGGATATGATTTTCCTTGGAAACAAGGTGTTACTCTTTTTCTGTTCTTTGGTGGATCTTCAAAAGTGCTAGCTTCTTTATTGATGATATAGCTTGCTCTAAGAAAGGTGAGTGATCCAAATTTATAAGTGATAGGATCCTCCACATGTAGGATAAATTCCTAATTGATATCTTTGTCTTGATCTTGTGAGATATTAGATTGTAGTGCTTCTTCAAGAGGTATTGATGCTTCACTATCCACACAAAAGTCTTCCTCATGACTCACTTCACAGGATGTTTCTGATTCACGACTTATGTAGAAACCTTCTTCATGATTTGTTTCTGATATGTCTCTAGATTTCTCTATAGCTTGATCATGTGTACAAATGTTAAGAGTAGGAGACTCTTGTTCCTCAGTAAGAGTATGAGACTCTTGTTTTGAATGATGATCATCTGCATGTCCATCCAAAGAAAGCATCTCATGGGTAGATGGAGGAATATGTGCCATATGGTTATGGTCATCTTGTATGGATAGGATAGTGTCCATTATATCATTGTAGTAGCTTGGGGATACAAATTATCGATCTTGAGTGATTTCGGAATTGCTTTCAACATGCTTTGGATCAAGTTCTTGACATGGGTCAATTTCAAAGAATGGATTGCTTTCTTGGATATCTTCAGTAGGCATAGGAGGTTTCTCAAATGTTATGAGGTCAAAAGATGTCCATATGTTTTGGAAAGGATCATTGCTAGACCTTGGTGAAAGATGTTCATCATGCTTTGGAGTGAATTCTTGAGATATGTCCTCTAACTCATTAGGTGATGTAGAGACATTTTCAACATTATCATTGGTCAAAGGATCTTGATCATCATTTTGAATGATTATGGTGGAAATTTGTTGCAAGGTCCATTGTGGGAGTAAGGCATGTGTTTGCTGCTGAGTCAACAACGATTGTTGTTGGTCATGTTGTTGTTGTGCCAACAATGCTTATTGTTGGGCTTGTTGTTGATCTACTTGTTAATGGATTGCTTGCAATAGTGCCTTGAATTGTGTTTTCTCCTATTCAGCTTGGTGCTGGGCTTGAGCTTGAGCCTATGCTTGTTGGGCTACTTAAGCCGCTTGCGCAACTTGTGCGGCTTGTTGGGCTTGGAGTGCCTTTCGGTGGGCAACTTGCAACATGATGGAGAATGAATGTGTCATGTTGTGTTTTGGTGGTGGTGGTGGTGGTGGATTGGGGATGGTGTTGATTGTTGGGGTGAGCAGAATGGTCTCACTGATTGCCAAGGTTTGAGTGGTGAATGGTGCGATTGAGATTCTTGGTCTTTGATAAATTTGAGGAATGGTAGATGTGTTAATCATTGGGGTTGCTTGGATGGTTTCCATTTGTTGTTACGATATTGATGGCAAAATGGGATGATTTGGTGTGATGTTTTGATTTAGCATTATAGGTTGACTTTGAACATAGTTGAGAATCATATTGCCTTGATTTAGGTAACTTTGATTTTTCATGGTGTTACCTTCACTTTGATCAATACCTAGAGTCATCAACATATTGCTTGAATTTTGAACAACATTGGTGGGATTTGCAAACATGTTGACCCCAAAGTTCACCAAGTGTGGATTTGAAATGGGCATGTATGGATTTTGTGGGATAATGTTGTTTGGAAAAGTCATGCATTGAGTGTTCGGTTGATAGATTTGCAGATTTGGACTTTGATTTAAATCTATCATTGGAAAAGGTGTTCCAAAATTTAGATTGGGCATACTCACATTCATATCAGTGAAGTTTGGAGGAGATAATGATGCCATGTTTGAATTGCATAAATGTGAGTTTCGATAATCAATTGGAATTGTGAGACTTGGATAGTTTGGTTGACTCAAATTGCTCATAATGGATGGATCAAGTTTATATTCCATGTCCCTCTTGTGTTTTGACCTTGTTGCAAAAGTGAACCTCTAAGGTGATTAGGACCAATGATGAGATGAAAGATGAAAGGGGTGAATGATATGGGTGCTTTGAAATTTTAGAAACTTTGGATCAATGCTAGACTTTAGGAGTTGGTTTGATTTGATAGTTTGTCTAAGTGCGTTAAGCCAAACGAGATGATGGTGAACTTGTAAACCCTAGGAAGTTGTGTTATCCTGGGGAAAACTTGCATAAGAGAATGAATTGGTTAATTATGTTAAGAAAATGAAAGTGATCATGAACTAGTAGACCTCAGGAAGTTGTGTTATCCTAGAGGCAAATTTGTTCAAGAAGATTGATAATTTGACTAGGTGCGTTAAGTCAAACAAGGTGATGCTGATTTTCCAAAAGTCTAGCATAAGTGATGTTGCCAAGGCTCCAAAAGTTGTTGGTGAGATGGGATTTGATTGATTTTTGGATGGATGAAGTGATGATTTTGATCCTAGATGAACCTAAGAGGACTTAATTACAAGACCAAGGTGATGAAGAACATGCTTTTTCATAGAAGTAATTCAAACCAAAAGAGGAAAGTTTTCATGAAAACCATATGACCCAAAAGAGAAAAAACACACGTGTGGTTCAATTTGTCTTTTATCTTGGCTTAATGAATTCTTTGTTACCAAAGGCACTTGCTTGCTTATGTTTCAAACTATGTGTCTAATGTCCCACTTTTGTTCTCATCCCACAAGGTCCATTGTGTAGAAATCGAGGAAAATAGGGAAAAAGTTCCTTATGTTTAACCTTGTTGAAAACAAATGATAGTAGAATTTGTGCACTTAGAAACCTCTAGGAATATAATTCCTAGGGAAAGCAAGAGTGTCCAACTTCGTCAAGAGGTATTTGTTTCCACAAGGTGTTTGAAATTTGAAGGTTTTGAATGTTTGTTTCCAAGTGTTTTGAGGACCAAGAAATGTGTTCTTTCCAAGAAATTTCACACTCCTAGGATGATGAGGCAATATCTTGTTGGCTTCCCACTTGGATAAATCCAGCTGTGCATATCTTGTGCGAATGGCTAAATGCTTGACCACACTAGCTCCCCTCCATGACACTCACTTATTTGGGTCAACCAAGCATTAGTACCCATGAATCTCCCATGGAATACTTTCCATTTCCACAACAAGACCACATGTATAACGTGGGGCAGCTTCAAAGGACATGACCTTTTGCACCAACAAGATAGACAAGATTTTAGCTTTTTCCTAAACAAAGGGTTCTAATTCGGGCATTTCGTTCATGGGGGATTATCCAACATCAGCGAGAGTCCATTGCTGTCCATCTCGTTGGAATAATCCTCATGATTGTTGAACTTTCCTCAAGAATCCACACTTATATATTGGTTGGAAGTCGCTAGGATTTAGCGTGTTACCGGTTGGGTCATTCCCTTGGGTGATTACTTTTTCCCACAAGGCAGGCCCTCTAAGATAAACAAAAGCAAGCTAACATATCCCATCGTTTACACAACATTTGTTGAGAAACAAAGGGGAAAACCTCCACAACATGTCGTGCTCACACTCGCATGTTTTGTTCAATTTTAAGTGCCCAAATTGAAATGTGGAGGCAATCTTTTTAACAACCTAATATCACTAAAATGTTTTTGATTCTCAAGATCGCAATGAAGCACGAGAGAAGTGCATACACATTTTGAATGATATTAACTTGTAAAAAAGCTTGCAAAACATGGAAAACATTTGTTCATTTTAAACTTCAAAGCAATGATGACTTCTTTTTAAGCACCAAATAGAAATGTGAATTTTCCTTATTCAATTGTTACCTTTTAAACCAAATCTAGTGTGTTTGCCTAAAGTTATTTTTAGCCCCTTGGCAACTTTTGAAAGGAAATTTGACTTGTTTATTTTAGAACCCAAAAGAAATTAGTGAGTCCTAAAGAGCATGAAGGTGACAAAGTCCTTTAGAAGGGGATTATAATTTCTCCCAAAGTATTAAAAAACACTTGTTACAATCATGTGATAATTTTTTATTCTTTCATTTCCATACTCCATGATCCTTTAAAACCTACAATACAAGCTTCAAATGTTATATAAAATCAATAAATAAGAAGATATGAGGGTTAGATAAAAGATTAAGCATATAAACCTTAAAACTTAGACCAAGTTTCATGGTGTTTTGACATTAGGTGAAAGTTTGAAAATTTTAAGTCAATAAAACTTGAGAAACACCTAAACCATTGGATGGATTATGAAATTCTACCCCATTTCAAAAAATAAAGCTTCGAAAAAGACTAAAAAATGACCAAGATACGGCCATTTTAAAATCAGGTGAAAAAACAAACAATCATATGCGGTGTTGTTTGCAATTGTGACGCTGTTTGGAACAGATGTGGCACTATATAGTGCTGAGCGGTGCTATTTGGAATAGGTGCGGTGCTATATAGCACCGCACGATGTTGTTTGGAACAGGTGCGGTTCTCTAAGTGTGGTGGAGTTTGCAGGTGCGGTGGAGTTTGAGTTTTAGGCAGTGCAATATAGCACCGCATCTCTGTAAGTGGTGCAATACAACACCGCATGAATTGTCAGTGATGCAATTTCCTGTGTGTGGTCAAAAAATGTGAAAATGATGGAATTTTCCACAAAAAAATGTGATGAGATGGTTGTTGCCCTCCTTCTAGCGCCAAAATGTGAACCCCTAAACCTGCAATTGCACAAAGACAACAAACAGTGTTAGTGTTAGATCAAAATGCATGCAAAGAGTGAAGGATTCCCCATCAAATCCACCTATTTAAACTAATATTAGGAAATAAAGAACAAATTCAAATAACATGAAAATAAATCCTAATCTAGCCAATAGAATGATGATCTTATGGGGGAATTGGTGCCAATGAGATGTTGCAATTGGCCCTTTCCCAATTCCTATGTTGCAATGTGAGTTGATTGAATCAATGGTCAAATCTCCAAAGAGATTTGAGCATAGCCTTGTTACAATTTTTGAAAGTGATGGATGATTGAGTGCAATGGGAAAAATTAGCTCTCAATGTGAAGAGAGTAACTTTGCATATGAATTGTGAATCAAGATGAATTTGAGTATAATAAGTTTACTCAAATTGTGGATGTTTGAATGAGAGGAAGAGTCTCTCATTTATAGATTTCCAAAATGGAAGATTGAAGGAAAATATGCAATGTAGGATCATTCAACATCCAATGGTCAAGTGCCACTTGTCAAGATGTGAATGGTTGAGGAATGAGCACATTTTGGTCAATGTGCATGATAAATGCCATTGGATTCAAATTTGAATTTTGAATGTTACATGTGAGAGGGAAAGAGAAATGGAGTTAATGTCAGTTGGCTCAATGGACAAGGACATGTAAGAGGCATTGAATGCCTTGTTGGAAGGACTAAGTCCACTTGACCTTTTTGAATTCAAATGAGGGAATATTTCCTTTTGATGCTTTGTGAGGGAAAATAGAAGAATTAATAAATCAAAGTAATTGATTTATTGTACAACTTGCATTCTCTAGAGGATTTTAAGGAGAGAGATTAACTTAATCAATTTTTTGATTAACTTAATGAAGAATTAGATGATGTGACAATTTAGACTTAAATAGATGAATTAATTTAAATCAAAATTGAGAGGAAATGGTTTATTAAATAAATGATTTGATTTATTTAATTAAGGAGGGAAGTATTAGATTAAATCAAATAAGGTTTAATTTATTTAATTTAATAAGAGGACTTTAGAGAATTTAATAAAATGATTTATTTAATTAAACAGAAATGTAAGGTTAATTAAATTAAATTGATTAATTTAATTAAAGGAGGTGATAGACTTAATTGGATAAATGAGAATTCATTAGATTAAGGGATAGAATTACGATGAAATGCTGGGAGTGTGATTTTAGAGGAAATGATGTTAGAGATTAGGATCAAGTGTGCCAAACTAGAAATGTACATTTTCCATGTCTACATTCTCGAACACAAAACACCTTAAACAATTATGCCTCAATGATCCACAACATGATACAATCACCTTGTTGGCCATGATCATGAAAAAAATGAACTCACAGAAGAAAATCACCAATCGTGAGTGCAACAATCAATGCGGACCAACACAGATAGATCAAAATCTAGAAACATCCACAAGAATCATGAATCACCACAAAAGCATCCACAACAACTCAAATTACTAGAATCGCATCATATTCTTTCAGGAACACCAACTAAAGAACCAAAACAACTATTAGAACAGTGATACTCATAACTTGGTCAAATCTTCATGCAAACCTTTGAAAATTCATGTGGATAAACAAGATATACTTTTTAACAAACCCTTTAATCTGCAAATTCTTATCATCAAGATACTGAGCTAGCCATCATACTCAACTTCATTACATCCCCAACAACCTAAAACTTATTTTATTATAATTTTCTCACTATCCTTAGCATATACAACCTTAAAGACATTAATGGTGATAGTGTTGACATCAATGAAAACCAAATATCAACAATATCCAACACAAAATGTGCTCCACCTCTCTTCAATAACATGCTGACAAGTGGCACAATCCCATCGGGTGAAGTTTAATCCCACATTCTCCCTATTTCTTTTTTCTCTGTCCTTCTTTCTTATAAATAGAGAGATTCTCTATTGATTTGGGATCCACAACTTTAGGAAAAGTGATTATCTATAGATTTTATGCAAGTTCATCCATTGTTCATCAAGGTTTTCATAGCATTTTATCAATCTTAGCTAGGTTATGGTCAAATTTTCATCAAGGAACACAATCATCATCAAGTTCTTCAAAATATTTGCAAGGAATTAGGAAAGGGCTTCTTTCCATATCAAAGAAGCACCAATTCCCCCATGGGATGCTAGTTTGAATGTTTTGACCAAGATTTAGTAGCTTTCATTTGACTTTTCTATCTTATTTCCTTGTTCATTGTATTTGAATGAATTGCATGGGGAATGATTGTTTTAGACTTGTTTAATGACTAACATTGGGTTGTTTGATGATGTTTGATCAAGTCTAGATCAACCATTCACACTTGTCAATCAATTTTCTGGTCTATATTTAGGTTTGATCTACCACATCCCCATTATCACTATCTTTTTTTAATCATCCCAAAATTATAATAATTTATCCTTGTTGCAAGTATGAGAAATTGGTGTTGTCATTAATTGATATTGTTGGATAAGATTATTGCAAGAATGTGAGAAGTTGATGCTTTGATTAGTTACATTATGTTTTCATTAGTAAAGCTACTGGTGTCAACCTCTAGCGTTGATTTGATAAGCTTTTGTCTATGGATAAGAAAGTACTGAAGATGATGAGGATGTGTCTCTAGTGCTTGGTTTCCAAGTGCTGCTAAGAAAATTTTATAGAAAAGTTGAAATAGTGTGTTTTAGTGGTGTTATAGGTGACTAAGTTGTGTTTTGGTTTTTCTCTACATTTCCTCTACATTGAAAATCTACCTATGTAATTCAAATGTGTTGGTGAGAGTAATTCAAAGGTTTTATATTCAAGAGTTAGTGTGTTCGATCATTGTACATAAGAAGTTTTGTTCACCAATGTGTGAATTGTGCATTGGAGAGGTGTCTAGGAGAATTTTTTTTTCTCCTTGTTTGTCCATAGTTATGTTTCAGGTCTTGCAAATACGACAGATTTTTGATGGTGTTGGTATCTTTGTTCATTCAATCTATTTTGTAGGTTTGGTGCTTCAAAAGTCAATTTTCAAGTAACAATGTATGACAGTGTTGTCTGAGTGTATTTTAGGGTGATTGAGGAATATTATAGATCATGTTCAAGTTTGGTGTTTGGTTTGACAGTTTGCCTTGGATTTGAGCAAGCATCTACTTAAAATTTTAATGGTGTTTGCATGGGTAATGATCGACCTAGTGTTTACACTACTTGTGAAGATTCTTAGTTGTTTGTGGAAGCATTACATGGAATGTGAGGATGGATTTAGGTGGTAGATAAGGAATATTTTGGTCCTTCTTCATTCCTTTCCACCACAAAAATGATTTGGTGTCAACCTAATTTGAATTTACACGGTTTAGGTGCACATTCGACCTTGGAGAAGGTTTCAAGATTGATGACAGTAAAAGTATGAGTTGAATTATTGAAGGATATTAAAATAGAAGTATGAGATGTGAATGATGTTGTAAGTATGGATGTGTTTGGTGGTGTTGTCATTAAGTTTTTCATTGATGTCAACACAAATTTGTGTATTTCCTAACTACTTTTGAGAAAATTTGAGAAATAATGAGAGAAAAATTAAAAGTGTGTTTTGAGTGTGCTTTGGTATTGTGGTATGCATTTATCTAGTGTTGATACTATGCCTATGTAGATCTATAGGTATGTTCATATGATTTAATGAATCATATATATTGAGTTTCAATTTTTGGTTTGATGAAGAGTAGAAGATATGTTCACCGGTGTCTGAATTGTTTTTCCAGAACTATTTGTTTGGGGATAGGGAGAAATGTTTTGACTTCATAGTCTTTTAATATTTGGTTTCAGATCTTTCAGATCTAGGAGATGATGATTTTTGATGATTTATGTGTTCTAACAAAATTTATAGTGGTTTGGCTCTCTAGAAGACCTACTCTATGTTAGAGCAATAAGTTATTATGCTTAATTAATTATATCATACTGGTTAATTAATTAAGTCACTTATTCATCTAGTTGCTTAAGCTAAACTTAGGCGCATTAATAATTATTTATTAATTATTAAGTGTGTACACTAGGGTTTCATTTAGGGTTTCCCCTTTAGGGTTTCTTGATCTCCTTCATAAGGATTGATCTCTTTGTAATAATTGAGATTCTGATAATGCATTTTTACACTTTGAGGTTTACAGATCTTGTTGTGTTCTGAATGTCTTTTGCATGTAACAGGTTATTGCATGCAGGTGATCTTGAATTCTAACATGGTATCAGAGCCTTGACATGCAGCCCCTTCTCAAAATTTGGAGAAAACCATTGCAGATTTCATTTGGGGTTCCTCAAGGATTTTATACCTTGAGTTCATTTATGCAGCATCTTGGATCAGATCAGGCTTCACCATTGGATTCAAAGCGCTGGAAAAAGTAAGGTTTGGCTTTCATTTTGCAGATTTTGGTCATGATTTGCCAGATCTGTGAGGGTTTCAGTTTTGGTGATTTTTTGGAAGCTCTGGAGATCGCCAATTTTTTGGAGCATTTTGAGCAGAAACGAACGTCACCATTGCATTCGCAGCGGCCCAAAACCCTAAGATCACCTTTCATTTCATCGATTTTGGCGAAGTTGATCTGAAAGGCAAAAAAATTTTGCCAGGGAAGCCGTACGGCCTCCCCAACACTCATTCCGAGGCACTTTTTCTCATGAAAATCGAGAAAAAAAATTAAAAATGCGTCGAAGTTCATGCCGCCAGTTCAAAAGCTCACCGTCGTCGCCACGCCACCGGGCGGCCACCCAGCAACCACCACCGCCGGTGGCTCCACCGATCCGCTACCTCCCATCCAGCTCCGCTTGCTAGCGCTCAGCCCTCGCGGGCTCCAACTCCTCCAGCCGCGGTCATATGGGGGACCGAGCACTATGCGCCTAGCCCCCGGCCCCTTCTGCTTCATCCATGCGGTCGTATGGGTGACCAGGGGCTCCGCCCCAGGCCCCTCTCCGCCAGCCCCTGGTCGCATGCAGGACCAGGGGTCAAGATTTTTTTAGCCCCCTGGGCTGCCTGCAGGCCTTATTGGCCTTTCTGGAGCACTTTCACGAAATCGGGTGTAACTTTTGCGTACGGTGTCCATTTTTCGCAAACGAGATACTGTTGGAAAGCTAATTCCATTGCCGACTTATTCAATGTTTTATTTTTCCCAGATTTTGCTCCAATTTTATTTTGCAAGTCCTTGAACTTAGATGTTCTATTTTTCACTTCGGAGGGCATATCTTTTGACTCGGTGATCCTTTTTTCACCATTCTTGCGGCATTGGAAAGCTGGTTCAGTCCTCTACACATATCTGAGGTCTACTTTTATTTTATATTTATGCATATTAGGCATTCTCTCCTTTTGCAGTCATTGGGGATTGTAATAAATGAACTGATATAAAGTTCCATTAGGGGGGTTTCTTGCATAATAATCTTCATCATGTTTTGATGAAAACTTGCATGGGTTGTAATCTGGTTTCTTAGTTTCTTTTGGCCATATTTTGTCTTAGCTTGACACATACCAGATTCATTTTGGTTCACACTTTAGATTGAGAGCTTATGGTTAGTGATACGCATCGGATCCATCTCAGTTTGAGGGCCACTAAATTTGTGGTTATTGTTCCCGAGTCTGTATGGTATTTTTTCCCATGGAAGAGTTTTAGTCTTAGTTTGGCATCGGCATCGAGATTCATGACTTCCAAATTCTATCATCATCATATCATCTAATATTGCTCTATGGATTCCAGGGTTGTTCTAGTTTGGTGTTTTCGAGTGTTCCGTGGCATCGGGTCTGCTGTCACATTATTATGATTCCGATATGGTTTCTTGTAGACAGAAGTATCTTTCCTTGCTTGCCAGATTGTGGTTCTAGTCTTACTCCACAGTGTTCTTCCAGTGCTTCTTTGCAGCAGTCATCTCATTGTAGGGGGGGTTGTCCCACTGGGTTGTCCTTCTCTACCTCATTATTGCATTTGTACATGGGTACCTAATCAGGCCTTGTTGCCGGGACCCATTCATGCTTTCTTGCATTCATCTTAGTTTTAGGTGCATGCTTATCTAGTCTCCCTAAGTTGCACTTATGGGGGGGTGTTAGTGTAATTAATATTTAATTACACTTGCATAACTTTACTTAGGTTGAGCTAATTTTAGGTCAACATTAGGGTTGCATAATTTGCTTTTATAAAGCAAATCATCTCATTGTAATATTGGAATTCCTGAATATATCATTTTGCACATTGACATGCAAAGCTCTGCTTTTTTATGTTTTCTCTTCTATGGAAGGTTTTTAGGTTTGCATGTATGATCTAGGGTTTCTAACATGGTATCAGAGCTCTAGACCTGCCGCTGCCTATTCATGATCTGAAGATATGGCTTCTCAGTGAGTTTCAAGTGCAAGGGTTTCCACAGGCATCTTTTTTTGCAAGAGCTGGGGGTAGTCGAATTTTTGGGACACTATGGGCCCAAACGGACGTTGCCATCGCGTTCGCAGTGCCTCAAAACCCTAGAAACGCTTGTCAAATCGTCCATTTTTGAGCAGTTGGTTTCTGAGGCAAAATTTTTTTGCCAGGGAAGCCGTACGGCCTCCCCAGCATGCTTCACGAGGCACAAAAATCGATAAAAAAAATTTAAAATACCCATTTTCGGGATCCGTGCCTGCGCCCCCAGTTCAAATGGCTCCCGCCACCGAGCGGCCACCAGGCGGCCACCGTCCCACCGCTGCCGCCGGTGGCTCCCCCATCCAGCTGTCGACCCTGCTCAGCCCCTAAGGGCTCCTGCGCTGCAACCGCGGTCCTATGGAGGACCAAGGGCTCCACCCACTTCAGGCCGTTGAGCCCCCACCCACAGTCATATGGCGACCAGGGGCCCCAAATTTTTTTGCAGGAGGGCTGGATTTTTGCGCCGACGACCAGATGGCCGTCAATTTTTTTGCAGTGAAGTGCTGACGTTAGCATGACGTCATCGGCTGTACGGCAGTTTGTCCTCCTAACCCTTATTTGCCTTAAAAGAGCAGTTTTTTTGTTTTTGGCATAACTTGGGTATACGGTATCGAAATCGAGAAAACGAGATATCGCCGGAAAGCTGGTTCCAAGTACTTTCATTTGATGCAATTTATTTTACAGTATTTTCTTGTTTTACTGCATTTATTGCTGGTTGAAGTCAGATGTTTATTTTATGCTTCCGAGCTCATAACTTTTTGCCACGATCTCCGATTTTCGCTATCTTTGCGGCGTTGGAAAGGTATTGAGGAGCTCTATGTTTCTATCCATACAATTATTTCTGTATCTATCCCAAGTTTTTCGTTAATCCAGATTTGGCCCGATGGGTGTTTGGGAGATTACCTGGATTTTTTGGCAGTTGGGAGAGTGTATCTTGCATCTTTGCACTTCATTTTTAGTGATACATCATTTAATAATCGACTGCTACTTCATAGATTACAGAGTTATTCCCATTTGGAGTTTTCGAGTGTTCCGTGGCATCAGGTCTGTTGTTGCATCATTATGATTCCGATATGGTTTCTTGTAGACAGAAGTATCTTTCCTTGCTTGCCAGATTGCGGTTCCAGTGTTACTCTACAATGTTCTTCCAGTGCTTCTTTGCAGCATGTCATATCATTGTAGGGGGGTTTTGTCCCACTGGGTTTTCCTCCTCTACCTCTTTCTTGCATTTGTAAATGGGTACCTGATCAGGCCTAGTTGCCGGGACCCATCTTTTCTTGCATGCATCTTCTTCTAGTGTTTTAGCTTCTTCCTAAGTTCATCTTAAGGGGGGGTGTTAGAGTAATAAGTTATTATGCTCAATTAATTATATCATACTGGTTAATTAATTAAGTCACTTATTCATCTAGTTGCTTAAGCTAAACTTAGGTGCATTAATAATTATTTATTAATTATTAAGTGTGCACACTAGGGTTTCATTTAGGGTTTCCCCATTAGGGTTTCTTGATCTCCTTCATAAGGATTGATCTCTTTGTAATAATTGAGATTCTGATAATGCATTTTTACACTTTGAGGTTTATAGATCTTGTTTTGTTCTGAATGTCTTTTACATGTAATAGGTTATTGCATGCAGGTGATCTTGGATTCTAACACTCTAGAGCTCTTGTGTTTTACTTGCTGGTTTGGTTAGACTAGTGAAGAGTTCTCTAAAAAATGAAGTTGGTTGTAACTATTGCAAATTTATTTGAGATGTTCTAAGATATGGTGAAATGACTGGTAAATTGTGTTGATTGATCCACGTGTGATTATCTTTCTAGAGATGTGTGTACTTCAAATATCATTGGTGTTTTCCTTAGGTTTGGCTAACTTGGTGTCTACACGTTACATTTGGATTTTGCATCGATTTGAAAAAGAGAGTGTGAGCTTAAAGATGTTATTTGGGTCCTAGATTAAATATATAATTGGTCCTTTGTAATTCTTATCCACCATGAGAATGTTGAGTAGCCGACCTAGTTTGAATTTGTAAATTAAACTATATAGCCAACCTTGGAGAATGTTCTTGAGGTTAAAGATGGTATAAAAGAAAGTTAAGTTGTAGAGAATTTAATATCCATCCATCCACAAATCAAAAAAGTGAGTGAAGTGTGTGAACAAGTGTGAAAAGTAGAAAGTAGAAGAGAGAATTAAATCAACAATAATTTAAGGTGTTAGATTCCTAAAAGCAGTGAGCTGATGGTATCTACAATCTTTTGATCAGGTTGCAAATATGTGGAACCCTAGTGGTGGATCTTCATTTATATATTCTTTTTTTTTTCTTTTCTGTAGGTAGTAATTCTCCCTTCAAGACAATGAGTCCTTCTCAAGGCAGTGAGCCCTTAATCTAGGTAGTGAGCCTTTGTATTTGGATAATGGGCCTTTGTATCCGATATTGCATTACTACTATATTGTGAGTTAATCCTCATTGTATTTTTTCCCTCATTAGGTTTTCCACATAAATATTGTGTCTCTATTGTTCTCTTTCTGTTATTTGCATTTCATGTTTACATTTATTAACAAATTGAAGTTAAGGTGAAAAGACTAAGTTTAAAAGTAAAGAGATTTGATACAACTGATTCACCCCCCTCTTAGTTGTCTTGAGCATTTTAACAATTGGTATCAGAGCTATAGTTCCTTAGTGAAAAGCTTAACCACTTGAGGTAGATTAGATGGTGCACAAGTTGCAGCTTCCTATGTTTGATGGAGCTAATTACAATGACTTGAAAGAGAAGATAAGAAGTTATCTAATTTCACTTAATTTCAACACCTGAAAAGCTGTGGAGACAAATTATGTGATACCAGCAGTTGGTCCTTCCTCTATTGATGAAGTTTCACTTTATTAAGAAAATGAAAGAGAAAGGTTTACTATCCTCTATGCTTTATATAAAACTAAAAGAACTAAAATTATTTCTCAACCTACTACTCATGAAGTATGGACAAAGTTGAAAGATATTTATGAAGAGAATGATAGAGAAAATTTGTCAAGGAAACTGACTTCTAAGAAAAAAAATTGAGAACTTGAGAATGGAATATGGAGAAGGAATTGCAAGCTATTATTAGAGAGTTGAACTCATAGCAAGAAATATCAAGAATAAAGGTGGTACCATGTTAGATAAAGATATAATTGAAAATATCTTGATGACCTTACCATAAAATTACAGTGACAAAGTATCTACACTTGAACAATAGTATGATCTGAATACATTTACTAAGGAGAATCTATTTGGTGTCCTGACTTCATTTGAGATGAGAAAATTTTCAAGAGATAAGGAGAAGAATTAAACAACCTTTAAAGAAATGAAGATAAAAGATGACTTGGATGATGAAGATTCAAAAGACTTGGAAGAAAATTTCACAAGGATATTGAAGAAAGGTACTGGTAAATAAAAAGGTAAGTTTCCCTTTAAGTGTTTCAATTGTTGAAATATTGGTCATTATACATCAAGATGTCCTAATAGAGCTATAAAAAAGAAGAATAAGTATAATAACAATAATAACAAGGATAAAAAGGATAGGAATTTCAAGAAGCTGTAGAATGTTTGTTTCTAGATTTGGAAAATAAAGTTGTACCTACTAACCATGGAAGATGTGAAAAGAACCTGGTTCAGAGAATAAGAAGGATGAATCAGAAAGTACTCTGGTAACTATTTTTCATGCTAGATAGGATGAAGACTTTTGGGTGATTGACAGTGGATGTTCAAATCATATGACTAGAGATAATAATAATTTTACTAAACTTGAGAAATATGATGGAGGAATAGTTATGTTTGGAATTGATTTTGGTGCTAGGATTTTTGGAAAAGGAACAATTAGCTTTGATGGATACTGATGATTTTTATTATGTAAAGGGTTTAAGGCATAATCTCTTAAGTGTTGGACAAATGTGCAACAAAGGTTTGAGGCTTGTGTTTCAAGATAACATGTGTGAGATCAGGAAAGGATCCATAACTATGGTTGTAGCTGGAAGAAGAACTCTTGGAAATATTTATTAACTTAAAAGTGGAGATGGTCACTGTTTTGTTTCTCAAATTAATGAGAGTTGGCTCTAGCATCGAAGGATGGGACTTACAAATTTTGACAATATGGTTAGGATCAGTTCTAGGGAAGTTGTTTGAGATCTTCCTAGAATCATAAAGCCTTCAAATTCAATCTATAGAAGTTGTCAGATGGGAAAATAGATAAGAAACAATTTTAAAGGAAAGGATCAATCATCTATCAGAATGATAGAATTAATCCATACAAACCTCTATGGTCCTACAAGAATAGAAAGCCTAAGTGGTGATAGGTACTTTATACTCTTGATTGATGATTAATCTAGAATGACATGCATTACATTTGTTAGAGAAAAGCTTCAGGCTCTTGATAGATTCAAAGTGTTTAAGGAAAGAGTAGAAAATAAGGTAAACTTGATAATCAAATGCTTAAGGTTTGATAGAGATGGAGAATTTACATATGTTGAGATCAATGCATTATGTGAAGAACATGGTATAAAAATATATTATTCTTCTCCTAGAACCCCTCAACATGTGGAAAGAAGGAATTGAACTATTCAAGAGGCTACCAAAACTATGATGAAAGAAGAAAATGTTCCTGATGTGTATTGGAGAGAAGAAATCCACACTACTATTTACATTCTTAGTAGAGTTCAAATTAGAGGTAATAGTACTAAAACCCCTTATGAGTTGTGGGCTGGTAAGACTCTTACTATAAAATACTTTAAGGTATTTCGAAGTAGATGTTATATTAGAAGAGATTGAGAAAATATTGGAAGTTTGATGCTAGATGTGATGAAGAAATTTTCCTTGGATATTCAAATAATAGTAAGGATTACAAATGTTTTAATAAGAGGCCAAGGAAAATAATTGAAAGTACTAATGCAAAGGTTGATGAAGCTATGTATAAACCAGTGGAAATAACTAAAGTTGAACCTGATGAGCCATTTTGTGTTCAAATACAAGAAGAAGAAAAGGAAGAGAAATAAAAAAGTGATGAGAAAGAAGAAATTTCAGAACCTACACCTAGGACTCCTAAATATGTTCAGAAAAATCATCCGAAGGAACAGATAATTGGAGACAAAAGTGAAGGAGTGAAGACAAGAAGCAAAGTGGTTGAGGTAAATTTGTGTTTACTTTCTAAGATAGAACCTAAGATTGTGAATGAAGCATGTAATAATGAACGTTGGATTAGAGAAATGAAAGAGGAAATACAATAGATAGAGAAGAATGAGACATGGGAACTAGTCCCTAGACATGCAAACAAGAATGTAATTGGTTCAAAATTGGTATTCAGAAACAAGTTGAATGAAGATGGTGAAGTGGTAAAGAATAAATAAAGACCTATATGCCAAGGATATTCATAGGTTGAAGGAATAGATTTTGAATAAAATTTTGCACCTATAGCAAGAATAGAAGCCATTCGAATGTTCTTTTCATTCTTAGCTCATAAAGACTTCAAATTATATCAAATGGATGTGAAATCTGTATTTCTAAATGGAGAATTGGAAGAATAAGTATATATGGAGCAACCGGAAGGTTTTCAACTATCAAAAAAACTAGAGATGGTTTGTAAACTAAATAAGGCACTATATGGACTGAAGCAATCTCCCAGAGCTTGGTATGCAAGACTTGATAAATACTTGAAAAATGAGGTATTCAACAAAGGGTCCACAAACATCTATCTTTACTTCAAGGTTGAAAAAGAAAAGATTTTGATAGTTATGGTGTATGTTGATGACATCATCTTTGGTGGAAATGAAGGTATGTGTAAAATATTTGTTGAAGAGATGCAAAAGGAATTTGAAATGTCTATGATTGGTGAACTAAATTTCTTCCTTGGACTTCAATTAAATCAAAATGACAAAGGGATATTTATTTGACAATCCAAGTATATTAAGGAATTGTTAAAGAAGTTTGGAATGAATGACTCTAAACTAGTTTGCACCCCTAAGGTAACTAGATGTAAGTTGAGTAAGGATAATCAATCATCTAAAGTTGATCAAAGTATGTACAGATCCATGATTAGTGGACTATTATACCTTATTGCTACTAGACTTGACATTATGAATGTAGTATGTTTAGTTGCCATATTTCAAGAAGACCTAGAGGAAGCACATGTTATAGCTGTAAAGAGGATATTCAAATATCTTAAAGGAACTCTAGACTATGGACTATGGTATTTGAAGGATAGTGATTTCACATGGAATGCCTACACTGATGTAGACTAGGTTGGTTGTGTAGATGATTGGAAGAGTACAAGTGGTGGTTCATTCTTCCTTGGAGGGAGATTAGTTTCATTGTTGAGAAAGAAATAGGATTTAGTTTCTTTATCCACCGTAGAAGCGGAGTATATTGTAGTAGCATCCTACTATACACAGGTACTTTGGATGAAGCAAACTTTGATGGAAATAGGTATGCTAAGTGATGAAACTCTCTCTATATTTTTTGATAATACAAGTGCTATAAACATTTCAAATAATCCAATGATTCATTCTAGAACAAAGCATATATCTATCAAGTATCACTTTTTGAGAGAGAAGGTATTGAGGAATGAATTTAGACTTGAATATGTACCTACCAAAGAACAAGTTGTAGAAGTATTCACTAAGGGCCTTTCAAAGGATACTTTTGAGTATCTTAGAGGGAAGTTAGGGGTTACTACCCTTCCTTATTTAAACTAAGTGGACATGGAGGTGCATCGGTTCAGTGGATTCACAGACTCTTTATTTTGGACTGATGATTGTGGTCTACTCCTTAGGGGGAGTAGTGAAGTGCATTGTTTCAACATGTGATGTGGATGTACTCCTTAGGGGGAGTGAAAAAAGCTTTATATGGCAATAATTTCCTTTTCCATTGATGTCAAAGGGGGAGAGAGAATCATGTGAAATTTGATGCTTGGCAGGTTGTCGCTTCTGAAAATCATGTATGTTGTCTTTTGAATGTTTTTCACATCATGTGTTGCCATCAATGAAAAAGGGGGATATTTTTGAAAGTATGGATGTGTTTGGTGGTTTTTTCATTAATTTTTTCATTCATGTCAACACAAATTTGTGTATTTGCCAACTTATTTTGACAAAATTTGAGAAATAATGAAAGCAGAATTAAAAGTGTGTTTTGAGTGTGCTCTAGTATTGTGGTCCACATTTCTCCTATGTTGATCCTATTCCTATGCAGATATGTAGGTGCATTCATAAGCTTTAATGAATCATATATACTAAGTTTTGACTTCTTGTTTGATGAAGAGTAGAAGATATGTTTACCAGTGTGTGAACTAGTTTGCCATAAGTATTTGTTTGAGGATTGGGAGAAATGTTTTGGCTCCATAATCTTCTGATATTTGGTTTCAAATCTTGGGGATCTAGGAGATGACTATTTCTGATGATTTATGTGTTCTAACAAAATTTCTTATGGTTTGGCACTCTGGAAGACCTACTCTAGAGCTCTCATGTTTTACTGGCTGGTCCAGTTGGACTAGTGAAGAGTTCTCTAAAAATGAAGTTGGTTATAACTATTACGAATGTATATGAGATGTTCTTAGAGATGGTGAAATTACTGGTGAAGCATGTTGAGTGATCCACATGTGACTATCTTGTTGGAGATGTGCGTACTTGAAAGATCATTGGTGTTTTCATTAGGTTTGGCTGACTTGGTGTCTACATGTTACATTTGGATTTTTAATCTCTTTGAGAAAGCATGTGTGAGCTTCAAGGTGTTATTTGGGTCCTAGATTAAATATATAATTGGTCCTCTCTCACTTTTATCCACCGTAGGAATGTTGAGTAGCCGAACTAGTTTAAATTTGTAAATGAAATTGTATATCTGACCTTGGAGAATTTTCCTAAGGTTGAAGATGGTATAAAATAAAGTTAAGTTGTAGTGAATTTAATATCCATCCATCCATGAATTGAACAAGTGCAAAAAGTAGAAAGTGGAAGAGAGAATTAAGGCAACAATACTTTAAGGTGTTAGATTCCTAGAAGCAGTGAGCTGATGGTATCTACAATTTTCTGATCAAGTTGCGAATGTGTGGAACCCTAGTTAGTGAGCCCTTAATCTAGGTAGTGAGCCTTTATATCTAGGCAATGAGTCCTCTGGTAGTGAGCCTTTGTATCTAGTATTGCATTACTACTATATTATGAGTTAATCCTCACTGTGGTTTTCCCCTTCATTAGGTTTTCCATGTAAATCTGGTGTCTTTGGTGTTCTCTTTCTATTATTTTCATTTCATGTTTACATTTATTAATAGATTGAAGTTAAGATGAAAAGACCAAGTTTAAAAGTAAAGAGATTTGATACAACTGACTCACCCCCCCTCTTAGTTGTCTTTTGCATTTCAACAAATGATGTGTAATGCAAAGTGTTAGATTGCAAAATTGAGTAATGTAGTGTGATCTTTCATGTGTTAGTTTACTAGATGTAGTGAGCAAAAGGTGGCTATAATTATTCAATTAGACTACGAAGGATTTAGTATCATTGTGGTGGATTCTTTGTTGCAATGATATGCTTTTCTCTATGTAACATTTATTCTCTATCTTATTTTTTATTTTTGCAATGAGTCTTTCTTCTATGGGGTAGTGATCCCTTTGGTAGTGATCCCTATTATATTCGGTGTTGATATTTCTCATATTGTGACGTAATCCTCACCTTGATTTTTCCCTTCTCAACTTTTCCACATTAATATACATTTAAGGGTTTAATTAATGAATGTGGATTTGAATGTGTATGAGGTTTTTGAGGTTTTAAGGTACAACTAGTTCACCCCCTATCAGTTGTCTTGTGCATCCAATAATTTATATCAAATAAAGGTTCCTTAGAAGAAATATTAAATGCTTAAGGTATATATAGGATGAAACACAAGAAGGGGACCCATATATTTGATGGAATAGACTATGCATTTTGGAAAACAAGGATGGAAGGATTTCTAGAGAATTTGGTATATTATGTCTAGAAATTAGTTTAGAATGGATATACTATGCCTAAAAATGGTCCAAGAACTGAATTTTAACTTAAGGCCTATGAAATAAATAGTAAATCAACGTATGCTCTCTTGAGTAGTCTCAAAAATTCTGAATTAGTGAAAATTATGAATCTAAAATCTGGTAAAGCAATTTGGGAAAAATTGGAAAGTATTTATGAAGGAGATGATATGGTCAAACAAGCTAAGATGAAAAAATTAAAGATCACATTTGAAAACTTGCAGATTTATTAAGATGAAAACATTAAAAGATATATGGAGAGGGTAGATAAAGTGGTCAACTTCATCAGAGGTCTTGGTTGAAAAGTCAAAGAACCAAAAGTGGTAAATAAAATTATTAGAACCCTTCCTAAAGCTTATATTTATAAAGTTTTTGCTATTGTGGAATCTCAAAATCTAGATCATTATACTAGAGATCAATTGTATGGTTCTCTAACTACATTTGAAATGAAATATTTTAGTACTAATAATGGTGTAAAAGTTGAGACTTCTTTTAATACTAGAAAATCATAGAAGATTGAAGAATAAAATTAGGAGAATCTTGATGATATGGAGGATAACTTTGTGAGAAGAATGAGAAAGGTTACTAGTAAGTACAAAGGTAAGTTACCTTTCAAATGTTTCATTTATGAAAAGATAAGTCACTATGCTTCAAGATTTCCAAATAGAGTTGTGAATGAAAAAAACAAGGAGAACAAAGGTAAAATGATTAAGTAAAACTACTATATTGGAGAAGGTGAAAGTATTTATGATGATGAATTTGATTATGGAGATGATACAAATGAATTCTTTTTCATGTCTTTAAAAATGAATATATTTTTGCTAACTCTGAAATATGTGTGAAGGAATGCCCTATAGAGAGAAAGGATAAGACTAAAGGTACTTTGCTATTTTCTTTTCATGCTAGACAAGATAAGAACTATTGCATCATTGATAGTGGTTGCTCTAACCATATGACTAGAGACAAGAGTAAGTTTGTTAAATTTGAAAAGTATGATGGGGACTTGTTAGATTTGGTGATGATTCAAGTGATAAGATATGTGGAATAGGTTCAATTAGTTTTTATGGAAAGCATAATACTAAAGATGTTTACTATGTTAAAGATTGAAGGAATAACCTCTTGAGTGTTGGAAAAATGTGTAGCAAAGGATACAATCTTATGTTTCAGGATGATGGATGTGAGATCAAAAAAGGTTTCAGAACTATAATTGTTGTTGGAATCTAAGGACATATGGAAATTTCTATCAACTCAAGGGTGTTGATGGCCATTGCTTCATGATTCAGATCAATGAAATCTTTCTATGGAATAGGAGGATACATCACATTAATTTTGATAATCTAGTAAGAATCAGTTCAATTCAAGCAATGAGAGATCTACGAAAGATTACAAAGCCTATCAATGTTGTCTATAAGGAATGTCAGATTGGAAAGCAAACAAGAAGAATTTTTTTTAAAAAGAACAATATTCTATTGGATTACTAGTATTGGTGCATATAGATCTTTGTGGTCCAACAAGAAAATAATTCTTCAAGGTGACAGGTATTTCATTATTTTTATTGATAATTATTCTAGAATGGCATGGGTTACTTTTCTTAAAGAAAAATCTAAAGCCCTAGAAATTTTCAAAGCATTTAAAGTCATGGTCGAGAAATAAATAGATATGGAGATAAAATGTTTGAGGTATAAAAAAGGTTGATATTTCACCTCCAATGAATTTAACATGTTCTGTGAGAATAATGGCATAAAGAGGTACTTGTCTACCCCTAGGAATCCTCAAAAAAATGGAGTGGTTGAAAGGAAAAATAGGATTGTTCAAGAAGCTGCGAGGACTATGATGAAAGAAGCAAACCTATTGGAAATTTACCAGAGATAAGTAATTCATAATTTTAATTACATACTTAATAGATTACAATCAAAATAAAATAGTGAAAAGACTCCCTATGAGTTGTGGTATGAAGAATACCTACTATTAAATACTTCAGAATGTTTGGAAGAAAATTTTATATTAGAAGAGATGAAGAAATTTTTGGAAAGTTTGATATAAGGTCTGATGAAGGAATCTTCCTTGGACACTCTACTAAAAGAAAATCTTACTGGTGCTATAACAAGAGACTAAGAAAGATCATTGAACTTGTGCAAGTGTTAAGGTTGATGAAGATTTTTAGAACTTAGTGGTGATAGATGGATATGAATCAAATGAACTTGATTGTAGAGAAAAATAAAAATATCAAGAAAAGGAAGTGCACTTTGAAGAAGAAGAATCTCTAGAAAAGACCCCTAGAACCCCTAAGTATGTGCAAAGAAATCATTCTGAAGAAAAAATAATTGGAGACAAAAGAAAAGGTTTATTAACAAGAAGGAAAGATACAAAAGAAGATGTAAATCTATGTTTACTTCTTGAAATTAAACCTCAAATAGTTATTGAAGCATCCAAAGATGAACATTAGATGAAGGATATGGAAGAAGAACTACTATAGATTGAGAAAACATAAAATTTGGAACTTTTCCCAAGACCTAAAAAAAAAGAACATAATTGGAACTAATAGGTATTTAGAAATAAACTAAATGAGAATGGAGAAGTGGTAAGGAACTAAAATAGTGGAAAATAGGTGAATGATGGGAATGGAGTGAAATGGGGCTATGATATTGGACCTATCTTCCTCTATTTCATTAGGAAATGAGATCCAAACAAAGAATTGACTTACCTCCCTTAGGTGAGTCAACTCAAGATGTGAATCTTCAGATTTACTTATGACTAAAGAATGGGGGTCAAGGTAAAATAACCGTTTAAGGGTAAAAACTAAAAATAGTAAAATAAATCCAAAATTTAATTTAACACTTGAAACAACAAATTTAAACTCAATGCCGACAAAACCTACAATCAAATTCTAGATCAGAGAAAGGTAGGTCTAAATGTATGTTTCACCAAAAGTTAGTTTCTAAAGCTGATCTGGGACTCATTCACCCAAGGGCGAATGGGTCCTTTGTTATATTTTTTCTACAACTTTTAGGAGCCTCTAGTCCTATCTCTGCACTTCTAGATTCTCCATGTTTCAATGTTAGAAAGTCAAAAATAGATTTTGTAGATGAGTTTTCACAAGATGAAAACTTTTATGACAACTTTTGGAACTTTTTCAACTTCTTTAATTTTTCTCTTAAGTGATCTTCAAGCATTCTCCCACCTAGATCTGCAAACACAACATGAAAGAGTAAAATTGTTTATTTTTGATGAATGGGGATTTTCCTTGGTCAAACCTTGTTTTGGTAATTAAACCTTGAAATGAAATAAAACATGAAAGAGGGAATGAAGAATGAACAACTCTATGTTACCACTCAACAAACCCTTCTATAAACCTTGGAATGTAAATCTGAAACTTGCATGAAATGGCTTCAATGTATGTGGATCTTGAACCTTGAATCTTGCTTGAAATAATTGCTTTGAATGCTTGAATGGGTCATGAAACCTACATCACCATATTAGCTCCAATAACATGGATGATGCAAGAAGACTTTGATATGAAAATTGGATCTTGATTGCTGCAATAAAACTCTAATAAATCTACCTTTCAATGCCTTTGATCACAATATTTTCCTTATGAATGATTCTCAAAATTTTAGGTGAAACATAGTGAAATAACCTTGTATTTATAGGTATGCATCCTAAATTTCTTGAAATTCAAATATCACAAGCTGACATCTGAATATACACTTAGAGATATTAAAATCCCACCAAAAACATAATTTAAATTTATGTCCCAAGGTCAAGGGAGGACCCATTGCCCCATGGGTGAATGGGTACCAGGTCTTTAAACCTAGGACTCATATTGTTCAATGAGAAGTATTATGTTAAGGCATTAATGAATTTCAAGTGTCCTCTTCAAAAATGTAAGAAATAGGCTTGATAAATGAATTAAAGGGCCAATTAAGGAAAAAATAAGCTCAAAAAATTAAGGGAGACCTAAATAAGTTTGAAAGTGTAAAGGGGTACACTTTATAACACTAAAATAAGGCACAATTATGTCCAAATTAACTAGGAGGTCCCAAAAAAGTATCAAAATGTAAAGGGATGCATTTTTCTACACTACAAGAACAAAGCATGGATTGTGTCTAAGGGCTATTCACAAGGCAAAGGAATAGATTTTGAAGAGACATTTGACCTAGTGGCAAGAATGGAAGCTAACATGATGTTTTTTGATTTTGTAGCTCACAAGGATTTCAAATTTTATCAAATGGATGTGAAGTCTTCTTTCTTGAATGGAGAATTAGAAGAAGTATACATGGAACAACTATAAAGATTCCAATTATCAGATAAACCAAATAGGGTTTGTACATTGAAGAATGTATTATATGGATTGAAGAAATCTCCTAAAGCTTCATATACAAGGTTGGATAAGAATTTGATACAACAAAGATTCAATAAAGGTACCACAGATAGTAATCTTTACTTTAATATTGAAAAAGCTCAAATCTTGATTATGGTTGTGTATGTTGATGACATAATTTTTGGAGGCAATAAAGAGATGTGTAAGAAGTTTGTAGAAGAGATACAAAAATATTTTGAGATGTATATGTATAGGGAGATGAACTTATTACTTGGGATAAAAATCAATCAAACAAAAAGGGGTATATATTCATTTCATAATCAATGCATGCCAAAGAAATGTTGAAGAAGTTTGGAATGGAAGACTCCAAACTGATATGCAATCCTATGGTTATTAGTTGCGAATTGAGCAAGAATGATTAATATCCTAAGACTAATCAAATCAAGTATAGATCAATGATTGGTGGTTTAATATATCTAATTGCTACTAGATCAGATTTCATGGATGCAGTTTGTCTTGTGGCCAGATTTCAAGAAGATCCTAGGGAGTCACATGTTGCAATAGTGAAGAGGATATTTAGATACTTAAAGGGAACTCTAGATCATGGTTTATGGTATCCAAAGGATACTAATTTCACCTTGAGTGCCTACACAAATGTAGATTGGGTTGGTAGCGTTGATGATAGTAAAAGTACAAGTGGTGGTGCATTCTTGATTTGATGTAGATTGGTTTCATGGCTGAGTAAGAAACAATATTCAGTTTATTTATCTACTATAGAGTTTGAGTACATTGCAACATAATATTTTTGCATAAAATTATTGTGGATGAGAAAAATATTGAAAGATATCAGAGTGGTGTATGATGAACATATTTGTATCTTTTGTGGCAATACAAGTGCAATCAACATTTCAAATAATCTAGTGATGCATTCAAGGAAAAGAAATATTTCTATCAAGTATCACTTTCTAAGAGATATGGTTTTGGAGAATGAAGTGAAGCTTGGATATTTCCCTACAAAGGATTATATTGTTGATATATTCACTAAGTCTATTCCTAAGGATAATTTTGAGTATCTCTAGGAGAAGTTGGGGCATTTCCCCTCCTTTGAACTAGATTCATTAGGAGATGCATCAGTCTAGTGGATCTCAATATTCATTCCTTGTTCTAGACTGATGTTCGTGGATACCTCTCAGGGGGAGTAGGTAGTGAAATTATTGATTTTTGCAGTCATAAGAGTGTGTGTTTTCATTGTGTTGTGGTAGATAATTTGGTACAATTTGGTGTGTACTCCTAAGGGGGAGTATACAAAGTAGTAAAGGAAAGAAGTTGTAGAAGCAAGTACATCATTTGATTTCAAACAAAGAGAATAAATAGTGCAAACATATTTTTTCCTTTTCCATTGATGTCAAAGGCAAAGAGAGAATCATGTGAAAAATTATAAGTAATAAGGGGGAGAGAAATTCAATGCGATTTAGGGAAAGAGAAACAAGCGAAAAAGGGGGAGAGAATAAGGTGTAAATGATAAGTTATTTAGGGGGAGAAGTATCAGTTGTAGTATGTTGATATTTAGAGCTATTTTTCTTTTCATGGTTTTTCCCATCATGTATTGCCATTAATTACAAAGGGGGATGTTGTTGCAAGTATGAGAAGTTGGTTTTATCATTGATGTCAACAAGCCTATTTTGTCATTGATGTGTATTGCTGGATAAGATTGTTGCAAGAATGTGAGAAATTTATGCTTTGATTAGTTGCATTAGGTTATCATTAGTAAATCTATTGGTGTCAACCTCTACTATTTCTTTCATAAGATTTTTTCTATATATGAATAATTATTGAAGATGATGAGGATGTGTCTCTTATGCTTTGTTTCTAAGTTCTTTTGAGAAAATTTGATAAAGTAGTGGTGTTCTAGGTGATAGAGTTGTGTTTTGGTTTTTCTCCACATTTCTTCTAGGTTGAAGATATACCTATGTGATTTAGATATGTTGGTGAGAGTAATTTAGAGGTGTTGTATTCAATATTTGGTGTGTTGGATCATTGTATAGAAGAAATATTGTTCACAAGTGTGTGAACTGTTTATTGCAGAGGTGTCTGGGAGAAATGTTTTTGCTCCATGTTTCTCTGTGGCTAGTTTCAATTCTTGCAAATCTAAAGGAGTATTTATGGTGTTGGTATATTTTTTCATTCAAGCTAGTTCATAGGTTTGGTGCTTCGAAAGTCATTTTTCAAGTAACAGTGTATGCCAAAGTTGTTTGAGTGTACAAGGCATGTACATTCTTTAGGAGAAAGTTGTTGTGAAGGATTTTGTTATATTTTAGGTTGTTTGAAGAATATTCTAGATCATGTTCAATCATCATGTGTGCTTAGCAAGTCATCCTTGTATTTGAGGAAGTACATACTTAAATTTTTTATCATGTTTGCATAGGTAATGGCCAACCTAGTTTTCCACTACTTGCAAAGATGCTTAGTTGTTTGTGCAAGAATGGTGTGACATGTGAAGATTTTTTAAGGTCTTGGATAAGGAATTTTGTAGTATTCATTCATTATTTTCCACTATAGGAATGTTTTAGTGTTGACCTCATTTGAATTTGTATGGTTGAAGTGCATATCCGAGCTTTGAAAAGGTTTCAAGGTTGAAGACGGTATAAGTATGAGTTGAATTTTTGAATGATGTTAAGATAAAAGTGTAAGATGAGAATGATGTTAAGTGTAGAGTGTTAAAGTGGGAAATTGAGTAATGTAGTGTGATATTTCATGTATCTTTTTACTAGATGTAGTGAGAAAAATATGGCTATAATTCTTCAATCAAACTGCAAAGGTGTTGATGTCATTGTAGTGGATTATTTGAAGCATTTAGATGCTTTTCTCTATTTAACATTTCTTCTCTATCTTCTTTTCAATTTTGGCAGCGAGCGTTTCTTGTTTGGGGTAGTGAGCCCTCCAAAAATGATCCCTATTGTATTCAATGTTGATATTACTTATATTGTGAGCTAATCCTCACCATGTTTTTCCCTTCTTCAATTTTCCACTTAAATCTAGTGTTCACTTGTGTATGGTGTTAAGTTATTTCAGTTTTTGTTATTTGATTTTCATACTAAATCATCATAATAGATTTAAGGGTTTCATGAATGAATTTGGATCTAAATGTGTATGAGGATTTTGAAGTTTTAAGGTACAACTGATTCATGCCCCCTTCTTAGTTATCTTGTGCATTCAAGAATCCTATCTAGATCTTTCGTTCATATCTATTCTTCCTTGGTATTTTCCCTTGGAAGGTTTCCTTCTCAAGGTAGAATATTAATTTAACTTATCTATGGTTATTTTGACTTAGGATCTTCTAATTTCACCTATTCCACCTTTATACCAAATTTTTTTCACTTTTGGACTCACAAGTCTAGCCCAAAATTTAACATATTTTATCCAAATCTTGATCATAAAGGTCGTAAGATCTAGTTATACTTCTTGTAAATTGATGTGTCTAGCTATTAGCTAGTTTTCTCATGTTTTTATGCATACTCATAGATATTTATAGGCACTTATTTCATACATATTCCTAAAATTTACTATCTTTTATGCTCATTATGCAAACATGAACCTGATTTGAAGTATATGGAAATATGGCTATAATGTGATAGTTACTATATAATTAATGTGTGAATATGTATGAATTGAAATGAATATATGTGCTTAAGCTATGGTTATTAGTACTATGTAGATTTTTGAACTAAATATTTATAGCCATGCACCTAGAGGAGGTAGACTGTAGCCCACAACAACTAGGAGGTGCAACCCATAGCCAAAGGAGTTTCCAAACAACAATACAAGGGAGGTTCCAGAATAAGTTGAGCACAAAATTTATAGAAATGAAGACACTTATTAAGGATTTTTGTGAATCATCATGAAATTTAATAAAGAATTTGAAGGAGAAAAACTCTATTATAGCAGGGAGTCTAACATGACTATTTCAATAGTCCATGTTCCAATTCTTGTTGAAGAAAATTCATAGTTCTATTTGGACTCTTCTTCATTTTTCTATTATAATTTAGTTTCTCAAACTTTATCACACTCTACTATTTAGGAAGTGGTGATTTATTATTTTAGTTTAGAGTCATTATTTTAATAAACTCCCATGTGCTTATATGTATGGTTCGGTGGTTGAGATTTTAGTTAGCTGGTTGATTGTTCAATAGTAGATATAGAAATAAGATACTTTCATTTAAGTTCTTGTTTTTACACAAAAAAGTTCATGATATTATGAATAAGATATTATAGTAGAATCTTATTCGATTATTATATTTTGTGTCATGCAATGAATAGTTTTCAATTATTGTCATTATTGCATTAATTTGAGGAAATAGATTTGGATTAAACCTATGGAGACAGTCACTTGAGCAAGGGCACTCAAGGTAATTTTTCCCCACTTTATTTTTTGTATATTTATTTATGTTGTAGTAGTTACTCAATGAACACATGTTGTCTTAATTAAACTCCTTATGTTACAATTATGAATAAATTCATGAAAAAATATTTTCTTATATTTATGCTTTAAATTGCTTCAATTTGTTGTACTCTAGAGTGTAGGGTTAATTAACAACATTGGTTAATTTTAGGATTCGTTTCTTGACAATGAACTAGTCATAGTATTTTGTTGTAGGTACCCATAACAATAGTGCCAACATTACTTCTTTTACTGTTATGTAGTTTATGATTTTTTAGCATATGTAAACACCTATGCTAGGATGATATAGATAGTCTTGAGCCTTTGGAAGCACATACAGTTACAACATCATCACAAGCTTTGGCTAGCTCTAGTTGATAATTTAATAAAGGTCTTTCCAAGGGTTTAGTGAATAGTCCAGTTAGGTTTCCCTCTAAATTGTGTGTCTAACACCAAGTCTATTAGAGATTAGTAGGGACTCTGCATTTTTGGAATCATTTTCAAGGATGGTGCTACTTTAAAAGATTCATTTATGTTATTTCAAGCTTTCATAGATTAAAATTTTTCTTTTAGTATTAGGACAATTAGGTTCTATTCTTTAAAATTCCATAATATTTCACTAACATTGTGTAGGATCCATTTCTATACAAAGTCACACCTATTGTATGAAGAGGTAGAGAGACACTTTGGGAATATTTCTCCCCTTAAACTGAAAAGATAGAGTAGATATTGGTGATCATAGTGATTAGAGCAGGGTACTCCTATCAAAGAACTTTCCCTTTCACCAACATCCACTGTAAACACAGATGAGACATTCCAAACCATGTAAAATATAATGATGGATGATCCAACAAAATATGTGACTTTTGAATTTCTCATTTCAAACCAAGATACTACCACTGTCCTAAAGAATATACCTCCTTTTGTGTTGCCTGTCTTCTATGGCTTGGAAACTAAGGATCCAAACACATTCTTGTTTAAGTTTTATGTCATATGTAGGAGCTATGACTACACAATTGATTCCCATAAGCTCAAACTATTCCCTACAACTTTTAAAGATGTTTCCATGAGATGGTTTATGGGACTAGGTAGAGATGTTGTTCCATATTGGAACACTATAAAAACAAAGTTCCTGGAAAAATACCAAGACTATTGTATAGGAGTTGATAGTTGAAGGAATGGAATTTTCAAAATGTCTTAGAAAGAGGATGAACCATTGGAGAATTATGTAGAAAGGTTCCACTTCTACTTAAAGAAGAACCCATATAATATACTCTCAAAAGAATCCCTAAATTTGGTGCTTTTAAAAGGATTCATTGATGATTGCATGGATGCCCCTAGCCTTATTGGGTCATGTGATGTGTCTCAATTACCCATAGGGAGTCTTTTTACTATTTTGTATTTCTTTAACTTGATTGAATACATAAACAATATTATGAATAGATTCTTTCTAGTAAACTTATGGTAAACTAGCTTCAGTAATCATTGATCTAGTAACCTCTTGAACTATTCTATTTTTCCTTTCAACAACTCCAACTTTCTAAGGAGTTCTCAGGGAAAATAATTTTCTTTATTCTATGTAATTAACAAAACATATTGAAATCATTGGAGGTGAATTCTCCACCTCTATTAGATCTTAAGAATTTTATCTTTAAGTTCACTTCATTCTCAACCATAGCCTTGAATGCCTTGAATCTATCTAACACATTTAATTTCTCTCTAAGAAATGTAACCCATGTATATCTAGAATAATCATCAATCAAAAGCATAAAGTACCTTTCACCAAGTATACTTATCACTCTCATAGGACCATAGAGATCTATATGAACTAAATCTAGTAGTTCAGTAGTAGATTGTTCCTTTGTTTTGTAATGATTTCTTGCTTGCTTCCCAAATTGACAATTCTTGCAAATAGCATTAACAAGATTTCTAATTATTGGTAAATCTCTCATGGCCCGAACAACACTAATCCTTGCCAATTTATCAAAATGAATGTGACAAATTCTCCTATGTTGTAACCAAATATCATTCATCTAAATCATAAAGCATCATCCATCGACACCCTTAAGTTGATAAACATTCCCTTCATATTTATTTTTTGTAGTAATCAATGTTTCATCAAAACTTATTGAACCTATCCCACAAATTTTAGCACTAGTATCATCTCCAAACATAACCAAGACTCCATCATATTTCTCAAGTTTAAAAAACTTAATATTATCACCAGTCATGTGATGTGAACAACCACTATCAACTACCCAAAAATTATTTTCTTGTTTAGCATGTAGGGTAGAGATAATTTTACCTTCATTTTTCTCCTTCTCCTTCTCTGGAGTTCTTTCCTTTACCTATATTACTAAATTAGTAGAAGTGGGTTCATCCTTAATCACCAAGAAAAAGAATTCATTGTCATATGGATCTTCATATTCTGAATCTTCATCTGAAATACTAGCATTCTCATTCACATAGTAAGCTTTGTTAATCTTCTTTCTTTTCTTTTCTTTCTCATATATTTGCTTATTCAATTTAGCTCTTTTTGGACACTTTGCAACATAATGACCTATTTCTCCACAACTAAAGAATTTAAATGGAAACTTACCTTCATACATACTAGAACCTTTTCTCATTCTTCTCACAAAGTTAGCTTCTATTTCATCAAAGTTTTCTTCATCTGAATATTCATCTTTTGTAGCTTTAAAAGAGGACTTTGATTTTCCTCTATTTCTTAGACTCAGCTTCCCCATTTCATAAGATGTCAAAAATCCTAACATTAGATCCTTAGTACAAGTCTTATAATGTATAGTATGTTCAATAGTACTCACCTTTTCACTGTAAGCATCATGAAGAGTTTTGAGAATCTTCTTTACAATCCTGGTTTCATCTATAGTAGCGCCAAGTGATCGCATTTCATCCACCACCTCATCGAGTATTTGTACATAAGCTTTAAAATTTTCATATTTGGACATGTGTATAAGATAAAACCATGTTTCCAAATTATGTATTTTTTCCTCTTTAACTCTTGCATCTCCATCATGTTCTCTTTCTAAAGCATCCCAGACTTCCTTAGTTGTCTTCAAATTTTGAACCATAATCAACTTGAAATGTACCATACTATTATTCAAGATGGACTTCACCTTATTTTTCACTTCATGTGCTCTAATATCTTGAGGTGTACTTGAAGCATTAGCAGGAGGAGTGTAAGGATTCATGTAAGCTTTCTCCACATCATATCTACAATACTCTAGGTGTTCTTCCATCAATACTTTCCAGATACCATAATGAGTTCCACCAAACCTTGGATAATAAAATAAAATCTTGCTAGCCATCCAAGACCTTCCTAGAGTGGCTAGGCTCTTCACTGAGGAATTAAGCTCTGATGCCAATTTTTTAATAGGACAATTGAGAGGGGGGTGAATTAGTTATAACAGATTTTAACCTTTAATTCAATCATCAAAACTAATGCTTAACATTGCTTAAATGATTAATCATCAAATGCCAATGCAAAAAATAAAATCCAAAACATAAACATAATAACACCAGATTTATGTGGAAAACCCAATAAGGGAAAAACCACAGTGAGCATTAACTCACATTATAGAGAATAACAAAACTGATTATAAGAGGATCACTGCCTGAAACAAGGCTCACTGCCTAAGAAAAGGACTCATTATCTAGAACAAGCACCGACTTTCCAATATAGCTACAACCTAGAGGGATCACTACCACATAGATACAAAGAAGATAAAGAGGACTTGTTGTAGAGAGACTACAATCCCAATTCAACAAAGGATTCCACCATAGTTACTTGATCAACTTTCATGAATGATAGAGTTTTCCTTTTTCTCACTGCATATGAAAACTTAGCATTAAGCTTCACACTTATCTACCACACACAAATCAAACAAACTTTCTAAATAACATCAATGTTGCATCTAATCTTTCACTTATCTTCCTTCTTTTCTCTTAACATTTTTTATTACTAGGTTATCCTATATTTATACTATCTTCAACCTTGAAAAAGATATAGTCATCCATCCAACTTCAAATTCAAATTAGGTCTATGCCAAACATCTTAGGGTGGAATTATAATGAGGGAGACCCAAAAACATGATTCACAGGGACCCAAAATAGATCTAACACACTTCATCAAATTTGAAGATAGTGCTTAACACAAGGTCAGCTAAATAGAACAATTAAGCTCAAAACTTCCAAAAACCAAAAATATCTTGAATGCAACCAAATCATCTTAACTCTAGAATTGCAAGTCAAAATACTTCATCAAAGAGAAATATGAACCATCAAATTTTCTCCTTGACCTCAACCAAAACATAGAAAAGCATAGTTCACAACTAGTGAACACAACTCAAAATTCACAATGAACTAATAGCCAAAAAATCTGGATATATCAACCTTCAACAACCATGACTAACATACCTAAACCACACAAACATAGGGGTAAGTTTCAAAGCAACAACTAAATACTTGTAAACTTCCTTTAATACAATTTTCTCAATATCCTCAACCTATGCAGCCAATAGCTTGTAACCATGACACTCATGTAAACAACAGTCAATAGATAACTAATTGACTAGTTGACATTAATGACAACACATTCATTCCATTCTCCATTCTTACAACATAGAATCTATCCCATAGACTAAGTGGTAAGGAGAGTTTCCTAATGCAGATCTCATCCTAGTGTGATCTACCCAAAGGAAGAATTTCAATAGAGAATTCCATTCTCTAGAATTCTTTTAAATTAATCTCCTAATTATATCAATTAGGTTCTTGTTTGATGATTTTACTAATCCATTCCCTTGTGAGTAATAATAAGATCATAATTTCAATGTTATAGCATATTAAAATGCCTAATTAAAAAATTTCAATGAGTAAAAAGTGGGGCCATTATCACATACTAGTGAATACACTACTCCAAACTTGGTATTGATGCTTTCCTCTAAGAATTTTATTACCACCTCTGAGGTGCATTGTTTACTAATAATCAGCAGTGGTCAACACAAACCTATGGCCTGAGAATGATAGAGGATTAATTATGTCAGTAAATTCTAATCCCAATTGTGAGAAACGGTGCATCTCCATCACCAATTGTAATGGTTGAGCATTAAATATCCCTCTATCAATAGTAGTTTGACATGTTTAGCAATGCTTTATGTGCTCATAGGTTTCTTTGAAAATAGTTGGCCAATAATAGTCAGCTCTCAAGATGAAGTGTGTAGTAGCCAAAGGTGCTTCTTGAGCTATACCAATTTTTGAATGTAATTCCTCCAACGCTTCACTCGCTTATGTATTATTCAAACATCTCAAATAAATTCTTTAGTTATTTCTCTTGAATAGAACCCCTCCTTTAATCATGTAACTTTAGTCTTTAATTTTTAGGAATCTTCTTTGATTTCTTTGCATATGATTAGGGAAATTGTTACTAACCAGATAGTACAACATATCTAAATACTAATCATCTTGGTATTCTATGCCTAGAGTATACTATTGGCTAGATATTTGTGGAGAAATCTCAATAGTGAATTTAATTGAGTCTTTCCCACAAACCAACTTCATGGGTATAATCTATAAATCAGTATCTTGAAGGATCTTGACCCATTTGGATATTTTCTCTTCGAGCTAACTCTGTATTAGTAGAATTTTTACTACAACATCAATGAAAATCACCCTCACTATGCTTTTCAGAAAGTAATGTCAAAATTTTCTTACTACCTTAACCATAGCAAAGGCTTGTTTTTCAATATCCATTTATCTTCGCTCCACCTCTTTAAAGGAAGCACTCATGAAAGTAATTGGCTTTTCTTTGTTCTCTTCCCTTTGTGTTAATGTTGTTGCACATGTATGACAAGAAGCAAAAGAGTAAATACAAAATGCTATAATATAATCTAGAATTATCAGCACTAGTGCTTCCATAATTACAGCTTTCATATTTTTGAAGGTGAGCTTAGCCTCACTTTTTCACATGATCTTTGAATCTTTATTCAGTATATCATTGAGTAGTTTCACTATCTTAGAAAATATAGTGATAAATTTCTAGATGAAATTGTTCTTGTTGAAGTATGACTTTAATTCTTTCTTACTTTTTCGGTGTTGTAACTTGAGTAAGGCACTCACTCTATCTAGATCTATTGAAATACCTCTTTCATAAATAATGTGCCCCAACAAATTTCCTTCAATCACCCCAAAAATGAATTTCTTAGGATTCAATGAAACTTTGTAAGTTTCACACTTTTGTAATATTTCCTTGAGATCATGTACATGATCTCTTGTATTCTTGGAAAATACTGTAAGATCATCCATGTATATAATAATGCACCTGCCTACCAAATCTTGAAAGGAATAATCCATAGATCTTTGGAATGTGGCTCTAGCATTTATTAATCTAAATGGAATCCTTCTATAAGTGAATTTTCCCCAGTTTGTAGTGAAAGAGGTCTTCATCCGATCCTCCTTTCCGACCATTAACTAGTTATACCCAGAGAATCCATCCAAGAGGATATAATCTGAAAACAATCAACAATTTGTAGCACTTCATCCAATGAAAGAAATGGATAATTATCTTTTTTAGATTCCTTATTAAGATTTAGAAAATCCACACATAACCATATGTCTCCATTCTTCTTTCTAATAGGCACTAGATTTTCCACCCGAGTAGAATGTTTGAGGGAAAAAATTATCTGGGTTGAGAGGATATTTTGTACTTCCTTTTGAATTAAAGGTCTAGGAGTGCATTTATAGTTAGTTGTTTCTACCGAAAAGGCTTTGCATCAGGATTTAATGGAATTGTATGAGTAATGATGGAAGTGTCGTAAGTCTTCAAATATTTATGTCCACACTATAAATTTCTAATAGTCTCTAAGTTCTTAAACAATATTTCTTTGTTCTTCCTTAGTACATACCTTTGCTATAAACACATTCTTCAAACCTTCTTCAATATTCAAATTATATAACTCAGACTATCCTTTGTTAGTTTTAGGTAGGTATTTTTGTTGAACTATCTGACCTACATCAAATAGTCTTCCTAGCTCAATTATTCCTTTCAAAATATTATTATACTTCACTTGAGCTAACTCTTCATACTGAATTTCGTCATTCGAGAAATCCATTTCTTCAATTATTTGTGCCTCAAAGATACCTGTATTAGTGATTTATTCCAATATATGATGGTCATCTTCAAACACCTACAAATTAGTAACATTGTCAAGAACCAAGGGAAACTACAATAGCTTAACAATAAACCTTTTCAAATCAGAAGCATCTAATGGTTCTAGAGCACTAGCAACAATAGTAAGATCATCTACTCTCTAATTGAATCATTGTGGGATGTGAGTGATGTTAAGGCATCAAAATATTCTACCAAGTCCCACACTCAGTGTTGATAGCTGGATAAGAACTTAAAATGACAAAAAAATTGTTTCTAGACATGCTTATTTGCCAGCTCTGAGTCACCAAAAACCTTAAGAATACTAAATGTCTTCTTGATCACGAGCATCAAACCATGGATGAGGGCTTCATACTCCATGAAATTGTTATTAAATTGAAATTTTAATCTATAAGAAGCATGAAAAGACTTACCTTGGGGTTTATGAGCTCAACCCCAACTCCAATTCCTTGTTTTGATTTTGACCCATCAAACCTAAGGGTCCAAGTTTGATCCTCAATAGCTTTGAGCTTAGCATTCTTAAGAGCTAACAAATTGATATTTTCGATCTACCTTTCTTGTATTTCATCTTCAAGTGTTTCAAGACTAGACTTATTAAGAGTAGTATTTTTTGGATAGTGTTGGCTTTCAATTCTATGAATGATTTCTAAGCACATCATGCAACTATCTTCTAAATTCGTATAATTGTGTAACCTACACAAACCCTACAAAAATAAAAATTGTATTGAATTTTTAGTTTTCCTACTCTTTCAAGATTCTTTAGCAATGTTCTTCCATAATTTATCTAAGCAACTATCTTTTCCTTGAAAAGAATCATAATCTAAATTGACTAGCACATCCATCCTGGGAGTTATATGGTTATGATTTTTGGCATTACACATGAAAAATTATCCTATTTTAACTTTGGAACTTTGAAATCCATAAAATCTTGGTTCTACATCCATGTATAGAACTTCATTTTTCTGATTATAACCAGTGATCATGTTTTTCATGCATGGCTCTCTCTCAATCCTAATCTGATTAGGGACTCCTTTCTAGGGAGACCACATATGTGACAAGTTTGTGGCCATATACCCATTCAAATTCTTTAACCGATCCTACTCAAAAGCATCCTGTGAGTATCTAGTATCTCAACAACCTGAATATCAATATAAAACTCAATTCAAGGATCCAATGCTAATTGCATATAAATGTTGGGTAATTCCCTAACTACATTTACCTCAATTTTATCAAGTTAAGTAACTTTCTTTAGGGATATTTTTGTGGTCAAACCTAGAGTCTAACATATGGACAAAGGCATCATGTTCGTAGATGCTCTAAAATCTACCAAGCAATTGTGAATTTTCTTACCAAATATTCTCAATGTCAAAAAAAGGTGGGGATTCTATTTTTCCTATATAAAAGGCTACTTGAACATATTCCATGTGGACTATGTTTTTATCTTTTTCCTTAATGGATTTATCCTTTGCCTATGTTTCTCTACTAAACATTTTTTTTTGTAGAAAATCTTCTAAGGTTTTCAAGAAAGCTTTCCTAATCGTAGGCGTCTTGAGTAATTCTTATAAAGAGCAGTTTATTTTCGCCTTTTTGTTTTCTTTTTCCAAATAATTAGTCAAATTATTCTAATCAACGGGTTCTTCTTTTCCACTCCACAAAAAAATTGGCGAGTTATATTGGGAGGTTCCTATGTTAGAAAAGAATTCATCCTTGAAATTTTCCACTCATTTGGGCCTTTTCCTATGGATTTTGGCTTGATTTTGCTTAGATTTAATGTTGTAATGTGGCCAACGTGTTCACATTAGGCCTTGAACACTTTCAAATCAATAATAACCTAATGATGTCTTACAAAGGTGTTGTGAAGTGTTGTACCACATTTTCTCTCTTTTCTAGGACTTTTCTACAATAATTCATCTAAATAACCCCTTTTCAAGCCTTATTTCAAAGTGTTGTAAAAAAATCTCACACTTTCCTAGGCTTGTCATCAACAAATCAACCCTTTCTTATGATAAAATGGTCACTTAAGGCACTTATAGGTCCTACTTAAGTGTGTTTTAGGAGACAATCTTGTTAATCAACATTAATCACCTTTTAACTCCCAACAACCACTTGAAATTGTCCAAGTGGACTAAGTCACCATCTTGGGCAATATAGTCCCATTTGGCATAAAAAGAAAATTTAATCTTAATTTCTAGCGAGATACTATCTCCTAAACCCTAAGGTTAGCTTGTGATGTGTTATTTTCAGGGAATTAGGGCATAACATGTATAAATAAGGGTTTTTCTCCTTATTTTATATCCTCGTTATCTCATGATCAAGAAATCTATCTTCTCAAGCAAGAAATCAAGCATCCAAGCACCAATCACATCAAACGGAATCCATTGGAGTTGATCACTTACATATCTTCAAAATTATTCAACAAGGGATTGGTGAGTTGTGGTACTTGCATGTTATTCAATCATCTTTCCCTTTTCATTCTATTTCACTATTTATGGTTTGATTACCACCATGGGGTTTGATTAAGAAAAACCCCCATTCTCTAACCCTAACCCTTTTCCCCTCTTTGCATGTGTGTATTGTAGACTTTGTATGAAAATTAGTCAAAAAGTAAGGTGATAAAAGGTGTCATCATTCCATCCACATCATTCCAAGTCAACAAACCCTAAAAGGAGCTTGAAGACAACTTGAAGGTAAATATCTAAAGATTTGGACATGGGTCTCTATTAGAAACAAAAGTACAAGTGGGTAGCTCCAGATTCTAGTCTCGAGATTCCTAAAAGTCCCAAGTGGACTAAGTTACCATCATTGGAGAATTAGTACCACTGCTAGGCCTAAAAAGTGATCTCTGTAGATCTGGAGACCCATTTCCCTGAAATTGGTCTTGGAAAAGTTTCCCTAAAGCAAGATTAATTCACCTAGCTTGGCTTAAGTGTCCCAATAACCATGAACACCAAAATCTAGAAGATTCTAGAGCTCCTCTTCATCAAACTTCAATTTCTAGGTGCACCAATTCTACCCCCTTTAGTTTATTATAGTTTGCATGAATTTTAGGTCATTCTTAGGGAATTTTATATAGTTCTTTCAATACATTTGCATTACACTAGTTTACATTTCATAGCTAGTTTATTTCATTACTTTGCAGCACTAAGACACATTCCATTTCACACACACATCACATATTCAAACCCCTAACCATGAATGAATCCACAAGAATATTTGAGTGCGAAAAGGATTCTCTCACTAGCTTCTAGGTGAAAAACCCTAAAAGCCCTTGGGGAATCCTCTTTTCCCGCTTTATTTTTGTGGTTCATTTCGGTGAACCCGTCCTTAGAAAACTTCTTTTTCACTTCTTATTTTGCATTTGCATCCTAGGAGAAAACATTAGGTTTTTGCATTGTCTTACATTCTAGGGTTTTCAAAAGTGCATTAGTGAAAATTTCATATTAGCTTGCATTTTGCATTGCATTTTTCATTGAAAAAGTACAAAAATTCTACATTTGCATTCGAAAAGCTTAAAAATCATACAAATCATTCAAAAAATTTAAAAATTGTTGAAAACATCATTGTTGGAACTAATTCACCATGCTGGGTGACTTAGTCCACCTGCATATTTTGCACTGTAATTTTTGGCATTTTTAGAGCATTTTTTGCAGTTCTATTTTTTCTTTCTGCATTTCTATTTTTTTTCTAGAATTTTAGTTATAAGCATTCTAGTGTTCTTTGTTTGCATTGTATTTTCACCCACCCTACATTTAGAAGCCTTTGCATGATTTTTTGGTGTCCTATTGCTGATACCTTAGTGAGAAGAGGTTCAATATTCATGGCATCTTGTGACAACACACTTGTTGTAGATTTTGGTTTATCTCGAACTTCCACTCCTAGTATTGATAATAGTACACTAGGCCTAGAAACTACCCTTATTAACTCTTTGCATTCTAGAAACATGCATATTTAACATAAACCTGATGATCTTCCACAAGAAAATATATTTCACATCCATGCCAACCTAGCAGACCTCCAACATCAATAGAGCTTGGAAAAAATTTCCGCCACTGCTATTCCCACTACAAAGAATATCCAACACATGCTTGATAGTGATGAAGGTTGAGATGTGAAGAAAATAATTGAGATATATCAAAAACATTTTCCTTCCACATCTAGGGTCTCTCAACCAGCCACCCCTATGGTTAGCCAAGGAGGACCCCAAACTCCTCCCTTAATGGTAGTCCCCATACCTACCTATGCTTCCCCTAATGTTACAACTACAATGCAACTAGTTAGCAATGTGATTCCTTCCCTTGGTATTCCTACTAGTATTCCTACCTCCTATGTGGCATCACATGCTTTACCCTCTTCCACCATACCATCCATTAGAATTCCATTCACTTTCCCTACCACTACATTCATCCCATCACCAATTTATCTTCCACCTAACACCACTTATACCAATCCTCTCATAACAAAACTTTTCCACACTGTCTCATCCATGCAACAAAAAATCTCTACCATCATCCAAAACCAGATTGGTTCACCCACATACTATGTTTTTAGAAATCCCATGTCCTTGGAAATATTGCACCACAAGGAATATAAATACCTAGATTTGAGAAATGTGGAGGCAAGGGTGATTCTTCTAACCACCTTAATGCTTACACTTCTTTGTGTAGTGATTTTTCTCTTGATGATAAATTGTTACCTAAACTATTTTCAAGGACCTTACAAGGCATTGCCCTAGATTTTTTTCTTCTTTACCAAAAAATTCAATTTGTTCATTCAATGAATTTTTTGATTCCTTTATCAACCATTTCCAAGTGCACATGACTCCTAGAAAGACCTTGGCTGATTTGATGAGATGTAAGAAAAAAAATGATGAAAAGATAATAGATGTTATCTCACATTATCAATTGCTTTATTCCCGAATTGATGTCAAGATCCCCAATCCATATCTTTAAAAGATGTTTATTGAAAGCTTGCTAACACCCCTTCAAGACAAACTCACCATGATAAAATTTCCCTCCTTTTTTCCTTTATGCACAATGCTTTATGATTATCACAATTCGACTAGTAGTCACGATACACGATCGACTTCTAGTCAAATTGAGAAATCTGACACTACCAACCAAACCAACTCAACCATTTCCAAAGAAAAATAAAGGTATTTTACAATTCAACCCTCCTCAACAAACCCCTCCACCTATCAATAATCAAACAACAGTTGTTAAGACTGTAGTTCCTTTTAGTTATGGAGATCCCAATCGAACCTTCACACCTTTACCTAATACCCTCCATAATACAATTACTCAACTTTTACAGCAAAAATTGATTACCTTACCTACTATCCATGCAATTGATCCTAATAATCCTTTACCTCCATCCTTTAACTCCAATGCTTATTGTTATTTTCATAGAAAAAATTGACATGACACCGAACAATGTAAGCGTCTTAAGAACCTTGACCAAGACCTCATTGATTTGGGTAGTCTATCTATTGCTAGTGTTAATGATAAAAGAAATAAGTTTTTCATCCCCCAAAAACAATATTTACAAATTTTCACTAATCCTATGCCTAAGCATAATATGTCATTTGTCAAATCTAGTGAAACTCCACAAAATGATGTTATGAATGTTCATATAAATGATGAACATTATGATATTATTCTGAGTGAGACCCATGTCAAGCCTATGGATGAAATGGTAGGCAAGATAGAAATTATCCCTCGTAAGGGCCAACCTAAAACATATCTTGATATTACTTTTTCCCCTCAAGACATACTTAAAAATCTCCCTGATGGTCCTCTCTACATAGTTGGTCGAATCTATGACAAGCCCACTAATGGGATACTAATAGATCCCACCTGTAGAGAGAATATAATCATGAAATAATTTTTTGTAATACATGATCTTTATCAAGATGATTTTTGGCCTCCTACAATGATTTAACAACTAAGACCTTATAGCTGTGAATCAGAGATTAGACATCTAACCTTGATAACTATCTCAATCATCATGAAGGTGCATTTAACATTTCAACCTAGGGACGTAAACTTGAAATAGGTCAGCATAGCATGTGCACTAGGAATCCAAAGTAGCCATATTCATCCAACAACTAAGAGAGAAACAATGTTGAAAGTAAATTTCTTGGAAGAAAATAACATAAGTGTTGAGCATCAAACAATAACTAAACTAAGCTAAAATGCATGATAGAAATGAAAATCTGAGTGAACAAACAAGAAACTACTATGTCTACTTTGGCTACAGGAACAGTCACAAGAATTCTAGTGGCTACAGGAATAGACAGTGCCAAATTCTTAACTAATTACTAAACAAAAAATAACTAACTAACTAAGGGACGAAATAATCACCAAGTGCCCCCCGTTGGATGAGTATCCCCTAAAACAATTGTAAACTCAGATGCATGAACTTTTAACTTCATTTCATTCATTGGAAAAATGTGAGTACAATTGAGTAACATGATTATATTATTGGAAAAACTAAGAATATGAGTACATCATTAGATTAAGAAACCTCTTGAGAAGGAGCATTTGAGTCTTATTTATAGAAGCTACTAACTAAGCACCTAGCAAGGCTATCAACTCCCATAGAATAGGAGGATTCCAAATTAGGGAAAGCATAAAAAGTGGAGAGGTGGTTACGCATGCACGAAATCTAGTTAGGCATGTTTTCGTGAACATAGATCTAGCAGAATAGTAACACCTATATTTTCTCAACAAACAATTAAGATCATTTATAAGGCGGTTACAACTTCAATTTGAATGAGGAATCTCTCTATTGTCAAGATCCTTTCTTCATTGAATGTCCACCTTGTTGAGCAGTATGGCAGATGACCATCTAAAAGAATCGTCCTTAATTATAGGCCTCTAATTATATCTGCATGACAATATTAGTACACACAACAACTACATATCTATAACTATCTCAAAGTGACATTCATTAATCACATGTAAAATTAACACACATAGTTCATATAGCATGTCAATGTCATTTAAAAGGTTATTAAAATAAGTTCATGTCCATAGTTTATGGTTTTAAGGAAATATCATAAAAAGGTCAACATCCAAGCATAAAATTCTATGACAACTACAACAAATGGACAACAAACTCTATCAATAATTGAACCATAAATTAGACTCATCAATGATTATGATAAACCTAACGCATGGATCAAAATGCACAATGGTTTTTCTTTCCCTACGATCAGATTGATCATCCTCCCATTACAAATAGGCCCTAGGACATTGGATGTTACATTGTCTATCATCTCACAATCTGACCAATTTCATTTGCAGCTAGGCCATCCATGGCTTCTCTCAATGAAAGTGGTCCCTTCGGTTCTTCACAAATGCTTAAAGTTTCCCTTTGATAATGATATATTCACTATCCACCATAGCGGCTTTAACCCTTTCTTTTCCAAAGGAAACTTTTCCTTAGAATCCTTTTCGCCTAAGCCCATAGAACCCATCACCCCCAAAGAGATTTATTTTTCATTTCTTATCAAAAATTTAGAGCTAATAAAATATTTGAATTATCTCTTCACAACATGTCCCCATCCACTTTTGAAACTCTCATCCTTGATGAAACTATGTTGCAACCCGAATCAAACCTTCCTAACTAGACAACACCTGAAACCTCATGTACATCATCCAAGAGGCCTAGATATCATGAAAATAATTCCATACTACCTCCTCGTATAAAAAAAGTTTATAAATCCAAGGAGAAAGTGGCTGAACACCCTATGGTTCCTTTTATTCCTCCCCCTAGGGATGATAAGCAACCAATGGTTGATCAACCTGCTCCTTCCCAGATGCAACTTGACAATAGAATACAAAAATAGAGGAGCTAGAGAGCATAGGCATTGCCATCATGCTCTTGCTCACAAGTCATGTGATGAAATAAATCATGAAAATCATAATCCACATTTACTAGAAGCAATGCATTATGACCCTCCTCCGCCACCACCACAACATGATCCTATACCTTCATCACAGCCAACATTGCATGCTTCAATTGATATTGTCATTCAGCCTCCTATTGTCATCAATCCAAATGATGATGATAAGGAGATTGCTAAAATAGATGAAGAGGTGCATAACAATTTGAATACATTATTTTCCTCTTCCATGAGCTTACATGACACTAGTTCTATATTTGTTGATGTCCCTCTAGCTGGTCACCCACCCACATTTTACACTAAACAAGATTGGGAGGCGGATGACTTGCTTGATGGTTGAAGTCCATTTTCCTTACTAGTCTCTTTCCTTTTCTTTTATTTTCTTGTGTGTAACGTGTTCCCCCATGCTATTGTGTTTGATGTTCTCTCTCTTTGTGATATTCTTCTATGTGTCCCTTCATTCTTCTCTATGTCATGACTTTTCTTTCACTTCTTCACTTTGGATTTTATCTTCCTTTTGGGGATGATGCAAGGCATTGAGATTGCAATTTATCCTTCATGTTTAACCAAAAGGCCCCTTTTTCTTTTTCTTTTTTCTTTCACCTTCCTTTTGGGGATGATGCAAGGAATTGAGACAACAATTTCCCTTTCATGTTGACCCAAAAGGCTTTTTTCCTTTATCTTTATCTTTATCTTTTATTGTTCTTTTGGGGATGATGCAAGGCATTGAGACAACAATGTCCCTTTCATGTTGACACGAAAGGCTCTTTTCCTTTGTCTTTTTTATTTTTCTTTTGTTGTCCTAATGGGGATGA